>JAREIK010000438.1:3407917-4007917 GCA_029783825.1 Sapria himalayana
ACGCATAATTGATTTAGAGGTAAATGATTCAGAAATATAAATAAATCAGTATTCCGTCATGCATACTTACAACAAAATAAAAAGAAAAAAAAAAAGCATTTTTGCAGCTTTGGACACAACCCAATTCACGAAAAAACATCACACATTGATATCCATTCGATTTAATCTGGCAATGTTGCTTGTTTCTTGGGATGCAATGGAAGGAAATCGGGAGAAGCTGAACCTATCTGTCAAAGAAATTGGATGTTGTGGATGAAGGGTAGGCGGGGGGGTAAGGTTGTGCTGGGCAGGAAGGGGAGGATGGGTGTTGCACCCATGATGATGTTCATCAGCAAAACTGCAACGGATAAACAACCCATCACCATGACAAGCAAGAATGTAAAGAGATAAGCTCTAGGTTTGTAGCAGACATGCATACTTTGTGGTTTTGTACAAAAGTTCATCATCGCCCCAGTGGTCATCTAAACGTTGAGATGAGTGTATGATCATCGAAGAAGAAGAAGATGCATGGGGCCATGGGTTTGGCACAGGTGACTCCTCTGGAAAATATCTTCTCCTCACCAACTGAAAGAAAATGGCTACTGTAGTGCTGGTTGAAAAACAAGAAAAAAAAAATAATGGCAAAAAAAAAAACTATGTAGAAGAAGACCAGACGGAAGAATTTTATCAGTGCTTCCTTGTCACATCTTCCTTCTCTAGCAGCCTGTCATTTTTTTCACACACAAACATGAGAATGTAGGAAATGGATTTGGCTTGAAGGTAACCCAAAAACAAAAATAATGAGCACCTCTAGTTGAAAAAGAAATGCTTACGGCAATGAGGCCCCCACTACCAGGAAAGCTCTCTGTTAATGGAAGTTCTTCGCTGGATGAAAGCAAGCCTTGCTTCTCCACCCACTGGCGAGCCACATCAACAAGATTGCCATTGCTTCCTCTTGAACCTTCTTTTGCAGCAACATCAGATTTGTTGCCAATAACAACATAAGGGATGGGGAGTCCCGCAGGACCACCAGAACTTAGCGGAGCTGAAAAAGTCCCAGAGGAAGCAATCTCACGGGCCCATTTTTGCAAGCTCATCTTGGTCCTTCTCTGGGATAAATCGTGAACAAAAATAACCCCTGGATATTTTAGAAAGCAAGCATTGTCACCCAATAAAGCCCAATGAGCATGAAATCATGTGATGCGAACATTATACAAGCATGAGAATGACAAATCATGCAAGGACACAAATTCTAACAAATCAAAATCCATAAGAATTGGTGTAGATTAAGGAAACACTACCACACTAAATCTCATACGACTTTCAAAGTTAAAAATATTTATAAGAATCATATTGTGATGATTGATCACGGGTGAACTAGTGTTACATTCATATATCACAACCTCACATGCCGTGTTTTTGTGAGATAACAAATACATTCATTCAAGTGTGGTATATCTTGAGCTCGAGTTTCACCAGACATGAACACATTAATTCTCAGAGAAAAGACTATCAAGTTATCAACCTCTTCCAAGACACAAACACTATGCTAAGCGGATCCAGAAAGCATTAAGTAAAACCTACAATTATCCATCAGTACCATTAGAAACTACATATTTTCCAATTCAATATCAATATTATATATCAATAATAAACATACACACACACACACACACACACACATGTAAGTATATTATAATTGTGGTCCAAGAAACTGATCCGTAATTAAAGATGTCAAACAGGCCGCATTGGACTGAACCAATCTAAGCCAATTTTATTTGGCCCAACTTGGCCACCTGACCGTGCATGACCCGGCACGATTTCTTCAGGCCAGGCCAGGCCAGGCCAGGAACGAGCCAGTAGGTGAAAAAACCATGATGGGTCATGTCAGAACGGGCTAATTGTGGCCAATACAGACCAGTTTTTGATTTGTAATAATTATTTTTCAAATTAATATTTAGTTTATGTTAATATATTTTAAATACTTAAAAAAAATTATTGTTTTTAATAATTGGTTAATATTAATTGTTAACTATAAATAATTAATTAAATTTTAAATTTTTATTATATTAAATTTAATAAAATATTAAATATATTTGTTATAATAAAAATAAATAATATAAATTTTAAAACTAAATGTACATTAGTGTATATATAAGAATTAATAAAACATTAAAACTTAAATATGAATAAAAATTAAAAATTTATATAAAATAAAAATTCACAATAAATTAATATTCAAGTTTCAAGTATCAATTACATCAATCTACAAAGATACAAACTTAAATCTCAGAGTAATATCACAAACAAAAATTAAATAAACACAAATATAATATAAATGAGTAAATCAAAATTAAATATCAAACATAAGTGGTATAATCCAGCAATTGTCAACCATCAAATCATCAATCATCATATCACCCTCAATATTAATATCATATGAATCATTATCAGGAATCAACTTTTTCGTTTTTGCTTCAGTCACAATACGATACGGGATGCTCGTGCTGGAATCATCTCAATCCTTCATGCATGCGTAAGCCTCAATAATATCTAGACATAAGATCGATATCCTATCCAAAATTATATTCACTATAATATAAAAACAAATTCTGATGCTATACTCGACATCGAATGAGTCAGTAAATCTCATTTAATCTTAGATAGCATAGAATATGTGAACGTGTATGATTTTTATTACTGTAATATATTAAGATTTTTAGTATTATAATATGATAAGATTGAGCAGTAATCAATATTAAAGTATCATGATATCTCGCTCATATTCGATTTTCCACTCATCATTTCCACCTCGCTAACTGAATGAAAAAATCATCTCTAAATATGATATTTATGTTCATACTCAGAGTCTCACTACTACTACCATCATACTTATTATCGTAGTATATGAAGAACTCAATCAACTTCTCATAAATAAACCTTTCAAGTAGGTCTTCCAAGTTAATGCACGAGCAAATATAAGTTAAATATTCTCTACTCATTCTACTTTAACCCTATGATCAGTGCTGGTAGCCAAAAAATAAAAAGATGAAATGATAAACTAGTAATCCTCATCTCTACAACCATATCGATAAGTGTCGGGTCATTTTGATATTTTCTAAATATGCTACTAACGTTAGATATACACATGAATACAATGAAAATCATGAGAGTTTATACTGATAAATACATATTCATAATGTCATTAAAAATCTTCAGGAATTTCATAAATAAAATTCATATAACCCAATTAATATCATTAATAATAAATACCTAACTCTTACTATTGACATAGTCGGATATCACGTGTTCGTATCTAACACATGACTCCAATATCAAGTAAATATAATTTCAATGGTATCTCCATCCGATTGAAATTTCTTCTTAAGATTCACAGACAAACAGATATTACCAAACTCTTATTATTTGTAAGACATATTAATATATTTTAGTGAGTTACGTATATTTTCTAAAACAAAGACACACATCTTCATTCTCGCTTGCATAATCAGATTAATCATGTAACATATGATCTATCGTGAAAAATCATTACTTATGGTTCATCTTTAATATTCAAAATAATCATGTTAATTACTACTATATTATTAGATACATTATCGAATATATTACTAAAAATTTTATTTTGAATTTTATATCCTCTAAAAATTTTTATTATGCACTCAAAAATGATCAGATCATCATGAGGATGAAAAATCTCAGAGAATCTTAAAATTTTTTTATTTGGTATCTATTTAAAATCTACATAGTGAATGATAAGACATACATAAGATGTATCATCGTGACTAGTTCGGATATCGATCATCACAAATATCACACTACTATATTTATAATATTTATTAATTATTATTTATTTTTCTAGCTTATAATATTTCAGTATGTCATTCCTAGATGTGTACCTATGAATCCTATTATATGCAAGATAAAAATATATATGTATGATACTATCATTGGATCCTCCAAAAATCTAATTAAAAGACTCATCGTGGTGATCAATTTGACAATATATTCCCTCTCCAATTTGTTATGGTATATGAAAGAGATAAACTTTGAAATTAAACTAGATCCAGCCTCAAAAAACTCACCGCTGAGTCGAATTTGTCTAGGATCTAATGCACCATAATTTTTGGTATATAATTTGACATGCCACTTAAGGTGCCTAGTCCCACACGAAGCCTTATAACTTAAAATTTTTTTATAATAATTGCATTGTGCCGATTTTTCTTCGGCACGCCTAAAATTTTTTTGTTTTATTATATTAAAGTGAGTCCAAACTATTAAAATCCTAATTTTTTTTATTTTTTAGAAATTTAGGTCGAGGTGACAGAAGAAAGTAAAATTTTAACAGCCTCAAGCTTTTACGTAAAATTTTTATTTTCGAAATTATAATTCATTTCATTTTTCTTATTTAAAATATTATTTATTTTTTTAAAATTTTTTTTGATTAGAGAGTAAAGATAGAAACTAGACTAGAAAAAAAAATTTAAAATTTAAAACTTTAAAACTTAAAAAACTAATTAATAAAAAAAATACTCGTAAACCAAAATATGTAAACTTTAGATTTTTTATATCTGCATAGCACGCGCACCACAATCCACACCAAAGGACAAAGTCGAGTCCCAAGGACCAAAATACAAAATGCCAAATTCCCGAGAGAAATAAAATTAGAGAGAAAAAAAATAAGAGCTAAGACATTTATGTTTTTAAAATACATAAATCTTAGAATGAGGAGGAGAAAAGGAATTTTATAGATTAATAAAAAAAAATTTTAAGTATTTTTTTTATTTTTAATAATTAAAAAACTAGCAAATTTCTTAGGGCTGTCGAATTCTACCTCATAGTCCTTAGAAGTGAATTCCAATAGTTTAGATTTTTTTTTTTTACCGTTAGATCGGTTCGACTATCAAACTGACCAAAATAGTTCTCATTCCAAAAGCAAAGCTTCTAGAATGGAATGGAATTGAGCCTCAAACTTGGGTCAAAAAAGATCATGGGTCAGGTTCGAGCCCAATGAAACTTTCAAATCCATCAAGCTTGAGCCTTGTGTAGTCGACTTCAAGTCGAGGTGTCGGGCTGGGTGGGTTGGGCTTGGGACATATCTCGGCTCATGCTGAGATACCGTGCCCACGAGCCTTGTTATCGGGTCATGCCTGGCATGACACGTGATCAGATTGGCATCGGCACGGCACGGCACGGCACGAGATGTACCATGAATAGGCTCGGCACGGGCACAAGCACGGGTCATTCCCGTGTCGTGCCAGGCCAAGCACGCCAAATTATGTCGTGCCTCAAGCCCAGCTGGGCCGATCCAACCCGTTTGACACCTCTATTCGTAATCTTAATAGTATTTTCCTAAATATGTGTCATATGCTCATAAAAATGACATTGTAAACATGTCGTAATGTATGAATATCACAAAATAAAGTCTAATATATAGAAATCTCCAATCTATAAAATAATATATGACTTTCTTTTCTAGAAAATAAATTTAATTTATAGGATTGTAAATTATTTTGAGATATGTTACGTTTAATGATTTAAATATTAATTTTGACGAATATATCAATACTTAAATTTTACGGATATATTAAAGATATATCAGTATATATTTTTTACATAAATATTAAATCATGGATAAAAATATCAGTTTTAAATTTAGGTGTCAACCAGGCTAGGCAGCCTGAGCCATTCCCGGAGTCCGGCCTAGTTCAGTCGTGCTTGGCTAGGCAAAGCAAGGTCCAGGATCATGCTAAGGGCCTATGCCAAGAATACTCTCAGCATGAATCACATTGTGCCGTACCCAGGAAAATCAGCCAGTATGTCATGCCAAGCAAGATAAAAGCATGACACGGAAATGGGAGACGTGGAAATGGCATGACGCCCGATGGGTGACATGACAAGCTAAGCAGGTCGGCAGGAGCGGACACCCAGTTTTGGGGACCGCCCATATCTCCAATCCCCATCACGAACCAGCCCAAAATCAGGTTGATTTCGGGCGACTGACCGTGCCAGGCCTGCCCTCCAGTGAACTATGTCATGGATGGCATGGCATGCAAGCCCGAACGAGCCTGAAAAAAATGAGTAATGCCAGCCCGGCACAACCCATTTGACACATGTAGTTTTAATACATATAGCAATATTTGGAATTTACAAATATTTTAAAGATATATTGATAGATATATTTAAAATTTTTATCACTAATCTCATCTACGTAATAGCTTAAAGCTAAATAAAAAATAATTACAGCTATTAACTACTTGAGAATATTCATAATATGTAAGATATTGGTTAGATTATTCGATATAAATAAATTCAAAGGAACAGTTGCTGATTAATATATTATTATTCATTTGTGATAATTAATTGATTCGATTATATAATAAATCCTCCATTAAATAATATCATTGGAACTATGAGATTATATTATTTTACAAATATTTTAATTAATCGATAAATTAATATTATAAAATTTATTAAAACATGTTTTAAAATTTAAGAAAATTAAATTTTAATTAAATGAATTAAAAAAATTACAAGCTAATTTATGTATCTTATTTATTGGCTTAAAATAAAAAATAAATTTATTTTATTATTTATTATTAAAAAATAATGAATATTATTTAATTAAGAAATGATATAATGAATATTACTTAATAACTTAAGACATCCATAATATTCATTATATTAAATGATATAATGAATATTTAATTTTATTAATAAAAATATAATGAGTCATATTTAATTGTTAAGAAACTATAAATAATATTCATTATTTTTTATTACTATAAATAATTCATTATATCTTTACTAAAAATATTTTATTTCTTAATAATAATAGCATACAATAATGCACTATAAATATATTAGACAAGATAAAAAAGTTTTTAAGACCAAACTTTTTGAATACAAATGAAAAAATTAGAGATGAACTCTAACTAAATTTATATTTTAATAAAAAACAAATAATACTATAATTATATTTCACTAAATTATTTGATATTTGTAATTTTAAAAAATTATTAATTTTTGATAATAATGAGATCATATATTTATATATGAATTTTCTGAAAATAAATTATCTTATTATTTTAATATAATTAATGATTTTTCATATAGTCCAAGTCAAGACTGAAAAATAAATTATTTTAGATAGTATTAATTTATTAAGTATTAATTTAAAAAAATTATACAGTAATTAATATATTTGATTTTTATCAAACATGCAAGAAAATTTAGAATTTAGTAATCTTGATATATTTAATTCAAGATATTTCATAAATATAAAAATATTAGTTGATTGTTAACATATAGAATAACTCATCATAATGAGACTACTCATGATGGAACTTAACATATCTAAGTGAGATGATTGATAGGATAATATTTGTATTGACATTTGATTGTGTTTAAGAAATTAGGTGATAAATTGAAATCATTTTGAACTTGTATTCTTTAAAAAAATGAACAATTATTTTGCAAATACAAATTTTTAGTAAGCCAGCATTCCCAATTTTCTTGGAAATTTATCAGGATGTAACTTAGAAATCTACAACTACAATATTTAGTAGATTTAGGATGATCAATCAAATTATTACCATATCGTCTATGCATAGCAAAAGTGAGAGAACTAAAGTGTTGCTTCTAAATTTATCAATTCACTAGTTCGACATCTAGTCCCGCTGATTTATCTCAATTTGATAGGATACCAGCTCAATTGACAAAAATGGACTGGTACAATGACCAATTAATGGTTGGTCCAATACGACCAAATAGTCTGGTCTGATATTTCATCCATGCTACTGACAAAGTCGAATAAAATCAATTCTTGAAAAAGTAGTATTTCTTATGAAAATAGATCTATTTCAAACTCATATGATATAGCAATCCATAAATGTTCACCAATGCACTCATATTAATTCTTGAAAGAAACATACACAATCTGCTTACTCCTCTAGAGTAAGCATATTTGATTACTCTAGAGGAGTATGATCCTGTCACAGAGAAGAAATATGTTTGATATGCTTGTAGAAATTAATCTTTTAAAATTAACTTCAGAAAATATTCCGAATGATTCAAATATTAACTTCACACCAGATGTGACTCATCTATTAACTATTTAACTATTTGATGTTATAATTTGTAAGATACTCATAAAAAATATTAACTTTTAACTAACCTTATAGTTTCTATTAGATATACTCATCAAAGTTCCCAATTTATTATCACATTTGTAAACATAGTCAAATAAATCATAATAAAAAGAGATGTCCACCAGCCAGAAAAATGAATCACTTTATTGATTCATTGTTACACTGCAAACCACATAATGATTATACTGGTTTACCCACTGATTATAATTTTGATAAGCATTGAGTAAAGGACTTCATACCATTAATTAGAGAATAAAACAGTGAGCGGCAATCTTTGTACCGATCGTGGCCAGAAATATCCCAAAGCTCAGCAAAGAAATCTCTCTCAGAATCACTTTTAATGCTACTTGAAGAACTACAGGGATTATACGTGAAATGCTGAGAGTAGTTACCACAAACAATTAGAGAAAATCACAATGACAAATAAAAACTTAAAATTTTCATGCAATTGAAAACTAATCCTAGGTTTTCACCTTAACTTCAACTGTGCATCCAACTGTTTGAGAAGGACGATAAATAGCAGAACCTTTGGCAATAAGATGAACAAGAGAAGTTTTCCCCACGCCTAAACAATTACATCAGAAAAATAAGTTTCATTTATGAGTGAAAAACTGAGATGACACATGCTAATTGGACAACAAATAATTATCAAAACAAATTAGAAATTTTTAATTATTTATTATTAATTTTTGCTGCAAATCCATAATAGCATTTGGTTCAAGAAATGATATTGTTTCAGAAGGATCTGATCCGACAAAAGATCAATGACCAGTTTTTTGTTCAATATGAAGGCATGAATGATTGCTTAAAGGTTCATTTTACAAACAATGGCAGTGTCCTCCACACAAATCCAAGTGCATGGCACTCTACACAAGTGATTAAAAAAGAAAACTGTAGTTGAAAAGGAAACTGAGCAAATGAAATGAAACAATCTACCATTTTCATGTATTGTGATGATCAAAGTTTGATAGACTTGTTCAAAATCATGTTCAGAATACCTGAATGGAACATATTTAAGAAAATCTAGAGGATTTACTATCTGTATAACACACATCATAGCAGCACAAAAACTCCAACAGTGTATCAAAAGGACACAGATGAGAAACTATTGTCTCATTAATCATGCAAGGTATGTCCAATGAGAAGACTCAAATATAACCATCATGTAGAGATCACAAAGAGTTTTGAGGTAAACAATAATATTAGTATCATGAAAACATGTTTTTGATATAATCGATATTAGTCATATAAACTTTCTTTCTTAAAATTATATGAACATAGCACAAATCATTCCACAAATCTAACTCGCACATATTACCTTCTCATGTCTAAATCATATGAGAAGTCCATCTGTAATTTTATTGTCATGCTACTGCCAACCCACCCAACATGCCTAAATAAAGAAGGCAAGCCATCGTGCCATGTCGGGCAATCATCCCATGATGTCATGTCGGCAAGACATAGCCAGAGTACTCAATCCATATCATATCTTCCATGACATGATAGCACGACTGGGCCACCAAAATCTATGTTGTAGCAGTCCGACACGACTCATTTGACACATCTAATCAACTCATATATGTGATCAAAATAGGTAAAATTATCATATCAAGAGTATAAATAGAACAATTATTTGCTCAAACAAAAACTAGAAGCACGAAAGGTGACAGTGAAAATTCCTCTTTTGAGCAAGCCTTGTTAAGGTCTTGAAAATCAATGCAATCACAAACTTGTCCATTCTTCCTTCTTCATCAATAAAAAGAGAAAGAAACCTTCTTTCAGGGAGAGAAATCTTCTATCAGAAAAGAGAATATCAAGCACGCTACTTTGAAGTTTCATCTCGCAACCTCCGATCCCTCTTGAAGGAGGATAGAGCAATTTATTGTCCCAATTGTCATGATTAGGCAGTTTGTCTCTGTCAATTAAAATGTAGAGATGTTAAACAGGTTGGGCCGGCCTAGCTCACCCCAAGGCACAGCATGATTCGATCGTGCCTGATCTAGCACAACACGAGAATAACCCGTGCCCGTGCCCGTGCCCATGTCGTGCCTAGGACAACTGGGCAAAGTGTCGGACAAGGCACAGACCAATACCAAGGCATGTGAGTACGATATCTTAGCACGAGCTGAGATATGCCTCGACCCAACCAGCCTGACGTCCACGACCCGAACCCAACTACCCAAAGCTCAACAAATCCAAATTTTCCGTCGAGCCTAAACCCGACCGATGGACTTTTTCGACTTGAGTCCGAGGCCCGAATTTCTTCCTCCACTCTATTCCAAAAGCAAAAGTTTCTAGAATTGGAATAATTAGGGTCAGTTCGGCGATCAAACCGACCCAACGGTAAAAAAAAATACAATTTAAACCGTTAAATTTCATCTCCAACAACTAAGGGGCAGAATCCAATGACCCTAGTAATTCTATGCGCTATTTAATTATTAAAAATTAAAAAAAAATAAAAAATACTTTTATAAAAAATATTCTTTTCTTAATCTATAAAATTCTGATAGCTCTAATTTTCTCTCTCGAAATTTTGACATTTTGGGATGGCTTTGGTATGGATTGTGATGCGTGTGCAATGCAGACATAAATATTCTTAAAGTTTACACATTTAGTTTATAGGTATTTTTTTTATTAATTAGTTTTTTATGTTCTAAAATTTCAAATTTAAATATTCTTCACTCTAGTGTAGTCTCTCTATCTCTAGTTTAAAATATAAAAAAAAAGGCAAATATAAATTTAAATAACAAAAATAAAGTTAATTATAATTTAAAAAATAAAAATCATACGAAAAAATCTGAGACTACCGAAACTTTAATTTCTTCAATCTTCTTGACCCAAACATCTAAAAAATAAAAAATTAAAAGGACTTGAGTAATTTGAATTCACTTTAATATAATAAATTAAATTAAATTTAGGGTGGTAAAGAAAAATTAACACAGTACAAATATTATAAAAAAATTATTAAGATGTAAAAATTTGTGTGGGACTCGGCACCTTAAGAGGTATGCTGAACTATACACCAAAAAATATGATATTTTAGATCCTAGGCAAACCCAACTCAGAAATAATTTTTTGAGACATGATCCAGTTTAATTTTAAAATTTATTCCATTTATATACCACAACGAATTAGAGAGAAAATATATAACCAAATTGATCACCACAATGAATCTTTCGATTAGATTTTAAGAAAGATCCAAATATAATTAGTATCATGCAGACATATTTTTAGTCTGCATATCATAGAATTCTTAGGTCTACATCTAGGAATAACATACTAAAATATTATAAGTTAAAAAAATAAATAATAATTAATGAATTTAAAAAATATAATGAAGTGATGTCCGTGATATCCGATATATAGACTAGTCACGATAATACATCTTATGCATGTGTTACCGCCCACTATATAAATTCTAAATGAATACTAAATAAAAAAAATTTAGGATTTTCTGATATTCTTCATCCTCATGATGATCCAACTATTTTTGAGAGTATGATTAAAATCTTTAGAGAATATAATTATTCAAAATAAATTTTTTAGTATCACATTTAATAATGTATTTAATAATAGAATAGTGATTAATATTTTTATTAGGAATATTAGAGATGAACTATTAAGATAAATTTTTCACGTTAGATATATATATCACGTCATTAACTTAATAGTACATGCTCATGAAGGTGTGTATCTCCGCTTTAGAAAATATACATAACTCACTAAAATATATTCACATCCCTCACTGACAACAGAAGTTTAATAGTTTCTGTTTGTCTATGAATCTTAAGAAGAAGAAATTTAATCAGATGTGAGATACCATTAGAATTATACATACTTACGATTAGAGTCATGTGTTGAATACAAATATGTGATATTTAACTACGTAAATAATAAAAATAACGAACTTATTATTGATGATACTGACTAGACTATAAAAATTTTATTTATGAAATTCCTAAAATTTTTTTATGACACGACGAATATGTATTCATTAATTTATACTCTCAAGACTTACATTGCACTTAGGTGCATATGCAACATTAGTAGCATGATTAAGAAATTTCAAGATTATCCAATAATTAGCGATATGGTTCTAGAGATCAAAACTAAATACTTAAAATACTAGTCCGCTATTTCATCTCGTTATTATCTGACTGCCTGCATGAACCATAGGAATAAGGTGATAAAAAAAATTTGATTTATATTTTCTCGTACATGAACCTAGAAGACTCGCCTAAAAGATTCATTCACGAGAAGTTAACAAAGATCTTTACATACTATGATACTAGATATGGTGATAGTACTAGTGAGGCTCCGTGTATGAACATGAATACTATATTCGAAGATGATGACTTTTCATTCAGTTAGCAATAAAAAAATAATGAGGTGGATCATCGAATATGAGCGAGCTATCTCGGTACTTAGATATCAATTACTGCTCAATCCTATTATATTCTAATACTAAGATTCTTGATATATTATAGTGATGAAAATCATACGAGCTCACCTCTCCTATATTATCTAAGATGGCACGGGATCTACTAGCTCATTTGGTATCGAGCGTATCATCAAAATCTATTTTTTTGTTGCAATGAATGTGATTTCGGATAAGAGATCGAGATTACATTCATATATTATTGAGACTTTAACATGTATAAAAAATAGAAAAGATTCGAACTTGGACATTCATTATCATGCTGAGACAGCAACAAAAGCGCAGGAGTTGATTACTAATGATAATTCATGTAATATTGATATTGAGGATAATATGATTATTGAAGATGTTGATGGTTGATGGTTGACGGTTACCGATTGAGACACTGATGTCTGATATTTAATTTCGATTTACTCATTTATATTGTATTTGTGTTTATTTAATTTTTATTTGTGATATTACTTTGAAATTTAAGTTTATGCCTTTGTGGATTGATGCTTGAAACTTAAATATTAATTTTTTATTAATATTTTATTTGCATTATTTAACAATTAACATTAACTAATTACTAAAAATAATAATAATAACTTTTAAAGTATTAAAAATATATTAACATTAACTAATCTGAAAAAAAAAATTAATTTTTTAAAAATTAAAAACTAACCCGTACAAGCCCAACCCGACACGATTTCTTCATATGTTGGGCAGATGGGCCATATCGGACCTAGCCTGATGAAACTTGTTAGGCTAAACATGACGGTTACTATACCATATCGTGCTTAGCACGGCACGGTGGCCCGGTTTAACCACCTAAAACTAGGATGTGCCGGCCCAGCCCAGCCCAACCCGTTTGACACCTCTATTAAAATGTCATATTATTAGTGCATGATATTTTCATTTATAATTTTTTTGCAACTTTTATTATACATATAAATTTTTAATAAGTATAATACAATACAATCATCATACAAATTTTTCTATAAATTTAATTCATACATATATTCTTTGACCGACTTCATCTTAGTTTTATAATATGCCTCCTAAATTTTTTATTGATTTACCATTAAAATTATTTTTTTTAAATATTAGTATGCTTCATCTCTAATTCACATGAAAAACCTCTCTATTTTTATTCTCAATAAATATGATACATAAAGATTATAAATAGTGCACAAGGCACTCACATGTCTAATTCACACAAAAAAATTAATTGAAAAATGTTCACATTATAAAATTATTCGTAAAAATTAAAAATGAAAAGGTAACTCTGAAAACTAATTTTCATTACATCTCTTATAATTTTGTATATTTGATTTCCCTCATAATAATTATTTTTTATGCCACATCATAAACATTATCACATGCTTTATAATTAATATACATTATGTATTTTTATATAATGGTCAAAATGAATTGAGATAACAATAGTTTACATGTTATATGGTTTCATCTATAATAAAATAAAAAAATAAAATAAAAAAAACATAAATAATAAATTAAAAAAGCAACACCTCAATGATGAATCATAAAAATACATAATATTAAGATTGAATAAAAGAAAAATAAGTTGATACATATCCAAAATTTTAATAAAAATATTTGCTAACGGCTAGCCGATATATTATCCAAACATAATATATAGCAATAGTATCATCAATTTTTTTTGAAAGAAAAGTTATTTGTGTTTTGTTCATTCATTAAATAATAAATTAAAAATTATATGAATCATTAATTATTAGTCACATAATATAATTGTGAAAAAAAAATGTGAATATTTAATTTTTTTCAAGTATAAGTCATATCAAAATTATCTTATAAGTTATTATTATTATCTTTCTAAATATTTTCTTTCATAAAGGTGTCAAATGAGTCGGGTGGCTCGGGCATGACCTGGTTCAGCCGTGCCTAACTAGGCACGGCATGGTTTGGAACCGTGCCACGGGCTGGGCTGGCACCATATGTGCCTCATGTCGGGCCAAGAATGGCCCGTGTGCATGGCCCAATGGCACGCTAAACCAACTCGAGAGCCCAGCAGAATTTTTTTTAAAATATTGCTGAAAAAACTGGGTACAAACCAGCATGACCCGACAAATACAAACACAACCCGGGTATGAGCATGGCCGACTGGCCATGCTGGGCCAGCACTTCTCAAGTCGTTGTGCATGGCACGGCATGGTTACAATACCGAACCATTTATTAGACAACCAAAAAATGGGTCAGGCCAGTTCGGTCCATTTGACACCTCTACTCTGTCATAAATCTCAAAATAACCATATGTAATTAATTCACAAATCAATATTATTTACATGGAAAATAAAAAAATTAAAGTAAATATCCTTACAAAGCAAATTAGTACTCAACTTGAATTTGTACATTCAGCTAACTACAAATACTCATGATCAACAAAATAAATCTCATAACCCAAAAAAAATTTTGCAAATTTTAATATATGAAGACTTAAAAGTAACATCTAGGTAAATCTATCATAAAAAATTTTAAAAATATCAAATTATACTAATTATATAAACTATATGTATTTTGATGACTGTCAAATAGCTAATAATTTATACGATATACGTATAAATAATAAAGTCAACTCAAAGAATAATATCTTAAAAAATTAATAATTAGATCAATCAGAATATCTTCTAGAACACAACTCAAAAAACTAACATGTGTAAGAGCATCAACTATATATCTCTTATATAATAACACAATCTTTCTCCAAGAGTATATCATATATATCCCCAAAAAAACATTTAAACCTCCCAAATTTCTTTATTTAAATTATTATTAAAGTTGCTCAATGAATTGCGAGATTGTCAAATCATCTCTCATGATAAAAAAAATAATCCACGTATATAATAAACAAGATCATCCTACCATCAGTGCTCCAAAAAATATGAAAAATTTATAACACATTTATGAATGCCAAAAAAAATGATGTCTTATAAAAACCTCTTGAATCATATTTTTAATGACTATTTCAACTCAAATAATATTTTTAACTATTTACAATTTGAATCTAATAGTACATGTCAAAACTTAGATGGTTACTCAACATACACATCTACCTCAATATCATCATGAAGAAAAATATTCTTTATATCTAAATAGTGTATCTTTTAATTATGTGATATCACTAATGAAATAAGAATTCATATAAAAATTATTTTAAATACGAAAAAATAAATGTTCTGTTAATCTAGATCAAATGTCAGAGTGAATTAACAAGTCAATTTTTAAGTTTATCTTCATTCCTACATAAACTTGTCTTCACGATAAATACAAATATCCAATCGATGATGAACCTTACTAAAAATTAAAATACTAGTTCTCAAATTTTATTTGAGTAAAAGATATATCTCTCTCCCAATATATCATGACACCAACTTAAATGAAATAATACCTAAAAAAAACTTGAGATATTCTAATAAAAGAAAATAATTTTAGGATTTCAACGGAGAGAGATAAATAGATAGATAGATAGATAGATAGAGAAAAAAAAATTAAATAGAGAGAGAGAGAGAAATAGATAGATAAATAAAAAGAGAAAAATAAAAGGAGAATAAAAAGAAAGAAAATATGTTTTTTCAATAATTTCAAAAATAGAAAATAAAACAAATATATAAAACAAATATATATATATATATATATATACAATATATAAAACAAAAATAGAAAATAAAAAACTTGAAATAATACTCACATGTCGTTTAAAATCAATAAAAAATTAACAAATAACAAAAAAATAACTAATTGCACTAGATCACAATCACTTAAAATTAGTGTATACATATCACAAATTATCATCTTATAAAAGAGAAAAGACACAATCCTCTAAATTCCTTCGTGCATGCTCTTTGTGGAGAACAACCACAAGTTCAATACCAAAAGAATCTGCTACAAAATCATGTGACTCCTTCATAGATTTATCACTAGTCTAAACAATATATGTATGTCCTTGTTTGACACTCAGAGTATTAGTTTTTTATGATTGTTTTCTATTATTTTCATGATATAATTATATTGAATCTAAGCCTTAAATTTATGTATTTCATTGAATAATGATTTTTTATAGAATTAAATGAATAATAATAAAACCAAATATAAATTAAGTATACATAATAAACATGATAGAAATTTAAAATGGACAATAGAACAGTAAGAGAAAATGTGACATTAGAAATGTCACGATTTGTTTATACAAACACATACTTGTTGAAAAATCATAGTCTTTTAGTTGACTCGACAAATATGTCACAACAATCTTTACATATCTCTACTATATCACCCGATTGTCACAATCTTTTAATGTGCAACACATTCTTCATGATCAAAATATTATCTTGAAATCACTATCATATTAGTTCTACAACACAAATTTGACCATAATATTATTTTTATAATAAAGCAACCATGTATCAAAAAAATACTAAAAATCATAAAATTTTATAACACCATGACAATTTCGTCATTGAGCCAAAATCATGATATCAAAATATTTTTAGTCACGACACATTTTTTTGTAGTGACTTTATTCTAGAAAAAATTCCCTCAATCACGACTATTTTTCCACCACAACTATTTATTCCAGAAAGATTTTCTCGATAATGACATTTTTGTCCCCACAACCATGATCTCCAGATAAGAACTCACTCAATCATGGTATTCTTTGCCACCAAGATTTTGTGTTCCAAAGAAAAATTACTTTGATCACATCATTCTTACCACAAAGACCATATGCTCTAGAAAAAAAAATTACATTGGTCACGATATTTATTTGTTGTCTTGACTTTGTACTCTAAATGGAATTCAAATAGCACACATGACCACAACTTCAACTTAAAGTCACGACTCTCAATTTAAAGATTTACACAACAACTCAACATAATTATAATGGTATAAAAGAGAAACTTAAAAATTTTTGATAGAGAAATGGGAGATTCGAAAATCATGGCCAAAACACACACAACAAAGAGGACATGGCATTTAATCCCCAATTAGAGCCAAATTCAAGTGAAACACATGCAAAGATAGATTATAAACTAAAATTGAGATGTAGATTCTCACATTGTTTGTCATTAGGACCCCTCAATTTAATAATATAATACTCTAATCCTCTAGCACAAATTTTTTTCAGTATCAAACTAATTAAAGATTAAAAATTGGTTTATGTATATGTAAATGATGATTATGAATGTATATTATTTAATTATGAAATTATTATATTTTGAATATTGATAAATATTAATACTAATTAAATAAAAATTTATGATTTCACACCAAATAAATTTATATGTGTTGACAAAAATATATAGCAATCAGTTAAGGGACGCACAAATGATTGGATTCAAAAAAAAATGACAATCCTTTTATTCTTACCTCATAAGAAGAATCTATATGTAAAAATCTAAAGTTTATATAAATTTACTTTTATAAGTATGTCATTCATAAAGTCAAAAATACAAATAAAATTATAAATATTTCATTGTGCACATTCTATAAAAACTGACTTTCAAATTATACAAGAGTTATATAGAATATCTAATTTTAAAATTTTACCAAAATATATGAGTCATGTTTTGGCGATGATAAATGATAAAAGTTAAAGTCATTGAACACACATATAGATATGTACTCCGTAAGATGGGAAAAGCCATGCAATCATTTTCTCTTGTATAATCATTAGAAAGATGTATTTTAATTAATTCAAAATGATACTAATGAATTCAAAAATTTAAACACAATTAATAATACATTATTTCATATCTTTTATGACTAATGATATTAGAGAATAAAAATACATACTTAAAATTGGCATCAGGTGCAACTATGTATTACCTAAAAAGAATAAAAAAGTAAATATCTCACAAATAGAATAAGTGAACTTCATATGTAATATACTAAGACACAACTACAAATGAATCATCCTTTGTAGTGAGAGTTTAAGATTGATAAGTATTTTGTATACCAAGAAGACAAATGAGAAAATTTATATCATCTTATCCTTCATTCAACGATGGAGCATAATACCATCTCAATAATAATGAAAACTCATCATACATATAAAAGTAAATTAAGCCTAAAATAAAAGTATCAATTTGAGACTCAAATTTATCTATTTAACTCGAGTAGTAATTAAGTTACTATTGATTAGACAAACTACTTATACAAATCAAATAAATCAACATCTAGACTTTCGTCCTTATTATTACTTGCATGACATATATACTTGTAAAGTTTCATTGAATATATTCAATCATCCAACAAATTTTTAGAGTCGTACGATACACACCAAGTTTTGACATTATAACAAAATCACAACAATATTCAACTTATCATGAGCCTAAATTAGAGTAGATATGTGAATTACTATATCATTCAAACTCAAGTAAGATTTGCTCACCTAGAAAATCTCACTCTCTCTATAATCAATCTAGTTTGCACTTGTTGACTGTTGATATATATGATGACTCCATAGAGATATCTTTATAATATATGTCAATAAGTTCAAATGTAGCAAACAGACGACTCCTCTCTTAGTTGGAAATGCCAGTAAGATTATTGAGAAGTAAGAAAAATAATGAATCTCAATGTATATTCTGGACTCTTACTCTTTATAAACTCACTAAAATATAATTCATGCTTAAAAATAATATTATTATTACACGCTAAAATTTTATCAGGTTCTTATAAAAATTATGTGTGCCTTCTTTGAGAATTAGATTAGCCAGGAAAGGTACGTCTCAAAACTTAGTACCAACTTGTCCCATCTTGGAGAGAGATTATGGCCAAAGCAACTACTCTCAAAAATTATGAGAGATAATATAAATAATCTCTCTCATGGATACAAAATTTAAATAAGAACACAAAAAAAATAATAGAAAAAATATCCAATTGATAAAATAGTTAATGGATAAATTTATATCTTCCCAATAATACTTTAGAATATTCCTCACAAACAAATATGTTAAATATATTGGGCAGCCCGGGTATACCCCACGGCACAGCAAGTCATGCCAAGCCCGCCATGACAAGGTTCAACACCATTGCTAGTCTCGAATGGTGCCGACCCAAGGCATAATTAATGTCATGATGGGTTGGTGCGAACTATGCCTTTAGCCTGGCTTGGTGGCACTATCCTTGGCCTAGTGACTCGGGATCAGAGATGATAGAGAATTGAGTTACAGGTCATGCAATATCAAGTGATCACCAGACAGGGTAATTTTTTTAAAAAAAAAAATCAGCACATAAGCAAGATTCCATTTATGTAGCTGATTGTCATTGCGAGGCATGCCCTATCCCACCCATTGTGTTTTTATACAAAAGGCACCAACAAAAACAATGATAGGCATGGCTTATCACTGTCACGGCCAAATTTTAAAAAAAAATAATTTTAAACTATAATCATCAGATTAAATCCAATAGCTACTGACCAAAATCCAATGATTATCTTGATTATGATCAAATAAAATTAAAAAAATAAAAAAATAAATATTTTTTAATTATTTTCAAATCATTATAAATTGAGATTAATAAATTTAAACTCTTGTTATTCTTTGTGCCCTCATCTCTCCTCATTTAATATAGTGCTCTTTTTTTTATTAATTTTTTTAATTAGTTACTTTAAGAATTACAGCTTATGATTTATGTTTATGCATACAACATAGACAGTGGGCATGTCTATGTAACTTGCAGAGGCTAGACATTAGAAATGGTACAAATTTTATAATAAAACAATTAAGATATATTTTTTGTTTTTTTTTATTTTTTATGAGTTTTATATTTATTTAGTTTCATAAGTTATTTAATAAATACATATATTTAAAAAAAATATCATATAATAAATTTAACAATAATTAAATTAATATAGAATTACCATATATGTAATATAATAATAACTCTATCAAAATATCCAAGATCAAAATTATGTTTTATTTAATTGCTTTGACACAATCCCATTTGTCAACTAAAAAACAAAAAAATTAGCGAATATTAGTAGTATCAACACATTTTAAAATAATAAAAAATAAAAATTCTGAAAATATCAAAGAATAATCAGTATAATATATATATTATCAAAAAATATATATGGGTAGATATGTGTAGGAGACTAGTCACCTAACGAGATATGTTAATCAATGCACCAAAAAACACAGTGCATTAGATCAGAGACGAACCCAACTTAATGGTTGAATCTTTCAAATTGGATTTAATTCAGCTTCGTTGACCCCCTTCATATACCTGAATGATTTTGTGAGGGAATGACATGGCTAAATTGATTACGATAACATGTACTCCAATTAGATTCTTGAAGGATCCTAATACTATCAATATTATGCAGGATTACATCTGACTTACTTATTATAGGATTCCTAGGACAAATAAAAATGATATAATAAAATATTAAAATTTAGAAAAATAATTAATAATTGAAGAAAATAGAAAATTTAATAGGATAGTATTCGTTAAGTCCATATATGGACTAGTTGTGATGATATATCATTTGGTTGAATTACCACCGACTATGTAAACTCAAAATATAAACTTTAAAAAAAAATTTTAAAAACTTCTAAAATTTTTTATCCTCATGATAGATCTACCATATATAAGTGTATGATACAAATCTTTAAAAAATATAAAATTCAAAATAAAATACTTAGTATTATTTTCGATAGTCCTTCTAATAATGAAGTAGCTATTACTATATTTGTTTAGAGTTTAGACTATTAAAATTTATAGCTAGATGAGATATTTCAAGTTAGGCATATAAGTCATATAATAAACCTAAAAGTATAAACAAATTTAAACATCATTTCTCATACATTAGAAAAAATAAAAAAATTATTAAAATATTTTAAGACGTCTAACATACCACAAAATTTAGCAGTCTATGTTTGTCGGTGAACCTAAAAAAAAAATTATTCTAAAAGAATATGAGATACTTTTAGAATTATAAATACATTATATTAGAATCATATATTAGTTACTAATAAGTAAAATTTAACTATGTCAATAGTAAAAATAACAATCTTATTATTGATAATTCAAACTATAATATATGAATTTCTTTTATAAAATTCTTTAGATTTTTTATGACACTATGAACATATGTTCGTCTGTGTGCACTCCTACTACTTGCATGTTTAGTAAGTATAGAGATTATCATGCATTTAGTATCATAACTGTTGAGATAAAGATCAAATATTAGAAATACTAATCTTTTATTCTAACTCATTATTATTTGACTGTCTGTATAATCCTAGGTTAAAGAGATAAAAAATAGTTTGACATATATATTGACGTGTGTGAACTAAATAAACCAACTTAAAAGATTCATTAATAAAAAATTAACTAACTTATTTATATCTTACGATACTATGAATGATAGTTATGACATGCTCAAAATACAAACATGAATATCATATTTAAGAATGATGACTACTTCATTCAGTTAGTCATGAACAAATGACAGAGTGATCCATCAAATAAAAAAAATTCTCAATACTTAAATATTAATTATTATTTTATCTAATCACATTATGATAATAATAATTTAGACATTTATTATATTTGAAATTATATGAATCCATTTATCTCGTATTATCTAACATGACACGTAATCTACTGACTCCTTCAGTATCTCGCATAGCATTAAAATTAATTTTTTCCTATGACAGCCAATATTAATTTAGATATGAAATTAAGATTATGACTAAATATTATTAAGTTATTTGCATGCATGAATGACTAAATATATAAGATTAGACATTCAGAATAAATGTATAAAAAATGATAAAGAATGATGATTCATGAGATATAATAATCAAAGATATTAGGAACACAAACATCTTAAGATGGTTTCATAATTATAACAATCTACATTTGCATCCACACTATCATACCACAGTTACTAATTAAAATTTCTTGTTTTATGTGACAGTGATAGTATAGTAATACGTGTTTATTTTTATAATTTTTTATTCCATTATAATTTTAAACACTATTAATGTATTGGATTGTACTTTTTATAATTTTTATTTTTATTATTTTTTTATTTTATTATGATATATGCATTCATCATATTATGATTTTGTTTCATAATTAAAATAAAATTATTTTTTTAATTTTTTATTTGAAGCGAACCAAATACAATATCAAGTCAAGATCACAATAAATAAATGTGAATTACGAAAACAAAATATAATTGCACGAATATTATTTTTGTTCTTTATTTTGATTTTTTTTAATTTTTTTAAGTTTATTAATTTTTTTTTTTAATAATTAATAAAATAACAAATAACAATTAGCAAATTAAATATTCAACATATTTAATAGTTTATTCAGATTTAAAATGTCAACCTAAAAAACCAAAAACTAGCAAAAAAATGATTGGTTTGTGTTGGCACTAAAAAGACCGACAAGCCCAACATTTTGTGGGGCAACAAAAAAGTGTTGGGCCGCTATTATGGTTATCATATCATGCAGGCAGATGTGTCAAACGAGTTGTGCCGGGCTGGGCCATACCGATTTTAAATGGCCCAATCGTGTCACCAAATCATGCCTTGCCCAGCACCGCTTCATCACAACAGGCCCAGCAGAGCCCGTCGACACGAATTTGATAACACAATGTCGGGTCAGACACAAACTGGCCAGTTCTTGCCCGCTAGTTTTGCCCATTAGGCTAGTTTTGCCTATTGCGGCGGGTTTGGGCCTAATTAGGACAATTTGAATTTTTTTAATTATTTTAATACAGAATATTATAAATATTATAAAATTTAAGATTTAATTATTTATTTATTTATTAATACTTAATTACTTAAATAATTTTTAGTTAATAATTAATTGTTAAATTAAAATAAATAATTAATTTTTAAAATTTTATTTTATTAAATTTAATATAACAAAATTTATTATTATAAAAAACTAAAATTTAAAAACTAAATATATATGAATTAATAAAACTTTAATATTAATACAAACTAATACAAATCATAAAAAATTAATATTCAAGAATCAAACTTCAAACTCAAAATAATATGATAAAAAATAAAGACATATGCATGTATGAAAAGTAAATCCAAAAAAGAAAAATAAAAATTAAAAATATCATCAGCAGACAGTATTACAGCATATGAAAAATGATGATATAAGATAAGTATTAAACATTTGTATCTCAATTCATCAATCATCAACGTCATCAAACGTCAAATCATCATCAATATCAATATCACATGAAATAATATCAACAACCAACTCCTCCACTTTTGTTACAGTCCAGCATGATACTAGATGCCCAATTTCAGATCCTCTCAATCCTTAATGCATATTAATGTCTCAATAATATCTAAGCCATTATCTGGATTTCTTATCCAAAATAATATTCATTGCAACAGATTAAGTAAACTCTAATACTACGCTCAACACCAAAAAAATTAATAAATTTCATGTCATCTTAGATAGTATGGGATAGTTGAACTCATTTGATTTTTACTATTATAATATAACAAAGTTTTTATTATCGGAATGTAATAGAATTGAGCAGTAATCAATATCTAAGTACCGAGACAACTCGCTCCTATTCGATAGTTCACCCCATCATTTCTCCCTCGCTACCTGAATAAAAAAATCATCTCTGAATATTACATCCATGTCTGTACTCAAAGCTTCACTACAACTACTATCATACCTAGTATTATAATATGTAAAGAGTTCAATCAACTTCTCGTGAATGAACCCTCTAGGTGGGTCTTCGTGATTCATGCACAATGATATGTATGTTAAAACATTCTATATTTCTTCCACTTTAACCCTAAGATCCATGCAGACAATCAGATAATAAAAAGATAAAATAATGGACCAGTACTTTAAATACTTGATTTCAATCTCTAGAATCATATCACTAAGTGTAAGGTCATCTCGAAATATCATAAACATGCTACTAATATTGCATATGTACTTGAGTGCAATACAAATCATGAAAGTGTAAACTGACAAACACATATTTGTCATGTCATAAAAAATTTAAGAATTTCATAAATAAAATTCCTATAATCTAGTCAGTACAGTCAATAATAAATTCGTCACTCTTACTTTTGACGTAGTTGGATATCACGTGTTCGTATCAAACAAATAACTCCAACTTAAGACATGTATAATTCCAATGGTATCTTCCCAACCAATTAAAATTTTTTCTTCTTTAGATCCCGCAGACAAACAGAGATTACCAGATTCATGTTGTCTGCAATGTGTATGAATATATTTTAGTAAGTACATATGTTTTTAAAGCAATGGCACATATCTTCATCCTCGCTTGTACTATCAGGTTAATGACAGGATATATGCATCTAAGGTGAAAAATCTCTCATAATGATTCATCTTTAATACTAGTAACAAATATATTAATCGTTACTTCATTATTAAATACATTATCAAATATGATACTAAATATTTTATTTTGAATTTTATATTTTCTAAAATTTTTATCATATACTCAAAAATAGTCGAGCTATCATGAAGTTGAAAATTTTCAAAGAATCCTAATATTTGTTTATTTAGTGTTCATTTAGAATCTACATAGTGGGTGGTGAGGCATATATAAGATGTATCATCGTGACTAATCCAGATATTGAGTGTCATGGACACCACTCCACTATATTCCCTAAATTTAATTATTATTTTTTTTTCTAACGTATATTATTTTAGTATGTCGTTCCTAGATGTGGACCTAGGAATCTTATAATATGCAAGCTAAAAATATGCATGCATAATACTAATTACCTTTAGATCCTCCGAAAGCCTAATTGAAAAAATCAACATGGTGATCAGTCTAGTCATATTTTCTCTCTCTAACTCGTTGTAGGATATGAATGGGATAAATTTTAAAACTAAACTAAAACTAACCTCAAAAATCCTACCACTGAATTAAAGGTGTCAAACAGCCCAAGCCGACACGGCACACTACTGTGCCGTGCCGGGCCGAGGGATTAGCCCATCGTGTCATGCTAGGCACTACATGAGTGCCTAGCACATGGACACAGCATGCGTAACCACACACCAAGCATGGTCACGACGAGCCGATGCTCAACAAGCGAGGCTCACTGAGCCCCAAAAGGGCGAAGGCGCGCGATGGTGCAGCGACACTACTGTGCACCGCCAAAACCCTAATTTTTTTAAAAATTAGGATTTTGGCCCAGCCCAAACCAGGCCAAACCGAGCCTAACCCGGTAGATTTGTCGAACCTGACCTCCACAAAATCATGCAGGGCTAGGCACGGCATGGTTACTGTATCGTGTCATGTCTGGTCCAGCACGGTAGATGGTTGGGCAACCTAAAACCAGACCATTTGACACATTTACGTTGAGTTGGATTTGCCTAGAATTTAATACATCATATTTTTTGGTGCATAGTTCAGCATGCTTCTCAAAGTGTCCAATCTCATACAAACTCTTACAACTTAATTTTTTTTATAATATTTATATTGTACTGATTCTTATTTGGTACCCCTGATATTTTTTAATTTTATTATCTTAAAGTGAGTCTAAACTACTATTTTTCTTCTAGTTTTTTTATTTTTAAATATTTAGGTCGAGATGAGCAATTAACTAAAATTTCAGCAGACTCAAACGTTTCAGCAAGATTTTTATTATCAAAATTATAATTATTTCATTTTCATTATTAAAATTACTATTTATTTTTTTTTATTTTTTAGATTCCACTTAGGAATTAGGACTAGGAGTTAGGACTATAAGAGAAGAAAAAAAAAAGATTTTAGATTTTAAAATTATAAACTTAAAAAATAAAAACTAATAAATAAAAATACTCATAAATCATAATGCGTAAACAATGACTTTTTGATGACCGCACCGAACGCACACCACAATCCACACCATACCTCCACACTCAAGTCCCGAAAGTCAAAATGCTAAAACCAAAATCAAGAACCCAAAAGATAAAAAATTAGAGAGATAAAAAATTTTATGTTTTGAAAACATATATTTTAAAATGAGGGGAAATTTATAGATTAAGAAAATATATTTTTAAAATAATTATTTTTTTTATTTTTTATAATTACTTTTAATTAGAAATCGGTCAGGAATTCTTAGTGCCGTCGAATTCTGCCATATAACCATTGGAGGCAAAATCCAACAGCTTAAATTTGATTTTTTTTATTTTATTTTTTGAACGGTCATTAATTCGGATTCTTAGTGTCGTCGGATTAAGCTTCGGCTTCTGGAAAAATCATGCTCGGGCTGGGAGTTGGGGGCTGGGAAAAAATGACCATGGATCGAATTGATTAGGTTACAGGCAAGACAAAATTTTAGAACTGTCAGGCATCAGGCTTCAGTGTGGAGTTGGGTCGGGGCACCATTCGGTTCATGCCAAAAATGTGTCCATGGGCCATGGTATCGGGTTGTGCTTTGCTCGATTAACCTAGGCACAACACAGCACAAGATATGTCATGAGCAAGCATAGCACGAGCACGGGCACAACTTAGTACTGTGTCAGGTTGGGCCAGGCATGACCACGTTGGGTCATACCTCAGGCTAAACTCAAGCCACCCCACCTATTTGACACCTCTACGTACAGGGAACAGCACGATAGCAAAGTCATGTCTCACTGAAATAGGTCATATCATGCCAGCAAGGTTATTTTAACACCTCTACTCACAAATAGTAGTGTCTAATATGTTTCAATCATATATTTAATTTTTTTTCAATCACATCATTTTGAAATATTTTAATAAGATAAAATAGTAGTGTCATCACATACAATCTAGTATAAAATCTCATAAGATTTTAATAAGTATTAAATCTAAGTGACATATATTTTAATATATTATTACTTTTTATCTTTTTAATATTTTATCAAATATTTTATTATTTTATGAAATATTTGAAAAATAAAAAATATGTATAATTTTAAACGAAAAAGAAATACACATATATATTATGAATAATCAATTATAAAGATAATCAAAAACTTAATGTCCTCTTTAATTATATTTCTACTAGGTCCTCACTCTACATACATCTGAGTATATCAGATCGAATAAATCCCTACTCATACCAACCTGGTATCCAAGATAAAAATATATAATATTTTTTTAACTAGCATATCTTACACTCTACGATAAAAATATTCTAAAGAATAGAATAAAATATTATTAACTTTACCAATTATAAGTAACCAAATTGAAATTAAATAAGTAAATAATACAATACGCTTAATATTATTATTCTCAGATATTTATTATGAGATTCTACCATAAAAGATAATACATATGATTTATCATGTTCAAACCAAAAAAAAAATTCTCAAAATATTATGATCCTATAAACAAATATTAGAATAAAAAAAAATAGAATCATAATTAAGTTACCTAAAAAATTAATGGAAAAAAATATTAACATAATAATTGAGAACAAACAGAATATACAAAAGAAACAAGTTACATGTGTCAAACAAGCTGGTCGGCCCGAGCCCAGCACTACAAGGTAGGGCATATTTGAATCGTGTCGAGACCAGCACAGCACGGTCCAAGACCGTGCCCAGGCCCATGCCAAGCCGACTCTCTGCACAACTCATGTTATGACGTGCCAAGAAAAGTAGGCACGCATGTCATGCCAAGCATGGCACGAGGCACAACCCGACAAGTGCCCAGGGGATCGACCAATCGAGTGGGGATTCAGGACCGCACCCGACAAATACCCAACACAATGATGGCACGATGCCCGACAGGCGACGTGACTAGCATAGCGGGTCATCCCGCTTGACTTTGGGAAGCGGGAGTGCCCATATCCCCAAAGCCTGGCACGAACCGACATGAAACCGGGATAACTTTGGGTGGTAGGCCATGCTGAGCCTACCCTCCAGGGAACCATGATGTGCCATGCATTAAATAGTTTCTGTAGTGTATCATGCCTAACACGGCACGAGGGCCCATACGAGCCTGAAAAAAATGGATCGTGTCGGTTTGGCATGGCCCATTTGACACATGTAAAACAAGTAATATAACTAAATATTGTCATACCCAATTATTTTAGAAATATTACCATTAGTTACCATAATAATAAAATAACAAGAATAAAAAATTATCAAAAAAATAATTAATTATAACATAAGTATTAGCTCATAAATCAATAATCTAGAAACATGAAATAGATAAACAATACACAACAATTATAGTTCCTATGGGTTGAAAAAAGCACATTTCTCTACTAGAAAAGAATCCAAGATATTCTCTACGGAATAAGTTATAATAAGAAAACTCTGAAAACTCTCAAATAACTCTGGTAGTCAACATGTCTTTTTTAATATTATATAATACTTTTACCCTTATCTTTGAAATAATTAACAATAAATATCTCTAGTATAGTCCATCCTCTTGTAGTATCAATATTGAACTAAGACTCATATTTTTGTCTGCTATGACAAGTATACCACTATAAATAATTTTAGTTTATAAGCTTAAAAACAAGAATGTCCACCTCCATGCTAAAAAATATAATTGATAATTCCAGCAAACAATATTACGCACACATTCATAGTACAAAATATAGTCATGCACTCTTAATTAAGATTCTACCCAAAACCAAACTGCATAAATTTGAGGGTTTGCTTGAAATTCAGGCATTGTCTTAACACCAATTAAAAGTTTGATCATGCCCAAACACACCACTAGAATCACAGAAACTCCTATGCCCAAATTTAAATTAGGGTTTCAACCATAATTCATGATATCATGTCTGCAACAAAGCACAACCATGCCTAATGTGGTACAATTGTGGTGTATCAACCTCTTTACTACAAACTACATTAATGCAATCAGCATTCATGCCCGACAAACTGTGTGTGTGTGTGTGTGTGTGTGTGTGTGTGTGTGTGTGTGCGTGCGCGTGTGTGTGTGTGGGTGATATTAGTGTATGGTTGTGTGAACTATAGCAGACACACAAGTGCATTGTGCCGATGGAGTGCACGTGCCCTCCTTTTTAGGTTTTTTGCACCCTTACACATCTTAGAAATTGTTACCCCTAGGGTTTTGTCTAGCATATCATAATTAGAACAAACGAAAATAAATGACATAATGAAATCATTGAATAAAAATTAGCATACATGCAATGCTTTTTATGAAAATTAACAAACATGCCAAAATTCTTCTTTTTTAAGGTTTTGCACCTTTACACACCCTAGGGATTGTTACCCCTAGGGTTTTGTCTCGTATACCATAAAGATAAAACACACTAAAATAAATGACATCATGACACAAAAAAAAAACTAGCATGCATGCAATATTATTATATAATAAGCCAAAAAATTGAGATATCTCATAAATTCTATACTATCTTCAATAATAACATATATAATAAATTAACAATAAAAAAAAATTAAAAAGAATGAATATAAGCATATTTTTAAATCAAGATTCGAATCGAGAATAAGAATGTTTAATTAATAAATCAAGAATTAAGAATCGAGAATCGAATCATAAGATTCAATTTACATTTGTGATTTATTTAGTGGTTGTTGACTAGCAAACTAACAATTAAAATTGTTAGTGATAGTCCACTAACTAAAAAAATAATATGTTAATTTATTTAGTGGTAACAGACTAGTAAACTAACAATTAAAAATTAATAATAATAATCCACTAACTAGAAAAAATGATATGTTAATTTATTTAATGGTGTTAATTAAAATTCTTTATTGTTTATCTACAAATAATTTAAATAAATAATTCATTATTTTTTTATTTATAAAAATATAATTCATTATTATTTTATTGAAAAATTAATTCATTATTAATTTATTATTTATTTATAGATAGATAATTTATTATTAATTTATTAGATAAATCAAATATTTTAATTAATATAAAAACATATTAAATATATAAATATTTTTGATTCATTTGAATTGATTCGGAATTCAGCGATTCAATTTTCGATTCATATATTTTTCGATTCTTTTAAAAAGTATAATCACTTACTCATAAATGGTGAATCAAATCGTAAATCATATGATTTTGATAACAGTTGATATAAACATCATCAAAATGTGATGAAATATTTAAATTCCACTCAAATCTCATATTTGAATATATCAAATATGAATATATCAAATCAAATAAGTCACAAATCTTATAGGCAAAATAGATAATTCTAGTATATTTTGTAACTAACACACATCACACTTTAGTGAAGATACATCTCAAATACTATTATCTAATATTTACAATTTCACTAATAATGTATAGTCAAGTAGAAAATGGACAAGCATTAAATTATCAATACTCAAATATTGATGGGATATACAAGTAAGAGAATGTAGGTGACTCTGCTTATTCCTAAAGAAGTATCTGTCGAAATCGCCTTATCTTACAAATAAACATCAATAAAATAGAAAATAAAATTTAAATTATTTTGTCCAAAATAATAACTCATAGAAGAAAAAAAAAGAATCATGCCTACATTAGAGGTATCAATTTCTATTTTAGAGGTGTCAACTGTCACGTGGGGCAGACAACCCGGAAACGACAAGAGGCATGGCCCAAAATAGTCATGACCGGATAGGCACAACAAGATCCAAAACCATGTTTGGACCAAAGTTGAGCAGGCCCACGAAACAACTCATGCCTGCATGAGCAAAGGCCAACCATACTTCATGTTTGGTTTCTTAAAACACAACAACACATGACCGGGCAAGTGTCACAGGATATGGATCAAAGAAACATGGCCAAGTTTTCTTTAAAAAAAAAAAACAATCCATGCCCCATCAATTGTACTATCCATGCCATTTTCACATAATAGGTGTCGACATTAAAAACAATAGAGCACAACTATCACTTTCCATATCATAAAAAAAATTAAACAAATTGAATGTATTTGTAGTCATTTGATTTCATTCAAACAACTTTGGAATTTCTACCCATTTATCTTTAAAAAAATTAAAGAAATAAAAAACATACATATTATTTTAATATAGAAAATTTATATAAATATTAAATAGAATTTTTTTTTATTTTCATCAAATTCATTCTCTCATCTCCTCTTCTCTCTCTCTCTTCTTCTATATTGTGTGTTATGTTTTACTATTTATTCTTAGCCCTAGGTTAAATATTTTAAAAAAATAGATTGATTATGACTATGGCTTATTGCTCAAATTAGTTTATGCAATTACAATACACATTTATTTTTTATTTATTAATTTATAATTTATGACTCTGTGTTTGTGATATAAGTATACATTTTTAAAAATTTAAAATTAATAAATTTTAAAAAATAAAAATAAAAATAAAATAAATTAATAACAAGTAATTTTAATAATAATAATTTTGACATCATAATAACAACTCGATCAAAAAGTATAAGATTGAAACTATATTTTCTTCAATTGCATCGACCCATCTACTTAAAAAAAACTATATAAACTTTAATAGTAAAAACTCACTTTAACATAATAAAAAATCAAAAAAAATCAAAAAAGGATTAAAGCGTGCGCACACGCACACACACTATATATATATATATATATATATATATATATATAGAGAGAGAGAGAGTAACAAAAAAGTATATATAAGAGTACAAGTAACACTAATTATTTAACAAATATATTGATCAATATACTAAAAAAAATAATAAATTACATCTCAGGTTAATCCAACTAAGCAACAATGTCTTTAATGTTTGATCAAATTTAACTTCATTGACCTACATTCTTTACAATAATAATTTTAAGAGAGAATGCATGACAAAATTAATTATAATCATAAATCTCTTGATTAAATTTTAAAAAATATTAAGATAATAATAATTAAAATTAATTAGACCTATTTCCAGCTAATTTATCATAAAATTCTTAAATCAACTAATTGAAATAATATAATAAAATAAAAAATTAAAAAAATAATCAAAAATTAATAAATTTAAAAAATATAGTTAAGTAATTTCCAACATATGGACTATGCACGATATTGTATCATTTACAGACCTCACCGCCTACTATATAAATTCAAAATAAAAACATAATAAAAACTTTTAAAATTTTTTAAAATCTTTCAACCTCATAATAATCATGTCATATACAAGTATATGACGAGGATATTTAGGGAATAACAAAGTTACCATTAGTATATTTAGAGAATATGACATTTAAAATAATTTTTTAGTATTATATTTAATAATTATTGGAATAACAAAGTCATCATTAGTATATTTGACAAAACTATTAGAAATAAATTATTAAATTTTTCATGTTATAATTATATGTCACGTAATTAACATAATATAATAATACAAGTGAAAATGAAAATGATTTTTCTAGTATTAAAAAAAATAAAAAAATTACTAAATTATCTTAGAATGCCTAACACACAACACTGCATTAAGAAAAAAAATTCCAGCTAATATAAGATAACTTTGATATTATACCTATCTCATATTAGAATCATGAATTGATTACCAACACAAAATATTCAACTAGGTTAATAATAATAGTGACGAACTTATTATTAATAATCCATATTAAGATACAAAAATTTCTTTTATTAAATTTCAAAAGAAAAATTATAATATGACTATAATATTTTTATCTGTATACACTCATACTAGTTGCAGTACATTTAGGTACATGTGTAACATTAATAATATGTTTAGCAAGTATATATGATATTGTGCAGTTAGTATCTTGATTGTTTAGATGGAAATCAAATATTTAAAATATTAGTCTTCCATTCTAACTTTGTATTGCTTAGCTGCCTGGAGATGTCAAACACGTTATGTCGTAATGGCACAACTCATTTTTTCTAGATAGAGTCATGCCACCATGTTGTGCCGAATATGATCGTGTCACCTTGTTGTGCCAGACATGGTACGGTATAATTCTCATATCATATCTGGCATAAAATGATAATAATATGACCAATCTAGCACGGCAGGATGGCACAGCTGATTGCAGCGCTGTGCTGAACAATTCCATGTATAACCCGTTGCGTGAGAAAAAAATGGATGTCATGCTTACGTAGTTGGCCAATTACAATCAACCAGGTAGACAAGATCAACCTTATGTAGCTGAATTTTTTTTTAATTTATAGTCCACTCTGTTGGATGGTTACCCAATAAGATTTGACCCATAATCCTTAGCCAATCAGAGATTGGTAGAAGGCCGGGCAGGTGGATGGTGCCTCCGAGCCAAGCACACAGGTAGTGCCTAGCATGGCACGAGACACGATTCATGCCCTCCCTATATGGCAAGAACCATGCCATTGGGCAGCACAGCCCAGGACCAGGCATGATTCTAGATAGTTCCATGCAAGGCCAGGCAATGCTGAACTGGACCGTACTTCAAGTAGTGTCATGGCCGCCCAACCTAGTTGACACCTCTAGTTAGAGATTTCAAGTAGGTCAGGCAGCCCAAACACTACATGAGACAGCCAACTGAGTCATCCCTAACCTGGCATGACATGATCTAGAATCGTGTTTAAACATGAGTGGTGTTGGTGCTAGGTACAACTGCCACAGTGTTGGGCAAAAGGCTATCGTGCCTCGTGTTGAGCCAAGCACGACTCACATGTTGGCCCTTTGGCAAAGTCCACCAGCAAGATGACCGTGACCTAGGATCAAGAACAAGTCACAAGTCAAAAAAATAAGTAATCATATTTCTGTGACCCACCCACGAATGAACCTATTTTAAAAAACCCTCAGGTTTTTAATTTAAATATATATATCACATCCACGCGAAAAATTTTTTTAATAAAACATGTACCATCACATTAATGTGGTAGATGTCATTGGGACAAAAATCCCAACAACAATATCCATGGGGCATCGAGTGAACATGCACACTCACCCAATAGCCACAGCAGTCACTGTCGTTGTCAGGCACATGTGACAACATACACTTTAAAAAATAATTAAAATGCCGGTTAGAATTGGAATTAATTATAATGACAAGGGATAGAAATCTGATGGCTGTCAAGTTTTTGCCCATTTAAAAATTTAAAAAATTTAAAAAAAATAAAAAACATATATAATTTATATATATATATATATAAAGAATTTTAAGTTTTTCATTCTCAATTCTACATCTCTCTCCTCTCATTTGATGTCCCTCTCTCATTCTCAATATAGAATTTTTTTCTTTAATTTTCTCTCTGCCCTACTCTTTAGAAGTTAGAAACCAGAACAACAAAATATTTTTTAACTAACAAATTAAATTACAACTGAGTACTCACAAGTAGTAGTTCCAATTGTGATTATGGTTATGCCTAACAGTACCTGAATCCAGATATTTTTTTTTTATTTGTTTAAAATATAAATTACTTTTTTAAAAATATAGACTAAAAAAATATATTAATTACTAATAGTAAATATAATAATAATTAAATTAATATTAATATAGATATCAATAATAATAATAATAATAACCTTATGAAAAGGTCGAAGACCAAAATAATATTCTCTCATAATCTCGACATAAACTCAAATACCTAAAAAATAATAAACAAAAACTTTAGTTATTTGAAATCACTTTAAGATGATAAAAAATAAAAATTATAGTGAAATAGATAAAAAATTGACACAATATTTATATTATCAATATATATATATATATATATATATATATATATATATATATATAAGAATAAAGATCGAAAAGGCCACATAAAAAGGAATGTCAATCAATACACAAAAAAAATATAAAATATAAGATCCCAGATATTTCCATTTTCAACCAGAGTGAGTTTTTGAAACTAAATCTAATTCAACTTTTTTAACCTAATTTATATACCATAATGATTTAGAAAGAGAAGTAATGCCCAAATTAATTATAATCATAGATCTTCTAATTAAATTTTTAGAAAATCTCAATATAATCAATATTATACAGACTTACTTCCAACATAATTATCATATAATTGCTAGGTTCACATATAAAAATAACAATAAAATATTATAATTAGAAAAATAATTAATAATTAATAAATTTTAAAATATAATTGAAAAATATCTATGACATCTAACTTCTGGACTAGTCATGACAATATATTATTTGTATATCTCATCACCCACTATGTAAATTCTATATAAAAACTTAATAAAAAATTTTAAAATTTTTTAAAATTCTTTAACTTCATGATGGTTCTATCATATGAGTGCTTAATAAAAATCTTTAAAATTATGATATTCATAATAAAATATTTAATATCATATTTACTAATAAATATAATAATGAAGTTACTATTAGTAAGTTTGTTAAAATGATTAGAAATATGTAATTAGATAAAATTTTTCAAGATTAATACATATGTCAAATTATTTACCTGATAGTACAAGTAAGAATAAAAATTATTTTTTCACATTCAAAGTAATAAGAAATCATTAAATTATCTATATTTTAATGATTAAAAATTTATTAGTCTATATTTATCTGAGTCTAAAGAAAAAAAAATTCTAAACAAATATAAAGACACTATTAAAATTATATTTTACTAATATTTAAGTTGTGTTAAATACGAATATGTGATATCTGACTACGTCAATAGTAAGAATGATAAACTTATTATTAATAACTTTAATTATGATATAAAAATTTATTTTATCAAATTCCTAAAAATTTTTTATGATAGAACAAAGATGTATTCATTTGTGTATATTTTATAACTTACATTGCACTCAGGTATATATGCAATATTAAGAACATATTTAACACATTTATAGATTACCTCATATTTAATGTCATGGCCATTGAGATAAAAATCAAATATTTAAAGTATAAGGTCAACTATCTCATTTCTTTATTAGCTAGCTACATGCATAGATCCTAGGATTAGTAAAAAAAAAAAAAAAATATTTTGACATATATATCCACGTAAATAAATAATATATACCAACCTGAAGATTTCATTCACAAAAAATTGATTAACTTATTTATATATTACAATACTTAATATTATAGTAGTTATAGCCAAGCTCTGATTATGGACATGAACATCACATTTAAAAACTATGACTTCTTCATTCAATTAGCAATAAAAAATAACAGGATAATCCATCGTATATGAGCGAACTATTTTAGTAATTACATATCAATTATTACTCAATCCTATCACATAATAATAAAAAAAACTTTGATATTTTACTATAGTAGAAATCATATGAATCTATCTATCTCATGATGTCTAAGATAACATGAGATCTACTTACTCCAGTATCTAACATAGCAATAATATTTATTTTTTCTGTTGTGGCCCATATCATTTCTATTAGTAGATCAAAATTATAATCAAATATCATTAAGACATTACATACATAAAGGACTAAGAAAATTCGAGATTAAATATTTAAGATAGAGTGAGGAGTAAGAATTACTAGAAAATGATATTCATGAGATTTAATAAATATTAAGGATACCCCTTATGATACTATCAGATATTTACATGATGATTTAAATAAAGACACCGATTAATATTAGAATTAATTATTATTTGTAGATGTAATACTTATTTTATGATTATTATTTCATATTATATGATTCACATCCAAGACTATAATTATGATTTACGTTTGTTTTTTTTTTGCTATTATTGTTATTTGTTTATCATTTTTATTTCTTGTATGTCTCTTAGACATTGGTTCAAAATAAAATTTTGAATTCATCTTTTACCCCACTTAAAATTATAACTAAAGTTTATATATTTTTAGTCTTATACTTATGTTTCGTTAATATTATGTCTAATATATATGGTACATATAATTAGTTTTTTTTTATTTTATATTTTTATTTTTATGTTTCTACGATGACTAGTCATCGATGTGTGGTAGTGGTGGTCAGTGGCCGGTGGTCGATGCCTGTGGAGGCACTGCCCACAAAAACAGAATGATCCAACACGACCCGAGACAACCCAACATGTTAGACATGAGTCTGCCTGAAATCTTATTGATTATGCCATACAGGCCAAGCAAACAATCAATCATATTGTGTCAGGTACAATATGATTTCCATGTCGGGTACAACACAACTTCCATGTTGGGGCTGTGTCGGCATGGCATGGTGGCATGACTAAGCCACCCAAATATAGGTCATATCAATACGGCACAACCTATTTAACAACTCTACATAGAATTATAATAGAAAGGATAAAAAATATATTAAGATACATATTTACTTATATGAACGAAACAGACGAACATTATTTATGAAAAATTAACTAATATATTTATATATTACGATATTAGGTATGATAATTATAACAAATATCTAAGTACGAATATGAATACCATATTAAAATAAAATTTTTCCAATCAATTAAATTAGAGGCAAATGTAGGGGTGTTCCATCAAATAGGAATGAAATATCTCTGTACTTAAATTTCAATTACTACTAAATCCTAATTTCTATAACATGATAATAATAAAAATTTAATTATTTTATATTGATTAAAATTATATAAATCCATTTATCTCATGATATCTAAGATAGCATATAATCTACTAATCCCTCTGATGTCTAGTATAGCATCAAAACTAATTTTTCTATAAAAGTCAATATTATTTTAAATAAAAAATCTAGACTATAACTAAATTTCATATAGATACTTGCATGCTTGAACTAAAAAAATTTAAGATTGATTATTCAAAATAAAATAAGAATGTTACTAGCAAATAATGACTCATAAGACATCAAGGATATATTGAGATTATCACTAATGTTATCTTCAGAATCATACATGATGATAATGATTTATATGCGTACTACCATACTATAAAAATCTTATGTTATATATCATATTTCAAATTATATTTTTTTCTTGCAATATTTTGACTTTTAAATTGAGCTGAATATTAATAAATTTATTTAATTATTCATTTAATTTAATGTCATTTAAAAAGCTGATATAATATACTTTTTAATTATATTATTTTAATATGAAAATATAATACTTCTAATATATAAAAATTTAAAATTTCATAAAAATTTAATTGAGCATCCAGACTACTCATAACCAACATGGACCAGCATGACCCAAAAGCAACCTAGCATAACCCAACATAGAAGTGTCCACGTGCAAAGCCAAATGGGTCAAGTGTTTGAAATCTCATGTCATGCTGGCAAGGCATGAGATCCCATCTTGTGTCATGGCTAGATTGGGCCACATAAAAAATAGGTTTTGCTAACATGACACAACTCATCTGACACTTTTACTTGTTATAACATTCAATAAACTTGAAAAAAAAAATAATTACTAGTACTGTAATTATTGACTTATTTATCAAAAATCAAGAATATGAAATAAAAGTATGAGTCACAATATTATTAGTACTCAAAGATTGAAAAATATTCATTACAACCTTACTATCAAAAAATTTTTTTGTATTCCTCTCCAATTAGGACCAATGAAAAAAAATTTTATAAAAACCTCGAGATAATTTTGATAATTATTATGTTCCCCTCAACCACCTATAATGCTTTGGATTTCCTCTTGGAAAACAACTCCCAACAACTATTTTCAATGTGATTTATCCTCATATAGTATGTGTACTAAACTAAGCCTATCTTGTCTATATATCAACTAGGGATAATACTCTCTCAGTCTTAGTCACATGTCAAATGAGTTCTCTCTAGTATATCTCAATTTTACTTATATATTCTGATGTAAATAATAATATAACTTAGATCAAATGGAAATTTCTCAATCAATCAGGATCTAAAAATGAAAAATTGAGAAACTATATAATAATATGTACATAAATTACATGTCAAGCAATAATTTTACATATCTCACTCTTTCTGACAGATTGCCCTCTACTGGCATAGCCACTAAGAACCATATTGCAAATTGAGTGAAACAAATATACTGAATACAAACCTACTAAGATATTTATAGCTCCTCCAGTCTAAAATTCTTAAGTTGTATAATTCTATCATATATTTGTGTTGTCTAGAATAAACATAATGATATTGTTAACTCATATAGCATTACGCATAAAGTGCATGATGAGAAAACAAACATCGACTTCAACTTGATATATTATTACATAACAATCAAAAGATGAAAGTTAAATTATAGTCATTTCTTCATCTTATTTTTGGGTGATTTATTTGTTTGATGGTTCATCATCATCTGACTGGGAGTAGCAAATAGGTCATACTGCTCAAACCTGACATGTGAAAGTAGGCCTAAGCATGGCCCAACATGATTGGAACCAACCTACAATAGCCACTAACCATCCCACACAAAACTCAAGCCAATCCAAGTAGTTGGCATGCATGCTGCAAAAGTTGCAACAAGGCCTGGCCAAGCCCATGTCATCAACCTGTGCAGGCTAGTTTTGGCCCAGCAGCTCAGGTGACCAACCCAAACTAGGTTAAATCAAACCAATCTAGAGTAAATTTGAACCAAACTAGCCTAGACCAAACTCAAGCTAGGCTGAATCAAGTCGTACAACCCAAAAATGATTCATGCCTCATGCTCAGATCATGTCAAGTTTGGCTCGACCCGGCCCGTCAAGGCTCGGCCCTGTCAAGTGCAACCCAGCACGAACTAAGCAGGGGCTATTGAGTAATGTCAGGTTGCACTCTTTTATATGTGTGATGGATCAACACAACCCGACACGATGGCCCATGTAGGCCACAAAAAATCTCTATATTTGACTAAAAAACTGTCCAAACTCTTGTGACCCATTGAATAATTATTGTGTCTAGACCTTTATAAAATAATCAACAGGATCTTAACTTTTTTCATATAAAAAATGTGACAAGGGCACTCCATGGAGCAAGCCAAATCACTACATATGCATAATACACTACACTAACGTGCACCAACACTACACCCATAGTGCGCCAACACTACCCTCACGATGTTCAGTCACTGGACCCATTGTGCACCCTTACAACACCAGCAACTAGAGGTGTCAAACGGGCCGGCCCAGCACGGCACGGCCCGTGGGCACGGCACGGCCCGTGGGCACGGCACGGCCCGTGGGCACGGCACGGCCCGTGGGCACGGCACGGCCCGTGGGCACGGCACGGCCCGTGGGCACGGCACGGCCCGTGGGCACGGCACGGCCCGTGGGCACGGCAAGGCCGTGCCGTGCCGGCCCGCTCGGGCACGGGCGCACGGCAAGGCAGGGCGGGCGGGGCGGGTCGGGTCGGGTCTGTTTGGACCCGACCCGCGGTCTTTTTACCGGGGGCGGGGCCCGGTTGGGTCACGAGTCACGACTCAGTGAGTCGTGAGTCGTGACTCGTGACTCGTGAGTCGCGACTCACGACTCAGGCACGCGGGCCGACGTGCCGGGCCAGGCACGGCACGGCTCGTGCCGGGCCGTTCGTGCGGACGGGCCCGGCACGGGCCCGGGCACGTTTTTTTATCGTGCCGGGCCGGCCCAGGCACGGCCGAACCGTGCCGTGCCTCGTGCCGGGCCGGGCCGGCCCGTTTGACACCTCTACCAGCAACCCATTCATGGGATATATAAGATGCACCTTTTTTGCACCATCCACAAACATGATGTGACACTATACACCATTGCTATAATTAACCTATGCAGTGCACCCATTGTGCACCATTCACATCGACACAGTGAGTGTCGATATCTACCACATACAATGAGCGCTCAACATGCATTGGTCATCGCACGTTCGTCAATTTTTTCCCACACACACGTGTGCACTAAGTTATTACTATTCACACAGCACACCCCTCTAGCAAATCCTAGGATTTGCTTCATCTACCTAGGAATTTGATATGATATTATGTAAAAATTGAAGTCAATAAACATTAAATCTCAAATAGAGATGTGAATCATAAATCTAAAACATAAATAAATAGGCTATGGCTTGAAATGGGACAACCTACATAATAGGTGATCGTGTCCATAAATCACAATTAAAAAAATTTATTTCTGTTATAAATATAAATTATAACAGAAATAAAAAATTTATTAATAGTTATTTCACTAAAAATTTTATTAACTCATTTTAATTAAATTAAATATTAGTAAAAAAATAATATTTTAATTTATTTATAAATCACAATTAAAATTTAAAAAAAAAAAACTAAATATTTACATTAACGAACTTTTTGTCGAACATCAACTCCTTATAAAGTGTTGGGTTAACTATTTTTTTCATCTATTGAACAAGTAAGAACTTCAACCATATCTGGTATTACTGAAATTCTATGAACTTTGATTATCTTTCAGCTATGATAGATATTAATTTTGAAGAGACTTTGAAATAAAAAAAAAATTGTCATATGTTGAACAAAAAAGTATTTATCAAGTAACATGTTTATATCAACCATCGAAATGAGGTCGATGATATGACATAAATAATGCTAATGTAGAAAATATATATCAATAATATGTATATGTACCCTCAATTTGTGTTCAATACTAATCATTGTCTTTGCAGAAGCATAATTTAAGATAATTTATAATATGATTATTAATATTGAATATACTTAAATTATTAAAAATATTATCAGAAATATTTAAAATATTATGAATTTTAATAAAACATCTAAAATAATATTTCTCTTTTGTAAACTTCATTCCAAATCTATAGAATATGAAACTATATAAATATAGTCCTAGTTACATCTAACATCACAAATATTTAAAATTTAATTAATATTTATTTGTATTGACTTCATATTATATACTCTATTGTGATATCTCATTTATTATATTTTAATATTTCAATTAAGACAAATTCTTAATTAAAGTAGCAATTTGAAACAATTTCCCTTGTAAAATTTTCTCTACATGAATCTCGCATAGAACAATCCATAACATGAAGTTGACTCAATAACATTTTAAAACAAAATATTTAAAATTAAGCTATCATTTTATACAAAAAAAAAACTCAAAAATATTTATTTAATACAGCATATATTTTAATGAACAGTCAACTCATAGATGATTTCATAAATCAACTAAAAACAATCAACATCTTGTTCTCTCAAGCTATTTTAAAGTGATAAAATATTATTGAGTTTTTGTGTTATTTTATTATTATATAATAAATATCTCAATCAAATATGAATGCTTCAACCAATTTTATTTATTATATAATCTTAACATTATATATGTATTATATACTAATACATAAATAAAATTATTTGTAGGTTTTATCCCTTGTACTCTATTTATAAATGGTGTGCTCGACTTATGTATTGTTTTGATAATTTATTTATGGACTTATGTAACTAATTATTTGTGATAAATTAGTGTGTTTTTTATAGTGAGCTTTTTTTTGTCAGTGCTATTAGAGCATTGATAAAAATATGTGGCCCACTGTCACACATGTAGCCCAATACTACAGGAACTACTATCATATAAGTAGCTTACTACAACATGAACCATTTTCAATCATCACCATGCATGATGCATCGCCAATTCACTCCCACGCACCAATGAGAAGGTAATCCTCATACCATTAGCAGTAGAATTACATTTCCTACGTATCTCTCTAAAGAAGGATTAAGGTTTGAAAGTATTCCATCAGATACTAAACACCCACACAACACCTTCACATTAACATTGTCACATTTTTTTAGGATCCCAAGCAAATAGCTCAATGATTCATGTTGGGGAAGACGATATTATAAAGACAAATGGGAGTCACCTCCAATGGAGTAAGTATTTCAAATTTCTGCAGCAACTAACTGGATGATTTGAACTCATTTTTTAGATTTTTTGACTCACTTTGACTCAGGTAAGTGTTCTGCAATAGCAACATTTTGACTAATTGTGCTTGAGACTTGTCGTAGTTTTGCAGCTATACATTTGTTTTCTTTTTTTCTATTAATATTATTTTATAATTTATGATGATAACACTCAACTTGTATTGAGTTATTATTAAGAGTACTAGGATTATATTATTGCTCATTATATAAGGATAATATTTATATTAAGTTATTATTGATAAGGTATAATTATATATTATTTTATTTTGTACCTTAAACTTCTATATTGTATCAAAGCCAACCACATAAAAATTTTGACCCAAAAAGTGTGTATGTGTGGGTAAGAATTTACAAACCCTGAAAGAACAAATTGTGTACATTGTACCAATATAATTTGCAAGAAGCAAAAATAAGGGAAGCGGACACAATTATGTACACGAGCAATTTCGCAAGCATGCATATTTGTTTTCAGGCATGTGTGTATATGCTATGGTTTGCATAGAAAGGGCAACAAGCATGCACAGTAAGCAAGTTAGCAGGGCTATTGCACAATTGTGCACCCAATCCATGCCTCAAAAATTAGGATTTCAAGATAATTTCTCTGATTTAAGGACCCAATCTAGGATTTACTATTCACTAGAAGGATCAGTTTTATATATTTTTGATAGTTTCATATCAAGAATAATTTTAGTGAGCATGTTAAATATGTTAAATTTTAGTGATATTTTTTGATTTTTAAATTTAAAAATATCTAATTTTAGTGAGCATGTTAAATATGGAGAGAAATTGTCATAATAATAAAAAAGAGAGAAGGGGATCTTATTTTAGGGTACATGTATAAAAATGTAACACAATAGATATAATTATTGGATATCATTTTCATAAAGAATACCAAGTATATTTCTAAATACCAAGTATATTTATATATAGTTATTGGATTGTTTCACTTGTACCCCATTTTTAAACATTAAAATTATCAATACAAGAGGTAATACTCATATTACTGATAATTATATTTTATTCATTATATTCTTTTCATATTTTAAAATATTATTATATCAATGATAAATATTGAAGAATTATTAGATAATATTCAATTTTAATCTTTATTACTTTCTCATATTTTATATATTCATAATTTTTATGTTAGTTTATTTTATTTAAATTATTTTTCTAAACAAATCAATTTTAACTTTATTTCTTAATTCTACTAATATTTCATTACAATATCAAAAGACTCTAAAAAACTTCATTTAGGATTGAGTTTGGTAGATTGTATGTATTCACTCAAGCAATAAGATGTCCTCATAAATATTTATATGTATTTAACAAAGTTTTAAAAGACGAAAGCGTAAGGCGAGGTGTTTTTGTATTTGTGAGGCTAGGCGTAAGCCTCGAGGCGTTGAGGCGTAAGCTTTTTGAACCTAACAATATATAATTAATTAATATTTTAAAATATATAAAATAAAATAACATAAATAAAAACATGAAAACAATTCATTAGGATTATTTAAAAACATAACCAAGTCATGAAATAAGAAATAGAGTAAATTGTTTTAATTTAAATCTTCCTCTCCAAGGTCATCATCATCCTCATCCAATGTATCAAAAGTATGAAAATATCCACTATCATGTAACCCCATTTCATGTAAATCTTCATCATCATCAATTGGTGTCAAATTGAACTCCTCTTTGCCTCCACTTGTACCTAGTATAAATTATTAATGAGGTGTAAATATTATAAGTTTTTTTATTAAATTTAATCAAATTTATGACTTCAATTTTTGAGTACTTACTTGGTACTTCGTTATGCTTCCTTTTGTAGGAATGTGAAGAAATCATGTGATCCGATGATGCTTGAGTCTGTTGGGAGTTGGATGACACAACTCTAATAGCATCGACATTGAATAACTCATCATCTTGAAGCCAGCAAAGATCAAGGGGGAGGAGGGGATCTTCTTTATCCGCAATCCATTCATTATCCGAATCAATCTCCTCTACCAAAATCGGATCAACATTTTGCTTCCTTTGTAGACTTCGTTCTCTCAATCTAGTGTTGTACCTTACATACACTAAGGCATTCAACCTTTGATGTTCAAGTCTATTTTTTTTTGTATGTATCTACAAATAATAAAATAATAAAATTTATATGTTAAAATGAAATAAAGTTCTCTAACATTAAATAGAAATATATGTATAAAAGTTTACAAAAATAGAAATATTACCGATTCAAACGTACTCCAATTTCTTTCACATCCCGGAGCACTGCAAGTAAGGCTAAGGACTCGAATAGCAAACTTTTGCAACTCTGGTGTTGAACCCCCAAAACGCATCCACCAACTTGTAGGACTTCTTAATGTTCTAGAATCAATTGCAATACGACTCCCAAATTCACCCATTGTTTGATCAAATGAGTCCAATTGAATGTCAGCTTTTAAACGTTCTTAATAATCCAACATCCTATCCATGCATTCAAATAATCCCTTCCTCACCTCATCAACATTAGAGAACTTATCCTCATACTGCAATTGAGGATTAAGATAGTAACCTGCTGCATGTAAAGGTTATTAATATCTATCTTATTAATATTATTTAGAATAAAATAATACCTATATGAACTATATAATAAAGGATAATTATAACATCTATCAATAGTTTATTAATTAATCTGTATCTTATTATTAATAGTTTATTTATTTAATTTTTGATCATTATTAATATATCTATCAATATAATTGTTTATATTGAATTTATATGATATATAATTATTAATATTAATATAACTAAAGATTGTATTCACATTTTAAATATAATTATTAATATAATTATTGATAGATCTATCAAAAATTTTAAATATTATTATATTTTCAAAGTTTATAACCTATGAAAATGAGAAAAAATTACAAAATTTTTTTTGTTATTTTATTGTTTAAATAATACCTATAAACCACTAAGTGCCTAAAAATATAAATCACTAAACTCCTAAATGACAAAACCTTTAAATACTTAAACATTTAAACTAGTTTACATTAATAATAAATCATAAATATCATTTAAATTTGTATTCTGTATAATTTTTATTTTTTATTTTAAATTTTATTAGTTTATTTTTATAGAAATATTAATTACAAATTAAATTATCAGTGAGATAGATCTAATTTAAATTAAACCAGTATACCCTAAATAATAAATAATAAATCTTAATATTATTGTTTTCATTATAATTTAAAATATTCATTTTAATTAGTTATTTGTTTATTTTTATATAAATATTATTTACAAAATAAATTATGAGTTAGATAGATATAATTTATGTAAATTATTTTTCATCAAAAAAATATAGATAAACTTTAAAAAAAACAAAACAAATAATTATTATTTAGTAATACATTTTCCTTTGTAATTGAATCATTTTAGGTTTTCATATTATATTTTAAGTAATATGAATCTTATTCATTATAGATTTTTAATTTATTTTTTGAAAATTATTAAAATATCTATCAATAAAATTGTTTATATTTAATTTATATTATATATAATTATTATAATTATTATAAATAAATATTGTATTCACTCTTGAAAAAAATTTAAAAATTATCATATTTTCAATGGTTATAACCTTGAAAATATGATAAAAAATAATAAAAATAAATTTTTTTTATTTCATTTTTTAAATATAGCCTATAGACCAATAATGCCTCCTTACTTAAATCAGTAAGCTCATAAACCCCGAAACCACTAAATACCTAAACCCTTTAACATCTATATACTACTTAATGAATAATAAATCTCATTTTTATGTCTATTTATAATAATTTTAAATATTCAATTTAATTTTTTATAATTTAATTTTTTACAAAAATTAATTACAAAATAAATTTCGAGATATCATTTTTTGATATCTCAAATGATATCAAAAAATATTTATTTTTATTATTTATAGTTTTTAGGCATATCAAAAAAAATTTTAATATTTATTTTTATTATTTATATAAACTATAAATAATAAATTAAATTAATATTAATATAAACTATTATTATTTTTATTAAATATTTAATGAATTTATTTTTATTAATATTTATTTATTTTTATTATTAAACTACAAATTATTTTTATAAATAATAAAAATAAATTAATTAAATTAGATATTTATTTATTTTTATTAATATTAATATTTAATTTTATTAATAAAAATAATAAAAATAAATTAAATTAATATTAATTACAAAATAAATTTTATTATTATTTATTTTTATTATTTATTTTTGTTAAATTTTAATACGACTAGCTCATTAGAGCTCACTAGAGCTTCATCATGAAACTCGAAGAGCTCCATGAAGGAGCTTCTGGAGATGGGCAAGGAGAGAGGGGTGAAAAGGGAGGGGCGAGAGGTGAGGGGAGACAAACGAGGAAAGATTGCCGAGGGTAGAGGGGCAAGGAGAGACGGGCGAGGGTAGAGAGGCGAGGGACATAGTGAGATCTCCATAGTATTTTCAATAGCCGACATTCATAACGCAGATCTCTGATTTTTTAAAATTCAACCGCATGGCAACTGTCAATGGCCGCCATTCACAATGATGGCTATTGCCATGCTTTTTCCAGACGCACTAGTTTGGGCATATTTTTAAAACATGCATTATTTTTTTAGATTTTTATTTCAAATGGATTATTTCTGTACAAAACTCTAGAAAAAAATTAACTTTTTGTCTAAGACCTCTATTAGCTTCAAAAAATATAAAGACTTAACCATTGATCAAAAATGGAAAATCAATTTTTTATAAAATATATTTCTACTAGTTTGATCCATCTAGGAGGAAAAACATTGTTTTATTAATAATCTAAGCAAGAAAACTCTAATCTATTTGATTATGTCTTAATATCTAATTTAATAATTATAGTTTTGTGCGAGGTATTTATTAATGAAGTATATCGATTTTTGAGAAATAATTAATTTGTAGATGATGTATTCATATTCATTTTGGTTCTCGATACACACTGAGAAAGTACTTTGTTATCATGTGTTAGCTTAAATTATGTATTTTATTTTATGAATTACATAACACATGATAATGGGGTGAAAATATTTCAAAGTTTATGTTTATTATTCATTTGAATTATCAATATAAGAGTGTTACAAATACTCTTTAGTATTGTTTCATCTTGAAAACACATTAAGCAAGTCTAGTATAAATCATTTTTAAACAAAATCCAAATAATGCTTATAAAATAGATTTTAGAAACCACTAGGACAACACTATTCAATTCAAAGGAAAAGGTTGCTTCTTTTAATTAACCAATCAAGAGTTTTTCGCTGAGCTCATATTTTATTTTCTTCAAATATTGCTAGCAAGGTATATCCTAATTAGGATGTAGAAGTAGAGATTTATCTTTAATAAGATGGTTTTCAAAGAATTAATTTATTGATTTCTCATTTTTTTTTATCTTTATGGAAGCAAACATCATTTTCAACATTAATTGATAATGTTTTGGAAACTCTTCTAAAGAAACCATTTTATATATAAATATATAAATAAATAAATGTGTGTGTGTGTGTTTGAGTGTCTATATATTAAGTATGTCCACATACACACAGGTCTAATCTCATCATTGGAGCATCTCAAATATGTGAATACCCTTATTCAGAAATAACTTTATAAAATTTAATTGATTTAATTGTATAACTTTTACAAGTTTGTATTTCACGTTTTGGAAACTATGTGAGGAACTTTTGTAATTTCTCACATGAATTTAATATTCTTAAAATCACGTAGCTGAGATCTAAATTCGAAAATGAAAATTAAATTTTTAATAGAACTACAAATAGGAAGAAGTAGCCATTAATTTGAAAATATATTTTTTTTATTTTCGAAAAAACAAAAAAGCATGTAAATTGTTTGCAGTTTTTTATTTTCTCACCTTAAAACAATGTTGCTATCAAATCTGTTAATTATTTCAAGATCCTACGTCCACCCATAAATCGTCATCAATGAAGACAACTCTTGAAATGATCAATCCAATCCCTTCTCAATCATTTGCCTTTGCTTTATTTTCATTGTTTCTGTTGGCAGTCTATTTTTCAGAAGAGAATCATATCATTTCCAAAACATGCCACCCTATTTGGAACTTGAATAACTTGTTGCAGGTGACCAATGAGCTTCAAAAACTGAACTAGGAACACACTAGCCTTCGATTCCTGCCACTCTAAAAATGCAATATCTTCCAGTTCTCTCTCAAATGCATTCTCATCTTCATCAGATAGAATGACAAGTTTATGAGTTTTTGCTCAGAATGAAATCTGGAGAAGTAACTTGTCCAGAAAAATGACCCATTCCTGCAAGCCTAAGAACCATCGTACCATTCTCGCAACAATTTTCATCATCTTCCACTCAACAATGTCCAATGTGGATAATTCTTAACTTCTCGTTTCGATGCAGAAACTCTTGAAAAGCGGGTGTTCGTGAATAGTGATGGTGAATATCTCGTTTATAAAAATTAATTAGAATGCAAGCCTAGCCATATAAACAAAATGCTTAACATATTTTAAAGATATAGTTGATGGCAACTTTCCTGGAAAGTATAGCCCAACTCACAATAATTTTATCTTCCTCTTTTAAAGATGTGCTCGGGAATGGTTTTCATGAAAATTAGCAACGTGCCATCTATTCGTCCAGAACATAAAATTTGAAGATATAAGCGATAACACAAAATTCTAAATTAAAAAAGCATCTTATTTTCACTTGATTAAGGGGGAATACCAACACAACACGCGTCATTAAAATAAATAAGAATGGACTTGAGATTCAAAAAATAAATATAATGTTTATTTCAATTAGAAGACAGAAAAAAAAATACAACCAGTCAACGATCCCACACTTAGATGTCTACGGCATGTGATATCTGCAAGTAGGGCAAAAATCACTCTAGGAGAGCCATTTCTCAATGCAATCATCATGGAAAACATGCTTGCAAGGCATCCGAAGAAATTATGTGTTGCTATCAATATCATCCAGGCAGATGGTGCACGTTGCATCTTCAAATCTAGAATGACGGCCCCTTTCAAGAATATGAATGGAGGTTCTAGAAGCTGGAAGTGTGTTGTTGCTCCGTGAAGCAAGATGCTCCATTATGGCATTATGCATATCCGTTGAACTCTGAAATTGAAATTTGCGGTGAATCTCAACTGAAATCGACATGGATGAGACATGGACTTCGATGAACCCCGGAAAGGCTTGAGAATCAGATTTGGAAAAGGCCATCATGCTGTCAGCCTCAACAACAATGGAGTCAATTATCCTAGAATGCTCTGATGTTGGCACTCCCATGGCAGTCAGAGCTTCCACTTCAGTATTCCGTGTTATATAGAGAGATTCTAGTGAGTTGTCAGATAGAATAATAATAGATTTTTCAAATACTGCCTGCATCGTGCTTTGGGAAATGTCTGAGTCGGCCTCACTAGGAACGGAGATGACGTTGGATAAAAATAAATTTACAAATATAAAGGGTGGAATAGAGGGCTTTGGACTTGGTTTTTTAGCTCTTGGAAGGTGAGGGAGCGCTTGACAGTCCCATTCACACTCATGGCATAGTAGGAAATAGGTAAAAAAGAAGTCATAATGGTGAGCTAAGAGATGGCGAGGTAAAGGATGAAGAAAATAGATCAATGCGTAGTGATATTTATAGCTAGGAGTATGGGGTTCGCATGAAGAGAATTCAAACACCTCGAACACCTCTTGTGTTTTTTCTTCATAAGTCAATAACATAAATTCTAACTACTTTATTTTCAGCCATACAATACAAACAAGAAAATGGCCACCTAAGCAATCAATGCCCCATGAATGAAACCACTTTGACACCTTCAAACATATTTCTTCCATTTGGTCATTGCCATTCAAAGTTCTTATGAATTAGTTATTAAATATTTTTTTCAATTTCATTTTTTTCAATTACAAATTCTATTATAACTTTGCATTTTTAATAATTTAAATAAAAAAGAAAACATTATATTTATCAATCAATATAATTATTTCACATTTTTTTTCATTCGATACTTTTTATATATCATTCCCCTCATATGAGTGTACTAAAACACACACACACACACACACACATATATAAATTACTTTTCTCATTGTAGAATTATTTTAATTTAACTTTTATTTGAGTTTCAAGTTGGATATTTTTTTACGATAAGAGATTCTGATAATATGAATAGGTTTATCATTAACTTAACTTAATTTTTGGAAATGAATTAAATTAATGTGAGAGAGAACATGATGAATTAACGAATGAATTATAGTGAGAGTGAGATTTAATGCTAAGAGAAAGGGTAAGAGTGAAAGAGAGAGAGAGATAGAAAGACAATCAAGTATATATTTGGGCTTTGTCAATTATGTTGATCAAAATATACTTATTTTTTGATTTAGTACCATTTTTTTGTAAATAAACTTAGGCAGCTTTTCATAAATTTAATTTCTTAAGTATTTATACTTAATTTATGAATTTGATTAAATTTAGTTTTTTTTTTCAAATGTCCTCTTTCCTCTCAACTTACTTATTTCTTGTTCAGTTAAAAATTTTAACATTTTTACTGGTTTTTTTTTTCAAGTATACATGGAGGTCATAATAGAAAATTGAGTCAAATTTAAATTATTAAGTGCATACAAATTGATGTAAAATTGCTAGTGTATCCATGAAAATCAATTTATTCAAGTTTATCATTTGTACTTGACTCTTGTGATGCTCGCAAAAGGATCTGACACATGATTGATTTGATGTTTTTTTATAGATAATTTATTTATAATATGCTTTTACTAAACTATGGATGTTTAGATTGATTTTTAGGGACGATATGACCCACAATGTGAAACAAAATCATTGCCTTGGTACTATTATTGATATATCACACAACATATTTGAAGACTTGTGGGTAGGTTTCTAGGATTTTTTATATGTATTCATTAAGAGAGTGATGTACTAGTTTGTAGCCATAGATTCTTAGAAAGTATTTTGGTTTCTTTCCGAGATTTATTAAAGAGTAACTCATATTACTATAGCTATATCAAGATTAAAAGGAGTTGATATGATAAGTCACGATATTGAGATATCTTTCTTCATCACACAATATTGAAGAGAGTGATGGGAGTTTGACATAGGTGCATTTAGAAGTAAAAAGGTAGTTGTGAAATGTTCTTTTTTCATAGAAGTCATAACATACTCGTGAAAGGCATTTGATATGCATATCATATCATGAGTTATAATTGATTTTATTAAGGTTCAACAGTTATACGATAGACTATTGGAGATGTGACGGTGATGCTCTCTCGAGAGAAGTTTTCTAGATTTTGTACTTTCGGTGCCACTAAATACAATTCTTCTATATCTATAGCAATTTTTTGCTCAAGGTTATAGGTATTCGCATTGTTTTTATTTGTTTATAGAATTTTGATTCTTTGATATTATTGTTACTAATAATATCCAATGCTACTATAAAGTTTAAAATCATCGATATTAATAGACATGTTAATGTTATTGTTTAACATTTTTTTCTTGACATGTATTTATGTATAATAAAATTTTATATTAAAATATGTGTTTCGGTAATTTTATAAAATAATAAAGTTGTTATATTATTATTATTTTTTTAAAATTCTTTTTGGAATTTTTTTTGTTAAATTCTATTATAAAAATTAATAAATATTAATAAAAATAAATAAAAATAAATAAATTAAATATTATTTTTTATATTTATTTTTATTATTTATAGTTTATATTAATATTAATGAGCTCATTAGATATTTATTTTTATTAATAAAAATAAATACATCATCTACAAATTATTTATAGTTTATATTAATATTTAATATAAACAAATAAATATTAATAATGAGCTCATTAGATATTTATAGATATTTATTAAATATAGTTTATAATAAAAATAAATAATAATGAGCTCGTCGTATTAAATATTTATTTTTATTATTTATAAATTATATTGAAGATATCTCGAAATATTAATGTGAAGATATCATTTAAATAAGTATTTATTTAATTTAATTATATATAGTTTGATTTTTTGATATTTATAGATTATTAAATTATTTATAGTTTATTTTTATTAATTATAAAAATAAGAAAATGTATAATTATATTAATGTGAAGATATATGAAATATATCATTTTTTGATATCATTGTTTGAGGTGTTCTCGTATTAAAATAAATTTTTTGAAAATCTAAAATGATATTACTAAATATAATCAGAAAATGTATTACTAAATTTTTATTCAAAAGCAAAGAAAAATTTAAATAATCTAAAAAATTATTATTTAGATAATAATTTTAAATTTATTTTTATAATTTATAACTAAATATTATATTTACTTTTGAAAAAAAATTTAAAAATTAATATATTTTCAAAGGGTATAACCTTCAAAAATGATAAAAAATCACAAAAATAATTTTTTTATTATTTTAATTATTTATTAGTTTATTTTTATAGAAATATTAATTACAAATTAATTTTTTTATTGGACATATCTAATTTAAATTAAACTAGTATACCCGAAATAATAAATAATAAATCTCAATATTATTGTTTTCATTATAATTTAAAATATTCATTTTAATTAGTCATTTGTTTATTTTTATATAAATATTAATTACAAAATAAATTATGAGTTAGATAGATATAATTAAATATAAATTATTATTCATCAAAAAAATATAGATAAACTTTTTAAAAGTAAAAAAAAATTTCAAAACAAATAATTATTATTTGGTAATACATTTTCATTTGCTATTGAATCATTTTAGGTTTTAATATTATATTTTAAGTAATATAAATCATATTCATTATAGATTTTTAATTTATTTTTTTAATTTATAAGAATATCTATCAATAAAATTGATTATATTGAATTTATATTATATATAATTATTATGATTATTATAAATAAATATTGTATTCACTCTTTAAAAAAATTTTGAAATTATTATATTTTCAAATTTATAACCTTAAAAATATGAGAAAAAATAATAAAAATTAATTTTTTGTTATTTCATTTTTTAAATAAAGCCTATAGACCATTAAATGCCTCCTTACTTAAATCAGTAAGCTAATAAACCACGAAACCCATAAAAACATAAACCTTTTAACATCTATATACTACTTAATGAATAATAAATCTCATTTTTATGTCTATTTATTATAATTTTAAATATTCAATTTAATTATTTATAGTTTAATTTTTTACAAAAATTATTTACAAAATAAATTTCGAGCAGGACAAACATTATTTAAATAATTGATTTTTAATAAAAAAAAATATAAGCTTATAAAAAGAAGGAAAAATTTAAAAATTAAATATTATTATTTAGTAATATATTTTGATTTTATTTTGAATCATTTTGCGTCATGTAAATATATTTTAATTAAAATTAATATTTTTATTAATAGTTTATTAATTTAATTTTTGATCATTATTATAATAATCTATCATTAAAATTGTTTATATTGAATTTATATGATATATAATCAGTAAGATTAATATAATTATACATGGTATTCACATTTCACAAAATTTTAAAAATTATCATATTTTCAATGGTTATAACGTATGAAAATAAGAAAAAATTTAAAATTTTTTTTTATATTTTTATTATTTAAGTAAAATCTATAAACCACAATATGCCGAAAAACATAAATTGCTAAACTCCTAAACCAATAAACCAGTATTCCATATATAATAAATCACAAATCTCATTTTAATTTGTATTTATTATAATTTTAAATATTCATTTTAATTATTTATTAGTTTATTTTTTATTGAAATGTTAATTACAAAGTAAATAATGAGTGAGACAAATATAATTTTAATAATTTATTTTTAATCAAAAAAAAATATATGGTTATAAAAAGAAGTAAAAATTTAAAAACAAAAAATTATTATTTAGTAATAAATTTTACTTTGATTTTGAATAATTGTATATAGGTTTTGAAATTATATTTTATTTGCTATCAATCTTATTAATAATAGTTTATTAATTTATTTTTTGATCATTATTATAATATCTATAAATAAAATTATATATATTGAATTTTAATGTTTATAATTATTAAGATTATTATAACTAATTATTATATTTACTTTTGAAAAAAAATTTAAAAATTAATATATTTTCAAAGGGTATAACCTTCAAAAATGATAAAAAATCACAAAAATAATTTTTTTATAATTTTATTATTTAAATAAAACTTATATACCACTAAATACCTAAACATTTAAATCTATAGACTCCTAAACCCCAAAACCCCCTAAATAATGAAAGCATCAAACCTATATAACCTATTTAATAAAAGATAACTATAATATCTATCAATAGTTTATTAATTAATCTTTATCTTATTATTAATAGTTTATTAATTTAATTTTTGATCATTATTAGTATATCTATCAATAAAATTGTTTATATTGAATTTATATGATATATAATTATTAATATTAATATAACTAAAGATTGTATTCACAATTCAAAAATTTTAAGTTTTATTATAATTTCAAAGGTTTTAACCTATGAAAATGAGAAAAAATTACTACATTTTTTTGTTATTTTATTTTTTATATAATATATATAAATCATTAAGTGCCTAAAAACATAAATCACTAAACACCAAATCGACAAAACCTCTAAATACTTAAACCATTAAACTAGTATACATTAATAATAAATCATAAAAATCATTTAAATTTATTTTCAATATAATTTTAAATTTTTATTTTAATTATTTATCAGTTTATTTTTATAGATATATTAATTACAAATTAAATTATCAGTGAGACAGATCTAATTTAAAATAAACAAGTATACCCTAAATAATAAATAATAAATCTCAATATTATTGTTTTCATTATAATTTAAAGTATTCATTTTAATTAGTTAATTGTTTATTTTTATATAAATATTAATTACATAATAAATTATGAGTTAGATAGATATAATTTATATAAATTATTTTTCATCAAAAAAGAATAGATATACTTTTTAAAAGAAAAAAATATTCAAAACAAATAATTATTATTTAGTAATACATTTTCCTTTGCTTTTGAATCATTTTAGGTTTTGATATTATATTTTAAGTAATATGAATCTTATTCATTATAGATTTTTAATTTATTTTTTAATTTTTAATAGAATATCTATCAATAAAATTGACTATATTGAATTTATATTATATATAATTATTATGATTATTATAAATAAATATTGTATTCACTCTTTATAAAAAATTTTGAAATTATTATATTTTCAAAATGTTATAACCTTAAAAATATGATTAAAAATAATAAAAAAAAATTTTGTTATTTCATTTTTTAAATAAAGCCTATAGACCATTAAATGCCTGCTTACTTAAATCAGTAAGCTATAAACCCCGAAACCCCTAAATACATAAACCTTTTAACATCTATATACTACTTAATGTATAATAAATCTCATTTTTATGTCTATTTTTTATAATTTTAAATATTCAATTTAATTATTTATTGTTTAATTTTTTATAAAAATTAATTACAAAATAAATTTCGAGTGAGACAAACATTATTTAAATAATTGATTTCTTTTTTAAAATATAAGCTTATAAAAAGAAGGAAAAATTTAAAAATTAAATATTATTATTTAGTAATATATTTTGATTTGATTTTGAATCATTTTGCATCATGTAAATATATTTTGATTAAAATTTATTATTTTATAAATAGCTTATTAATTTAATTATTGATCATTATTATAATTTCTATCATTAAAATTATTTATATTAAATTTATATGATATATAATCAGAAAGATTAATATAATTATACATTGTATTCACATTTCAAAAAACTTTAGAAATTATCTTATTTTCAAAGTTTATAACCTTTGAAAATCACAAAAAATCTAAATTTTTTTTTATTTTTATTATTTAAGTAAAAACTATAAACGACAATATTCCCAAAATCTTAAATTGCTAAACTCCTAAACAACAAAACATCTAAATAATCAAACCAATAAACTGGTATACCATATATAAAAAATCACAAATCTCATCTTAATTTGTATTCGTTATAATTTTAAATATTCATTTTAATTATTTATTAATTTATATTTATAGAAATGTTAATTACAAAATAAATAATGGGTGAGACAAATATAATTTTAATAATTTATTTTTAATCAAAAAAAATATAACCTTAAAAAAGAAGTAAAAATTTAAAAACAAAAAATTATTATTTAGTAATATATTTTAAACTGATTTTGAATCAGTGTATATAGGTTTTGAAATTATATTTTAATTTCTATCAATCTTATTCATAATAGTTTATTAATATATTTTTTGAACATTATTAAATATCTATCAATAAAATTACTTATATTAAATTTTAATGTTTTATAATTATTAAGATTATTATAGCTAAATATTATATTTACATTTGAACAAACATTTAAAAATTATTATATTTTAAAAGGTTATAACTTTCAAATTGATAAAAAATCACAAAAATAATTTTTTATATTTTTATTATTTAAATAAAAATTATAAATCACAAAATACGTAAACATTTAAAACTATAGACTCCTAAACCCCAATACCCCCTAAATACTTAAAGCATTAAACCTATTTAACTTATATAATAAATGATAATTATAATATTTATCAATAGTTTATAAATTTAATATTTGATCATTATTAATATATTTATCAATAAAATTGTTTAAATTGAAATTAAGTGATATATAATTATTAATATTAATATAACTAAAGATTGTATTCACATTTCAAAAAATTTTAAATATTATTATATTTTCATAGGTTATAACCTATGAAAATGAGAAAAAAGTACAAATTTTTTTTTGTTATTTAATTATTTAAATAATACCTATAAACCACTAAATGCCTAAAAACATAAATCACTAAACTCCTAAACGATAAAACTTCTAAATACTTAAAATATTAAACTAGTATACATTAATAATAAATCATAAATATCATTTAAATTTGTATTCAGTATAATTTTTAATTTTATTTTTATTATTTATTAGTTTATTTTTATAGAAAAATTAATTACAGATTAAATTTTCATTGGACAGATCTAATTTAAATTAAACTAGTATACCCGAAATAATAAATAATAAATCTCAATATTATTGTTTTCATTATAATTTAAAATATTCATTTTAATTAGTCATTTGATTATTTTTATATAAATATTAATTACAAAATAAATTATGAGTTAAATAGATATAATTTATGTAAATTATTTTTAATCCAAAAAGTATAGATAAACTTTTTAAAAGAAAAATAATTTTCAAATCAAATAATTATTATTTAGTAATACATTTTTCTTTGCTTTTGAATCATTTTAGGTTTTCATATTATATTTTAAGAAATATGAATCATATTCAATATAGATTTTTAATTTATTTTTTTAGACTTATTAGAATATCTATCAATAAAATCGATTATTATGAATTTATATTATATATAATTATTATGATTATAATAAATAAATTTTGTATTCACTCTTTAAAAAAATTTAAAAATTATTATATTTTCAATGGTTATAACCATCAAAATACGATAAAAAATAATACAAATAAATTTTTTGTTATTTCATTTTTTAAATAAACACTATAGACCTTTAAATGCCTGCTTACTTAAATCAGTAAGTTCATAAACCCCGAAACCCCTAAATACATAAACCATTTAACATCTATATACTAGTTAATGAATAATAAATCTCATTTTTATGTCTATTTATAATAATTTTAAATATTCAATTTAATTATTTATAGTTTAATTTTTTACAAAAATTAATTACAAAATAAATTTTGAGCGAGACAAACATTATTTAAAAAATTGATTTTTTTAAAAAAATATAAGCTTATAAAAAGAAGGAAAATTTTAAAAATTAAATATTATTATTTAGTATTATATTTTGATTTGATTTTGAATCATTTTGCTAAACTCCTAAACAATAAAACTCTTAAATAATCAAACCAATAAATAGGTATACCAATTATAATAAATCACAAATCTCATTTTAATTTGTAATCATTATAATTTTAAATTTTCATTTTAATTATTTATTAGTTTATTTTTGATAGAAAAGTTAATTACAAAGTAAATAATGAGTGAGACAAATATAATTTTAATAATTTATTTTTTATTCAAAAAAAAATATATAAGCTTATAAAATAAAGTAAAAATTTAAAAACAAAAAATTATTATTTAGTAATATATTTTACTTTGTTTTGAATCATTTTATATAGGTTTTTAAATTATATTTTAATTACTATCAATCTTATTAATAATTGTTTATTAATTTATATTTTGATCATTATTATAATATCTATCAATAAAATTACTTATATTGAATTTTAATTGTTTATAATTATTAATATTATTATAACTAAATATTATTTTTTCTTTTAAAAAAAATTAAAATTATTATATTTTCAAAGTTTATAACCTTAAAAAATGATAAAAAATCAAAAAAAAATAATTTTTTATAATTTTATTAATTAAATAAAAATTAAAAATCACTAAATACATAAACATTTAAATCTATAGACTTATAAACCGTAAAATCCCCTAAATACTTAAAGCATTAAACCTATATAACCTATATAATAATGGATAATTATAATATCTCTCAATAGTTTATTAATTAATCTGTATCTTATTATTAATAGTTTATTAATTTAATTTTTTATCATTATTAATATATCTATCAATAAAATTATTTATATTGAATTTATATTATATATAATTATTAATATTAATATAACTTAAGATTGTATTTACATTTCAAAAATTTTAAATATTTTTATATTTTCAAAGGTTATAACCTATGAAAATGAGAAAAAATTACAATTTTTTTTTGTTATTTTATTGTTTAAATAATACCTATAAACAACTAAGTGCCTAAAAACATAAATCACTAAACTCCTAAACGACAAAACCTTAAAATACTTAAATAATTAAACTAGTATACATTAATAATAAATCATAAATATCATTTAAATTTGTATTCTGTATAATTTTTAGTTTTTATTTTAATTATTTTTCAGTTTATTTTTATAGAAATATTAATTACAATTTAAATTATCAGCGAGACAGATCTAATTTAAATTAAACCATTATACACTAAATAATAAATAATAATTCTCAATATTATTGTTTTCATTATAATTTAAAATATTCATTTTAATTAGTTATTTGTTTATTTTTACATAAATATTAATTACAAAATAAATTATGAGTTAGATAGATATAATTTATATAAATTATTTTTCACCAATAAAATATAGATAAACTTTTTAAATAAAAAAAAATTTTAAAACAAATAATTATTATTTAGTAATACATTTTCCTTTGCTTTTGAATCATTTTAGGTTTTCGTATTGTATTTTAAGTAATATCAATCTTATTAATTCTAGATTTTAATTTATTTTTTGAGAATTATTAGAATATCTCTCAATAAAATTGTTTATATCAAATTTATATTATATATAATTATTATGATTATTATAAATAAATATTTTATTCACTCTTCAAAAAAATTTAAAAATTATCATATTTTCAAGGGTAATAACCTTGAAAATATGAGAAAAAATAATAAAAATAAATTTTTGTTATTTCATTTTTTAAATAAAGCATATAGACCATTAAATGCCCGCTTACTTAAATCAGTAAGCTCATAAACTACGAAACCCCTAAATACATAAGCTTTTTAATATCTATATACTACTAATTGAATAATAAATATCATTTTTATGACTATTTATTATAAATTTAAAAATTTAATTTAATTATTTATAGTTTAATTTTTTACAAAAATTAATTACAAAATAAATTTCGAGCGAGAAAACATTATTTAAATAATTAATTTTTAATAAAAAAAAATATAAGCTCATAAAAAGAAGGAATAAATTAAAAATTAAAAATTATTAATTAGTAATATATTTTGATTTGATTTTGAATCATTTTGTGTCATGTAAATATAGTTTAATTAAAATTTATATTTTTTTAATAGTTTATTAATTTAATTTTTGATCATTATTATAATATCTATCATTAAAATTGTTTATATTGAATTTATTTGATATATAATCAGTAAGATTAATATAATTATACATTGTATTCATATTTCAAAAAATTTTAAAATTTTAACCTTTGAAAATTATATAAAATTATAACCTTTGAAAATCATAAAAAATCTAAGAAAATAATTTTTTATTTTTATTATATAAGTAAAATCTATAAACCACAATATGCCTAAAAACATAAATTGCTAAACTCCTAAACAACAAAATTTCTAAATAATCAAACCAATAAACCGGTATTTCATATATAATAAATCACAAATCTCATTTTAATTTGTATTCATTATAATTTTAAATATTCATTTTAATTATTTATTAGTTTATTTTTTATAGAAATGTTAATTACAAAGTAAATAATGAGTGAGACAAATATAATTTTAATAATTTATTTTTTATTGAAAAAAAAATATAAGCTTATAAAAAGAAGTAAAAATTTAAAAACAAATAATTATTATTTAGTAATATATCTTACTTTTTTTTTGAATCATTGTATATAGGTTTTTAAATTATATTTTAATAACTATCAATCTTATTAATTATAGTTTATTAATTTATTTTTTGATCATTATTATAATATCTATCAATAAAATTACTTATATTGAATTTTAATGGTTTATAATTATTAATATTATTATAACTAAATATTATATTTACTTTTGAAAAAAAATTTAAAAATTATTATATTTTCAAAAGTTATAACCTTCTAAAATAATAAAAAATCTCAAAAATATTTTTTTATATTTTTATTTTTTAAAAAAAATTATAAATCACTAAATACATAAACTTTTAAATTTATAGTCTCCTAAACCCCAAAACCCCCTAAATATTTTAAGCATTAAACCTATATAACCTATATAATAAATGATAATTATAATATCTATCAATAGTTTATTAATTAATCTATATCTTATTATTAATAGTTTATTAATTTAATTTTTGATCATTATTAATATATATATCAATAAAATTGTTTAAATTGAATTTAAATAATATATTTTTATTAATATTAATATAACTAGAGATTGTATTCACATTTCAAAAAATTTTATATATTATTATATTTTCAAAAGTTATAACCTATGAAAATGATAAAAAATTGCAAATTTTTTTTATTTTATTATTTAAATAATATCTATAAACCACTAAATGCCTAAAAATATAAATCACTAAACTTTTAAACGATAAAACCTCTAAATACTTAAACCATTAAACTAGTATACATTAATCATAAATCATAAATATCATTTAAATTTGTATTCAGTATAATTTTTAATTTTTATTTTAATTATTTATCAGTTTATTTTTAGAAAAATATTAATTACAAATTAGATTATTAGTGAGACAGATCTAATTTATATTAAACCAGTATACCCTAAATAATAAATAATAAATCTCAATATTATTGTTTTCATTATAATTTATAGTATTCATTTTAATTATTTATTTTTTTATTTTTATATAAATATTAATTACAAAATAAATTATGAGTTAGATAGATATAATTTATATAAATTATTTTTCATCAAAAAAATATAGATAAACTTTTTAAAACAAAAAAAAATTTCAAAACAAATAATTATTATTTGGTAATACATTTTCATTTGCTATTGAATCATTTTAGGTTTTCATATTATATTTTAAGTAATATGAATCTAAATCATTATAGATTTTTAATTTATTTTTTTTAATTTATTAGAATATCTATCAATAAAATTAATTATATTGAATTTATATTATATATAATTATTATGATTATTTTAAATAAATATTGTATTCACTCTTTAAAAAAATTTCGGAATTATAATATTTTCAAAGGTTATAACCTTAAAAATATAAGAAAAAATAATAAAAAAAAAATTTTTGTTTTTTCATTTTTTAAATAAAGCATATAGACCATTAAATGTCTGCTTACTTAAATCAGTTAGCTCAAAACCCTAAAACCCATAAATACATAAACCCTTTAACATTTATATACGATATAATGAATAATAAATCTCATTTTTTGTCTATTTATTATAATTTTAAATATTAAATTTAATTATTTATAGTTTAATTTTTTACAAAAATTAATTACGAAATAAATTTCGAGCGAGACAAACATTATTTAAATAATTGATTTTTAATAAAAAAAAATATAAGCTTATAAATAGAAGGAAAAATTTAAAAATTAAGCTTTTTAAATTTCTGTAATTTTTTGCATAAGTTCATGAGTTTTATTGAATTCCAATCTATCTATTTCCTCCCTATCTTTTTCACTAGGAGGCACATATTCTACAATTTCTAATCCAGTTTCTACTGCCCCTAGGTTCTCTTCTAATGTTTGGGGGGGCTTTATTCTGTCTTCAAAAATAAATATGATAATTTTTGATCATTATTATTATATCTATCATTAAAATTGTTTATATTGAATTTATTTGATATATAATCAGTAAGATTAATATAATTATACATGGTATTAAAATTTCAAAAAAAATTTAAAAATTATCATATTTTCAAAGGTACCCTTTGAAAATTAAAAAAAAAATCTAAAAAAAAAAAATTTTATTTTTATTATTTAAGTAAAATCTATAAACCACAATATGGCTAAAAACATAAATTGCTAAACTCCTAAACAACAAAATTCCTAAATAATCAAACCAATAAATCCATATTCCATATATAATTAATCACAAATCTCATTTAAATTTGTATTCATTATAATTTTAAATATTCATTTTAATTATTTATTAGTTTATTTTTTATAGAAATATTAATTACAAAGTAAATAATGAGTGAGACAAATATAATTTTTATAATTTATTTTTTATTCAAAAAAAAAATATAAGCCTATAAAAAGAAGTAAAAATTAAATAACAAAAAATTATTATTTAGTAATATATTTTAATTTGATTTTGAATCATTGTAAATAGGTTTTTAAATTATATTTTAATTACTATAAATCTTATTAATAATAGTTTATTAATTTATTTTTTATTCATAATTATAATATAAATCAATAAAATTACTTATATTGAATTTTAATGTTTTATAATTATTAATATTATTATAACTAAATATTATTTTTACCTTTGAACAAAAATTTAAAAATTATTATATTTTAAAAGGTTATAACCTTCAAAAATGATAAAAAATCACAAAAATAATTTTTTATATTTTTATTATTTAGCTATATTTTTAATATAGCTAAATATTATATTTACATTTGAAAAACTATTTAAAAATTATTATATTTTTAAAGGTTATAACATTCAAAAATGATAAAAAATCACAAATAATTTTTTTATAATTTTATTTTTAAAATAAAACTTATAAACCACTAAATACCTAAACCTTTAAATCTATAGACTCCTAAACCCCAAAATCCCCTAAATACTTAAAGCATTAAACCTATATGTAAAATAATTAGATATATTATTAGAGGTATTATCAGTAATGACTTGCACAACATAAATTATATTTTACAGTTTAATTTTTGATAAATTAAACTGTAAAATAAAATTATATAAATTATATAATTTTATAAAATAATATTATTATACAATGATATATAAATAATTTATAAAATATAATAATTTTATTATTATGTAAATAAATTATAGGTTTATATAGTAATGATTAATAATTATTTTTACAGTTTAAATTATATTTTACAGTTTAATTTTTGATTAATATTTATTAATCAAAAATTAATATAGTAATGATTATATCTAATTATTTTTGATTATATATTATATATAATTTATAAAATAATTATATATCGATTCAAGATTATATATAATTTATATATCATTATATTAATTAAAAAATTATGTAAATTACTGTATAGTAATGACTTGCACAACAAAAATTATATAATTTATTTATAAATACTTAAACATTTAAAGATGGTTTAAATATTTAAGTATTTACCGGTTTTATGGTTTTGGGGTTTAGGAGTTTAATAATTTAAGCATTTAGGCATTTAGTAGTTTATAGGTTTTATATAAACAATAAAATAAAAAAAAATTATTTTTGTGATTTTATCTCATTTTCAAAGATGATAATATTTAAATTATTTTCAAATGTAAATATAATATTTAGTTATAATAATCTTTATAATTATATAACCTGTAAATTCAATATAAAGAATTTTATTGATAAATATTCTAATAATGATCAAAAAATAAATTAATAAACTATTATTAATAAGATAGATATCAATTAAAATATACTTACAAAACCTAAAATGATTCAGAAGCAAATCAAAATATATTACTATATAATTATTTTTTGTTTTGAAAATTTTTTTTTTATAAAAAGTTTATCTAAAATTTTTTGATGAAAAATAATTTATATAAATTATTTTTGTCTATTTCAATTTATTTTGTTATTAATATTTATATATAAATAAACAAATAAATAATTAAAATGAATATTTAAAATTATAATGATAAAAAAATGAGATTTATTATATATTATTTAGAAATACCGGATTAATATTAATTAGATCTGTCTCACTAATAATTTATTTTGTAATTATTATTTTTATAAAAATAAAGTGATAAATAATTAAAATAAAAATTTAAAATTATACTCTATAAAAATTAAAATGAGATTTAAGTTTTATTATTTTTGTATACCAGTTTAATGGTTTAAGTGTTTAGAGGTTTTTTCCTTAGGATTTTAGTGATTTATGTTTTTAGGATTTTAGTGGTTTATAGGTTTTATATAAAAAAATAAAATAACAAAAAAAGTTTTTATAATTTGTTATCATTTTCCTAGGTTATAACCTTTAAAAATATAATAATAGTTACAATTTTTTGAAATTTGAATATAATATTTAGTTATAATAATATTAATAATTATATATCATATAAAGTCAATATACACAATTTTATCGATAGATAATATAATAATGATCAAAAATTAAATTAATAAACTATTAATAAAAATATAGATATTAATTAAAAAATATTTATAAAACCCAAATTGATTCAAAATTAAAGTAAAATATATTACTAGATAATAATTTTTAATTATTATATTTTTACTTATTTTATAAGCATATATTTTTTTATTAAAAATAAATTAATTAAATTATATTTGTCGCACTCATACTGTATTTTATAATAATTATTTCTATAAAAATAAACTAATAAATAATTAAAATGAATATTTAAAATTATAATGAATAGAAATAAAAATTAGAATTAATAATTATTAAGTAGTATATAGAAGTTTAATAGTTTATGTATTTAGGCATTACGAGGTTTGGAAGTTTAATGATTTAACTGTCTATGCATTTAGTGGTTTATAGTTTTTTTTTTTTAAATAAAATAAAAAAAATTATTTTTATTTTCAAAATATGTATTTATAATTTTTAAATTTTAGGTTTATAGTTTAATGATTTAACCTTTGAAAATATAATAATTTTTAAATTTTTTTCAAAAAGTGAATAAATATTTATTTATAATAATCATAATAATTATATATCATATAAATTCAATATAAACAATTTTATTTATAGATATTATAATAATTATCAAAAAATATATTTAAAATCTATTATGAATAACATTGATATATACTTAAAATATAATATCAAAACCTAAAATGATTCAAAAGAAAAGCAAAATATATTACTTAATAATAATTATTTGTTTTTAAATTTTTATTGTTTTTATAAGCTTATATATTTTTTGATGAAAAATAATTTTTATAAATTATATTTTTAACTCATAATTTATTTTATAATTTATATATATATATAAATAAAAAACTAAATAATAAAAATAACTTTTTTAAATTATACTGAAAATAAATAAAAATGAGATTTATTAATTATTATTTATGGTATACTTTATTAAAGGATTATCTATATAGTCGAACCGAGATTTTGTAGTTTAGTGATTTAAGTGTTTAGGCATTTAGTGGTTTATAGTTTTTGTTTAAACGATAAAATAACAAAAAATATATATTTTTTGTTATTTTTTCACATGTTAAAAGGTTATAATCTTTGAAAATATAATAATTTTAAAATTTTTTTCAAAAGTGAATATATTATTTAATCATAATAATTATTAAATATATATATCATATAAATTCAATAAAAAAAATTTTATTGATAAATATTATAATAGTGATAAAAAAATAATTTAATAATCTATTATTAATAAGTTAAATATCAATTAAAATATAATTACAAAACCTAAAATGATTCAGAAACAAAACAAAATATATTACTATATAATAATTTTTTGCTTTTAGTTTTTTTCTTCTTTAATTAGTTTATCTATATTTTTTGTTGAAAAATAATTTATATAAATTATATTTGTATACCTTATACTTTATTTTTTAATTAATATTTATATAAAAATAAACAAATAAATAATTAAAATGAATATTTAAAATTATAATGAAAAAAATGAGATTTATTATTTATTATATAGAGTATACCGGTTTAATTTAAATTATATTTGTCTCACTAATAATTTTTTTATAATTAATATTTCTATAAAAATAAACTAATAAATAATTAAAATAAAAATTTAAAATTATACTTAATAAAAATTAAATTGAAATATAGGATTTATTATTAATATTTACATGTTTAATGGTTTAAGTATTTATAGGTTTTGTTGTTTAGGATTTTAGCAATTTATGTTTTTAGGCATTTAGTGGTTTATAGGTTTTATTTAAACAATAAAATAACAAAAAAAATTGTAATTTTTTTTTATTTTCAAAGGTTATAACCTTTGAAAATATAATAATATTTAAAATTTTTTGAAATGTGAATACAATATTTAGTTATTTTAATATTAATAATTATATACTATATAAATTCAATATAAACAATTTTGTTGATAGATAATATAGTAATGATCAAAAATTAAATTAATAAACTATTAATAATAAGATAGATATTAATTAAAAAATATTTACAATACCCAAATCGATTCAAGATTAAACTATAATAAATTACTGTATAATAATATTTTACAGTTATAATATAATAATTATTTTTAAGTATTTACCGGTTATAAATAATAAATAATTATTATTTATATATCATTATATAATTTATAAAATAATATTATTTTACAGTTTAATGATCAAAAATTAAAAAGAGGCATTTACATAATTTATTTTACAACAAAAATAATTAGATATAATATTATTAATCAAAAATTAATATTTATTATTATACAATAAAATAATTATATAAATTATAATTATTTTATAAATTATATATAATCAAAAATAATTAGATATATAATTAGATATATTATTTTATAAATTATATTTGCCTCATTCCAGCATTTACATAATTAGAGGCATTATCAGTAATGACTTGCACAACATTCTCCTCCCCAATTTCTTCAACCACGTCATCAAGATATTTGAATATCAATTTTTCATTTTTTATTGTATCAGAAGCATCAATTGATTTCATAAACCAAGTGCCAGCAGGACTATTCACCAAAAAATTGATAAGACACCTACTCTTTCCATCTGTCCAACCATCAGACATAATTGAACATCCATATTGTTTCCAAGATTTTTTGTGATTTTCCATAATGATACTTAGGTCATTCACCTCTTCTTTAAGAATCCATGTCCTCAATTCGTGCATAGATGGAAGCTTAAAACTGGGCCCAAAATTTGCAACTACATCAATCATAGGAATCCAATAAGGATCATTCACAGTGTTGAATGAGAGACCTTTTGAATACATAAACCTACCAATTTTTCTACACACTTCCTTCCTTTCTTCTTGCTTCCACCTTGAATTCAAAGTACTTTGATGAGGTTGTGAAGTGGTAAATTTATTCATGGGTCCCCTAGGAATAGGTTCCCCACTCCCACTTTCACTCATTAAGGCACCTATTGTTTTGGACAAAGCACTCTCATGCATTGAAGTTGGACCCATACCAATTTCTTGGAGCAATTCATTTCTTTTAATTTTTTGATCCTTAAAATTGGCCAATGCTTCTTTGCATTCCAATCTAACATCTTCACTAACTTTGGGGCACGATTTCATACCATGATGAGTTTCGGCTAAGTGATGCTTGAGTCTATTCATCCCTCCCGCACATCTTTGATTGCAAAATTTACATCTTAAATATTGCTCCCCAGAAACTTCAATAACATATTTTCACACAAAATCTCTTCTTGAATTTTTTGAATTGGAGGAACTCATTCTAAAAAAAACACCAATAATAATATTCACATTTCTATATAACAATATAATTGACTAAAAAATAATAACAAGACATAATTGAAAGGAATTTAAAAATAAAATTCAGAATTTAATTGATTTAAATTTTAAAAAGCCAATATTTTTTTAGAGGAATTTAAAATGAAATCAAGAATTTAATTCGTTTAAATTTTAAAAAGTCAATATTTTTTTAGAGGAATTTAAAAAAAAATCGGAAGGCTGTTTAAGGCTGTTTGAATTTTTTTTTTTTTTAAAAGATGATTGATAAGCTGAAGCTAAAGCTCTAATTACCTTAAATAAAAAAAATTAAGAATAAAAGAGATTGGATGAATCTCTTTTAAATTATTTAACAAAAAAAATAGACAAAAAAATTCGAAGGGGGGGGGGGGTGATTCGGGATTTCGAAGGGGGGGGGATCGGGATTTCGAAGGAGGGGGATCGAAATTTCGAAGGAGGGGGATCGGGAGGTTGCCGAGGGGGGGAGGAATCGGGAGGTTGCCGAGGGGGGGAAAAATCGGGAGAGAAGACATACCTAGAAATTGGGATTTCGTGCATAAATGGGTCGCTGCTTGAGGTAGGGTTTGGGGTTTGAGCTTTTCTACTTTTCTCCCCAATCAGTTTTCGAGCTTTCGATTTAATTTGAGAAAGCTTTTGATTTAGTTATCCATTTCATGTGTTACGCTTTTCTTCCGACGCCTCAACGCATTTTGCCGCCGCCTCGCCCTGAGGCGCGCATCAAGGCGCGCCTGGAAACCGCCTTTGAATACAGTGATATTTAACATTATACTTGTCTACTCTCATCTTAGTTAATTATTATTGACCAAGTTAAAAATATTTTATTCTAATCTTAAAAATATTAAAATCATAGAGTAAGTGACATATCAATTAAAAATATTTACTAGAATTTTCTATCTTAGATGCCAATAAAAGTTGAATATGAACTCATTTAATCTAATATACTTAAACATATGAAAACCTTGTAGAAAAATAATTAGAGAGAGTTTTAGATATTTAATCAAGTTTTTTTTTATAACTAATCAAGATATACATGAATATATCTATGTTATGACATATTATGAATATTTTTTATTTTTCAAAAATTTCATAAATAATAAAAAGAATAATTTAATATATATATTAAAATTTTAAGATATCTATTTTGACAAATCAACTCTAATATTTTGTTCTTGATCGCTCTCCAAGACAACAAATGAGCTGTTAGGACCTTAAGATGTATCTTTCTTGAATATTATAGCATCTAAAAAAATCAGAAATTAATAAAATTTTAATAAGTATTGTTATTATTATTTTTTTGACCATGACTCATTTTTTAACATGTCTAAGAAAAGTGTGAATATAGAAATTAAACATATATCCATTACTTTTCCTTACTAACATATAGTTATGGTCCTACCTAGACGATCAGCTAGTAGAGAAAAGCATCAATCAACTATATCTAAATATATTAATGCTCAATATAATATCACTTTCATAGAATAATCGTATCTATCAAAAATATAAACGATATTAATTTTGAAATAAATTAGATTTCACATGAACAAATATCTCCTTCAAGTCCAAATGATATATTAGTTCACGAGATCTTCCTGATATAGACTTATATTGAGCTAGAAACGAATAGAATTGACCATTCATGACTAATAATCTTTACTAAGAAAATATAACATATCTAGCCTACTCAGACTAGAGAAAAGCCTCATGACCTTAAGGAGCCAAATAATCGTATAGCTGACTCTTCTAATCTTAACTTTATCATTGTACGAAATAGACACAATAATTGTACTCGATACCCAATTTCAAAAATTTTATTGTACTCTTATATTTTCTCTTTTTTTATTTTTTTTATTTTTTTTTTTTGATAATATTAAGATATTTAAGTCTCTTTCTAAGATATTATCTCATTCAAAATAATAATAAAACATGATGAAAGAGATGCAATCCCTTCACACTAATGAAACTTCAAACTTAGTAATATGACCTTTGAGAATATTTATTATTAGTTACATATAGATATACTTATAGCGAGTAGATTAACTCCAATATTTGGTGAGACAATCAAGATACTTTCTTATTAATAATTAAAATTATCTCAATATGAATTATTATTTCTTTTACAACATCTTATAGTTAAAAAATACATTAACTAAATATGGAAAAATAAATTTATTTATAATACCCTTAAAAAGATATGCATATGAAGCAATCATATGACTTTCGAGCAGCACGGCCAATTATAATTTACAAATTATAGAAAGCATTATAAAATCTCATGCAATTACCAATAACATACTTTACATGACTTTTATAGATAATTATCTTGCTTGAATTACATATATGTTACAAAAAATTTTTTATTTTTCCAAAAATACCATAATAATATGATAATTTTATTAACTATCCATATGAATAATATTTTAATTATATGAGATAGCAAGTTATAAATTAGATAAATTAAAAAGAACTTTTAAATATAATTTTAGATGAAAAAACTTCTGATACTCAAATATTTTCTTTAAATAAAAATACCTTATTCTACAAAATATATCATTTTATTAAATAAAAAAATATATTTAATATTATTAAAAGATTTATCTTTTGAGTTATGCTCATACAAATATTCCTATTAATCTAAATACTAATTTAATTTCTAATATGACCCCTCCAATTAATTCAATTACTTATAAAAAAATTATAATAAAAATTAATTATCTGATTATTATCATATCAAATATAACATAAACAATTAAATATAGTTAGTCTTTTTCTAAATTTCTCTCAACAAATTTATTTTAACATAATTTTTTGCAAATTAAGAGACGTAAAGAAATCTCTAAAATTTAAAATCTATTTTCGAATCATGAACACTTATAGTTGAATGAATATTCAAATTCAAGTTGCATACCAACATGTTCCAATAGAAAGTCAATGACATAATTCTATACTTTTTTTTGAAACTAATTTTATCTTATAAAAAAATTAAAGATAAATAATTATTTTAAAATTTAATACAAAGATAAAATTCAAAATAATAATAATTACTTATGAAATATTTTAAATATGTCATTTATTCAAAAAAAATCATATATTTATTTTTTTCTATCATTATTTTTTATTGAAAAACTCAAATACGATGTATGTAATCTCAAATCTAGTATTTCATTAGCAAATAACACATAAAAAAAAACTAATTCTTTCTTATAAAGAAAATCCAAGATGAAATTATTATAAAATATATTAATTCAATAAAATAGCTAATAAATATTTTTATTAAAACTTTGAAAATGTTTTAGTTTAATTTTTTATCCTCTAAATTTAGTATTCTAAACTTATATGCACTAACTTGACAAATAATATTAAAGTTGTATAGCTTTACAATTATTTTCTTTATACTTATTAATGTTGATTTATCACTACTAAAAAATACGATAATGCCGACAAAAATACCGACCGAAAAAATTTGGTCGATAATTACTGACCAAAAAACGACCAATCAGCGACCAAAAAAAGATATCAAAAAAAAATTCTACCGATCAAATTTGCGACAAAATACCAACAATATTTACCGACCAAATATTTTTGGTCAGAAATGAGTCTGTAGAGTGGTTATCGAATATATTACCGACAACCTATCATTATAATTGATTGGTACCATATTTTTTCAAATTATTTATAGTGTCGTACTTACCGACTATTTACCAATCAAATATATAGGTCGATAATTACTGACCAAATCACAACCAATTTAGAAATCCAAAAAACCACATCGGAGAAAAATATTTCCGACCAAATTTCAGACCAACTACCGACCATATATTACTAACCAAATATATTTGATCGGGAATATAATCTGTAAATTAGGAATAAATTAGCGAAAAATATTCCCGAAAGATTACCGACCATTTAATGACCAAAAATACATAACCATTTAAAATGATCAGTAAAGTGGTTATCCGATATATTTATAAGGTCGTAATTAACGACCAAACTATCAACCAAATATTTAGGTCAGTAATTACTGACCATTTCACGATCTAATATCAACCATAACTCTCAACAAAATATTTTTGGTCGGAAATTAGTCAGTAAATTAGTATGAAAATAGTAAATATAAATTACCGACTAATTATCGACCATTTAACGACTAAAAATATATTAACATTAAAATTGATCAGTAAATTGGACTTTCAAATACTTATAGATTTTTTCTCACCGAATATTTACCAACCATAATTTTGATCGATAAATCATTGTTTTAATTTTTTGATTTGAAAATCATTTATTAAGTCATTTAACCCTAAATCATCAAAACTCCGTCATTTTTTTCAAATCAGAGCTGACTGTTAGCATGAAAACACAAAAATTTAATATTTCTTCTAAATCTAGGTATGTTTTTCTTTATTTTTCTCATTCAAATTGCTTATACACATCTCTATCTCTCTGAATTATATATATATACTCGAAATTTCATTTTTCAGTATATTCAAGTATTAGGTTTTTTTTCTCCTACTAATTTCTTAATTTTTGCTTCGATTTCATTTAACCTAACATTATTTTGACTCGACACAATTAATTATACTATTTTTTTTTATTTTTTAAAATTTATTCATCTACGATTTATATTTTTAGGTTTTTAGTGATTTTAATTTCAATTACATTATGTTTGCATCTAAATAATCTTAATGTTAATGGTTTATATATTATAATCATATTACATTATATATAAATGTCTATACTTTAATATATATTATGATTTATGTTAAATCAAACTTTTATTTTATGTTAATCTTAAATATCTATAACAATATATATATATTTTTATACATTTATATAATCGAATGATATTATGTATAAATATCTATACTTTAATATATATAAACGTATTACATTATAAATACACATTGATTTGTTTATATAAACATATAATTTTATATATAAATATTCATACATATGTATTAATGTTTAAAAATATCTATATAAAATTTACATTAAACAATCTATTTATATATTTTCTTATATAACAATTATGTAAAATTAAATAATTATAATATTTTATAAATATTTATATTACATATTATTTTTTATATAAATATAGAATATTTATAATATTTATATAAATATAATATATATACTATATATTATTTATAAAAGTGTTACATATAAATATAATAATATTTAAGTAACATTTGTAAAAATATTATATTCACAAATAATATATAAATACACTTGTTTAATTATATAATCATATGCTATTTTATATAAAAGTATTTATAACTATATTTATAATAAAATTAACTACTTTTATAACTATATTTATAACTTTATTTAACTAAATTGTAACTATATAATAATGTATAACTAGATATATAATTCTATATAACTATATTTCTAATAAAATATACTATATGTATACTAATATATAACTATATATAATTATATTTTACTAAATGTATACCATTATAAATGTTAAATATAATTATATCTTTAACTACGTATATATTTATAACTATATGTGTATAACTATATATAAATATTTATATAAATATGTAACACTCTATATAATTAAATATAACTATATTTATAACTATATATATATATATATATATATATATTTAAATATTAAATATTAAATTTACAACTTATTTTTAATATATATTTGTATATAGTAGTATATAAAAAAATATTTTACTATATATATACCTATACATAACTATATATATAAATATATAAAATTAAAATAACAAATATATAAACCTACATGTATAAATAAACATTTAACTATATTTATAACCATATGTATAATCATATATAACAATATTTATAATTACATGTATAACAACATACAATATTATGTTAAACTATTTGTGTATAATTATATATAAATATATGTATAACTAAATAAATATCTATATAATTATACATAACTAATTTTGTAACTGTATATACATTCATGTATTAATATAATTAAAGCAAAATAATTTTTTATAACATTATTTCTATTTATGTATAACCACTGATAACTACTTGTATTAATATATCTATATATAACTATATGTTTTATTACATATAACTATTTATAACTATATATATTATATGTAAAATAATATATAACTATAAATAATTGTATCTTAATATGTGTATAACTTTAAAAGTTTTATGCATAATTATATTTAAATATTAAATTTACAGCTTATATTTAATATATTTTTGTATATAGTAGTATATAAAAAAGTATTTTACTATATAAATACCTATATATAAATATATGTATACATATATAAAATTAAATTAACAAATATATATACCTACATGAATAAATATATGTTTAACCTAAGAAGCACAGACATGGACACGGACACGGACACGGGGATACGATACGACAGGATACGGGGACACAACAAATTCAAAAAAACTAAGATACGAATACGACCAGGATACAACATAATAAAAAAAATAAAAATAAAAATTATTCTTTATAAATATTAGATATTTTATAAAATAAAATAATATATTTTATTTTATTAAATAAATATATTTTTTTATTTTATAAAATTAAAATATTTTATTTTATTTTATTTTATAAGATATTATTTATAATTATCTAATTTTATAAAATAATATTTAATAATAATCTTATATTATATAAAAATATAATTTTTTTATTTTATAAAATAAAAATATTTTATTTTATAATTATCAGCCTCCCCCAAAATCGCGCCCTACCTCTCCACAGAATCGAGCCCGCCCCATGCCTCCCACAAATCGCGCCCTCCGCTCCACAAATCGCGCCCGCCCCCTGCATCCCCACAAATCGTGCTCGCCCCCTGCTTCCCCAAAATCACACCCGCCCCCTGCCCCCTCCACAGAATCACGCCAACACCGGTCGCCCCATAGAATCGCGCTAACTTGCGCTGCCTCACAGAATCGGCCATTGGCCATAATGGGCGACATCGTCAGGCATTATCAGCATGGATACAACAGCTGATGCAACCGTCCAATATGCCACGTAGAGGTGTCAAACGAGCCGGCCCGGACCGGCACGAGGCATGGCACGGCTCGGCCGTGCATGGGCCGGCCCGGCACATTTTTAAATCGTGCCCGGGTTAGGCACGAGCCGTTCCGTGCCGTGCCCCGGCACGGTATCTTCCCATGCTGATTAGGTTTCACGCGGGCGGCAGGCACGCGTGGGCGTGACCTGGGCCCTCCCGAAATAAAGCCCGCAGGTCGGGTATGAATGGACCCGACCCGCGGTCCCGACTCCCGACCCAAACCCAACGGGAAAAAAAAATTTTAATTTGCTTGAATATCATCCGTTGGATTCGACTCCAACGGCTAGGGGGCAGAATCCAACGGTCCTCGTGATTCTGCCCCCTAATTATATATTAAAAAATCAAAAAAATATAAAAAAAATATCTTTTTTATAAAAAATTAATATCTTTAATCTATAAATTCTACCCCCCTCCCTATAACATTTATTTTTTTCAAAAACATAAAATCTCTTAAAACTTTCTCTCTCACATAAACCGTGCATCTCTCTCTCGGGCCTCGTGATTTTGCTTTCGGCTTGGATTTTCGTGAAACTCGACTTGAGTTTTGAACATCAGAGCTTCCTGGGGTGCACCTTGCACGTGACTGACCTCTTTGCTTTTACCAGGTAATTTATTTTACGTTTTTATTTACTTTCTCTCTCTAAAGCTTCTCTCTCTAGAAAAACTTAGGAAAAAATAAAAAACATAAAAAATGACAAATACACCTGACACGTATTTAAATTTGGAAAATGAAAATGTTAGTGTTACACAGACGTCTGTGGCTGCTGAAACTTTGGTTTCTCCAGTCGTCTCAACCCAAAGTTCTAAAAAACAAAAAACTAGGAGAACTTCTGTAGTTTGGACTCATTTTAAAATCATAACACAAAAAAATATTAGGGGTGAGGAACTAGAAATGGCACAGTGCAAATATTGTATGGGACTTTTAACATGCAATAGTTCATATGGGACTGGGCACCTTAAGAGACATGCCGAATTATGCACCAAAAAACATGAACCCTTAGATCCCAGACAAACCCAACTTGGCACTACATTTTTTGAGACTGGATCGAGTTCAGTCTCAAAGTTTACTCCATTCGTATACTCCAGCGAGTTGGATAGGGACGGCATGGCCAGGCTCATCATATTGATGGGTCTTCCGATCAGATTTTCGGAAGATCCGAGGGTAGTGCGCATCATGCAGACTTATTTTCAGCCTTCCTATCATAGGATTCCTAGGTCCACATCTAGGAGTGACATACTAAAGATATATAACTTAGAAAAACAAAAAATTATAAAAGAATTTATGGCATATAGTGGAGTGGTGTCTGTGACGTCCGATATATGGACAAGTCACGATGATTCTTCTTATGCATGTCTAACGAGTCACTATGTAGATTCTAACTGGACAATCAATAAAAAAATTTTAGGATTCACTAAGATTCTTCATCCTCATGATGGCCTGGCCATTTTTGAGTGTATGATGAAAATATTTAGGGAATATAAAATTCAAAATAAAATTTTTAGTGTCACATTCGATAACGCTTCTAATAATGGAGTAGCGATCAATATGTTTGTTAAGAATATTAGAGACGCACCATTAGGAGAGATCTTTCATGTCAGATGCATGTGTCACGTGATTAACCTGATTGTTCAAGCGGGTATGAAGGTGTGTTCCCCCGCGTTGGATAATATACGCAATGCACTAGAGTATATTTGCACTCCTCGCAGACAACAAGAATTTGGTACTCTTTGTTTGTCTGCGAATCTTAAGAAGAAGAAATTCCAATCGGATGTGAGACATCGTTGGAATTACATGTACCTGATGTTAGAATCATGTGTTGTATACGAACACGTGATATCCGACTACGTCAATAGTAAGAGTGACGAACTTATTATTGACGACACTGACTGGGCTTCAGGAATTTCATTTATGAAATTCCTGAATATATTTTATGACACGACGAACATGTGTTCGTCGGTTTATACGCCCACCACTTGCATTGCACTCCGGTGCATATGCAACATTAGTAGCATGTTTAGGAAGTATCGAGCTGACCCGACGCTTAGCCATATGGTTGCAGAGATGGAGACCAAGTACTTGAAGTACTAGTCTACCGTTCCATCTCTTTATTGCCTCGCTGCATGCATGGACCCTAGGGTTAAGGTAGAAGGGATAGAAAACACACTGACTTTCATTTCCTCGTGCATGAACCTGGAAGAGCCACTTGAATGGTTCATTCACGAGAAGTTGACTGACATATTCACATACTACGGTACTAGGTATGGTGGTGGTAGTAGTGAGACTGTGATTACGGACATTGATACCTTGTTCGGAGATGACGATTATTTCATTCAGCTAGCGAGAAGGAAACATAGGGGTGGACCATCACATAGAAGCGAGCTGTCTCAGTACTTAGATACCGATTGCTGCTCAATCCTATCACATTCTGATACCAAGAATCTTGATTTATTACAGTGGTGGAAATCATATGAGTCCACCTATCCCGTGCTATCTAGGATGGCACGGGATCTACTTACTCTTCCAGTGTCGAGCGTAGCATCGGAGTCTACTTATTCTGTTGCAGTGAACGTGATTTCGGATAAGAGATCGAGATTACGTCCAGATGTGGTTGAGGCCTTGTCATGTTTGAAGGATTGGGAGGAATCGATGTTTAGCATCCATGATCGTGCTGGAGCTGGGACTAGGACAGACACTGCAGTCGCATCCACATCCACTACGATGGCGGAGGAGTTGATTGCCGATGATGATGATCCATATGATACTGATCTTGATGTTGCGGCTGATGATTCTCATGATATGCCGATTGACGATTGATGATGATCTGCTAATTTTTTTTCGATGTTTTTTTATTTATTGTATTTCCACGTTTTGTTCGTACGTTGTATTGAAACTTATACTTGTTTTGTTCGGACCATCGGTTTCAAATGCATGATTGGTAATTTTTCATTCGTGTTATTTAATTTTTTTTTAATTTTAATTTTTACTAACATAATGTATTGATTTATTTTTTTTACGATTTAAATTTTATTTTAAAAATTAATAACTTTAATATATAATTAATAAAGATAATAAAAGCTAAACTAATTTGAATTTGATAAAAAAAATAATTTTCTAAAATTTGTTTTTTTATTTAATTTTTATTTTTAACATTTTTAAAAAAATTTATATTTAATAATTAATACTCTACACTTAAGCAATAAAATTTATAATATATAAATTTTAAAAAAAAAAAAACAATATTCTGCCTGTCCGTGCGGCCTCCGGCCTGCCCCTGCCTCACTCTCAGTCTCAGGACTCGAGCTCGGCCGCTCGGGTCAGCCTCTGCCCTGGCCTATATGGTCAGGCCGGGCCCGCCTATATTTAAACCGTGACGGGCCGGGCACGGCACAGGAACGTGCCGGTTTAAAATGGGCCGGGTCGTGCCGGGCCAGCCCATTTGACACCTCTAATACCACATGGAGTATCAGATACAGATCGATCAATGATACGCCACATGGCATATCAGACATCCGTGCCGTGTCCGAGAGTCCAACACGCGGACATGCCTATAGGGAGCCATATCCGTGCTTCCTTGCGTTTAACTATATGTGCAATTATATATATAATCAAATGTAACAATATTTATAATTAAATGTATAACAACATACAACATTATGTTAAACTATATGTGTATAACAAAATATAAATATTTATATAACTAAATAAATGTTTATAATTATATATGACTATATTTGTAACTGTATATATATTTATGTATTAATATAATTAAAGCAAAATATTTTTTATAACGTTATTTATATTTATGTATAACCACTAAAAATAACTTGTATTAATATATCTATATATAACTATATGTTTTATTATATATAATTATTTATAACTATATATATTATATGTCAAATAATATATAATTATAAATAAGTATATCTTACTATATGTATAACTTTAAAAGTTTGATGCATAATTATATTTTAAAATTAAATTTACATCTTAAATTTTAATATATATTTGTATATAGTAATATATAAAAAAGTATTATAGTAATATATACTTATACATTACTGAATATATAAATATATAAAATTAAATGAACAAATATATAAACCTACATATATAAATATACATTTAACTATATGTGTAACCACATGTATAATCACATGTAACTATATTTATAATTACATGTATATCAACATATAATATTATTTTAAACTATATGTGTATAACTATATATAAATATTTGTATATCTAAATAAATATTTAAATAATTATATATAAGTATATAACTATAATTATAGACAATTATTTTTGTTAAATAAAATGATTTTTTTAAATAGTTATGGATGACGATCGTAAATATATGTACAAGGGTCAAATAGTGAATAAAATATTCTCTAATATATGAGGAGATAAAATTGATGAATTTGTTGAATTTGCTCTGAGACATCCTGAGTGTGTGAATGATGATACAAATATAAGATGTCCTTACACTTTAGTTAAATGTTAGAATAAAAAGTTTTTGAATATTGAGACTTTGAAGATGCATTTGTATAGAAATGATTTTGTGGCAGATTACTATGTTTGGATATACTATGATGAGAAACAAGTCCACCAGAGATGTTCGAGTTCATTACGAGTGTCAGTAAGTAAAACTGATCAAATGATCTCGGATAATATTAATCACACTATATATTATAAAATAATTTTTGATACTGCGGGACCTAAATTCAACCCGAATGAGAAACCCAATACTGAGACAATAAATTTTTCTGACATGATTTGAACTGGAGACAAACCTGTATATGACAAAAATTCTAAGCATACTCAACTTTCTACAGTCATAAGAATGTTAGAAATAAAATACAAACACAGGTGTTCGCAGGCATGGTTTGATAATTTATCTAAATTCATTCAAAAATTATTGTTTAAAAGATAATCTAATACCATTGAATTTCAACAGCTCGAATAAGTTAGTTAGAGGCTTAGGATTACCCGTATAGGTCATTTATTGTTGTGCGAACATCTACATAATATACCGGGGTGATGACAGTGACCTTAACAATTATTAAAATATGTAGGCATGCTCAGTACAAGCAAAAGGTTAAGGATTCTAGAAATAAATTGTATATACGTAAGTTGAAAGTATCATATAAGAAGATGTACTATTTTCCATTAACACCTGGGTTACAAAGATTATATGGATTAACCGCAACAGCTAATGAAATGAGATGACATTCAGAATATCATATGAAGGACGATAAGATGTGTCAACCTTCTGATACTCCTGCTTAGAAATATTTTGATGAGAATTTTCTTGATTTTTCTTCTAAAGTTCGAAATATTAGGCTGGATTTATTTACTAATAATTTTTAACCATTTGGTCAATCTAACAGTAATATTCTTTGTGGCCTGTGGTGGTGACCCCATATAATTTGCCCCCAAACTTATATATGAATGAGAAATTTATGTTTTTGACTGTGTTAGTACCGGGGCATACGAATCCAAAGGAAAAGATAGATATTTTTTGGTAATCATTAATAGCGGAAATGAAAAGTCTTTAGAGTGTTGGGATTCAAACTTATGATAGTTCCAATTGACAAAATTTTCAGATGTGCATTGCGATCATGTGGACCATAAATGACTTTCTAGCATATTCTATGATGTCTTGGTGGAGTACAACTGATATGTTGGCATGTCCACATTGTATGGAAGATTCTGATACTTTTAGATTAATTAAGAACGAAAAACAACTGTAGTTCGACAACCATCGAAAGTTTTTACACATTAATCATCCGTATCGACATAACACCAAAGACTTCATTAAGAATAGAAAGGTTACTAAATAATTCCCAGAGTTAGATCTGAAAATGATATTCTACAAGAATTAAATAACAGAGGGATGAGGAAGGTGATAGATATTAATGATGAGATTATGAATGCAGCTATGTCTAAGACTAGTGGATGGAATAAAAGAAATATTTTCTAATATTTGCCCTACTGACGTGAACACTTGCTCGGGTACAATCTTAATGTAATATATATTGAGAAGAATGTGTTTGATAATATTTTTAATACAGTATTTAACATTCCAAGAAAAATTAAGGACGCTTACAAGTCAAAAGATAAGTTGAATAAATATTATCATCGTCCTCAATTTATAAAAAATCTTGTCATCAATAAATATATTAATGTGTCATTAGTTCTAAATAAATCAGAGAAAAAAATAATATTGGAGTGGGTAAAAAAACTTAGATTTCCAAATAGTATACTTCTAATCTAGGGAGATATCTTGATGCGAACAAATTTAAGATATTTAACATGAATAGTCATAATTGTCACGTATTTATGCAAAGATTATTACTAATTACTCTTCAAAAATTCCTGCTTAATAGAATATGAGAGCCGATAACTGAGAATTCTTTATTCTTCAAGCAACTAACTTCTTCTACAATGACTGATTAGGAGTTGAAGAATCTAGATGAACAAATTCCAATTATCTTATGCAATTTTGAGAAAATTTTTCCTCCTAATTTTTTTGACTCAATAGAACATCTAGTACACTTGATTTACGAAGCTATGATTACTGATCCTGTCCATTATTGTTGGATGTATCCTCTAAAAAAATAATATTAATTCACTAAACTAATTCTTTTTCTATATATATATATTTTTTTATATGCACAAAAATGACTTGTAAATATCAATAATTTTTTGTAGATACTTGAGAAAAATAAAGCATACAATAATGAATAAGGCTCGGGTTGAGAGTTCTATATCAATAGGTTATACTATGGATGAGGATGCAAACTTCGTATCATTCTATTTCAAAGAATGAGATCTAACTCTTCCACTTAAGAAAAAACGAAATGCAATTTATCTTTATGACAATGTAGATAATGATATGTTTTAAATTTTCAAGTCTCCAGATAGAGCAATTAGTGATGAAGATAAAAGGTATCTAGCAGACTATAAATATACTGCAACTCATCTATATGTCCTAATGAATTATCCAGAAATTCAACTATTCATTGAGTAAGTATTTCTTAATAGTCAAATGAGATCTATTAGCATTATAATTTAATATTTCCTATCAATATATCAATTATTTCTAAATTTTTTTAGTGATTTTGTTACAAATGAATATCAAGAGTTTCCGAACACGAATGAAGAAACTATCAATGTCGTGACGAAGCAAAATTTTTCACTATTTTTTGAAAAATACGTATGTTTACTTATCATAAAAATCACAAAATAATTATATCATTCTAATAAAAATTTATAATTGTAATTTAAACAATCCACTTAATTTTGATTACAAGTTTATAATCATACAAATAAAATTTTCAATCATTATCTTCGAAATATAGCATGAGGTCCCCTAAGAGAGATTAAAAGATACAATGATTACTATGTGAATGATTTTAAATTTCACACTAAATCATATGATAGCTACCAAGTAATAGACAATATGAGGGTGTGCATTTAAGGATCCGTATACAATGAAATCAAATATGACTATTACGAGACTCTGGTCGAAGTAATCGAGTTAAAATTTAAAACCTTCCCGATTAAAAAAATAGTGTTATTCAAATATGAATGATTCGACACAACACAACATATTGGTATTATTGTCCATCCTCAATATAAACTTATCGATGTGCACAATAAAAAAAAATTCAATAAGTATGAACTTTTTATCTTAGTAGAACAAGCATCATAGGTTTATTATTATGAATATCCAGGTCAGACCAATCCTAGAAAGGATTGGAAAGCTGTGCAAAATCAAAGCAAAGGCTCAAATTGACATTCTCGCATCACCAAGTATTGATTTCATAGAATCAACTTTTCAAAATGATAAGAATAATGTTATAATCGAAATTATGGTGGAGGACGAAGACATACTTTTGGTCGCATCTTCTGAGATGAATATAAGTGGGGATGTAAATGTTAATGAAAATTTAATTAATTATGAAAAAGAAACGAATGATAAAGAGGAAGTTTGAAAATAATATTACTACATCTAAAGAAGTAGACGAATCAGATTTTGATGATTCTGATGAGAATGAGTAGATAGTGAATTTTATGTTATTTTAATTGTTATTCATTTTTGTTTATTTTCATTGCCTTATGTATTTTTTATGAGTATAGCACGTGGATGAAGTAGAGGCAGCACGTTGCAAGATCGTATGAGTTATGGTATAGGCAACATGGCCCCAGGTATGCCCAAAACAGGTAGAAAATCATGGGTGGATGAAATGCCACAGCATACAGAATGGATTGTAAATGTACCGCAGCAGCAGTATCAGCTAACTTATCCATATAATGGTCCTGAAATTTTGATGAATAATCAAGAGATGTATGAAGGAGAGGAGGAAGAGGATAGAAATGTTTAAGTATTTCTCAGAGCATCCTACAGACGAAAATCTCCCTATTACTCATTTTAATCCGACAATTAATAATCCATAAGATATAAAACTTAACCAATAATTTATCAATTTATTAATTTATTTCTTACTTACTAATAAATTTTTTGTTAGAGAATGAAATTAGAGCCATCTGGTTCTATTTCTAGAATTTTGAGTACAATTTTCAGCAAGTCTTTTAAACATAATGGACATAATTGAAAGTCACTTACACATAGAAACCAAATGATGATTTGGAAAGAATTTAAGATAAATATTACTACCTAAAAATTTTTACATCTTTTATTTATTTTTTTGTTCACTGATTAAAAATTATTTATTTATAATTACAGAAAATTTACAGGTGGACACGGCCAAAAGAGTCGGTCAAAAATATATTCTACAAATATGCTGTCAGTCAGTATAAAGATACCATGTACGAGATCAAATATAAATGACTGAAGAAAAAAAAAAGATTTGAGTATCCTGGATCATATTTTTGATGAGTGGCAGAGCAGATGAAAAGATCCGGATTATAGGAATAGATGTGATAAACAAAGCGACAATCATCGCTCAGAGCGGACTGAGGAGGGTAGTGACATGTCTACACACTTGTGGATCTCGCTCTATGCGTGAACACGAACGAGCATTGATATTATTTCTAATTTATACTTTTTATGTTTATTACTTTGTGAATTGTGTTAAATTATACATAAATTTCATTTCTTATCAAGAATTTTTTTTCAATATAATTAACATATATATTGTGTGTAATTATAGACATGCAAGAAGGGTAAGAAACCCAATGCTCCTTGTTTATTCAGATACACGCACACGAAGGCTCTTGATAATCAGACTTTCATTGATCAAAAATCTCATAAAACAAATATAAGTTTGAATAAAAAAAAGCAATTTTATTTTTTTGTTTAAATATAAATTGAAATACTTTTCGTACTTTTTTATTAGGCGAGATATGAGAAAATATTAGCTGTTGCGACTCAAGCATATTCCCAATCTACTTTAGGTTCATGTAATGGTGCAACAGGTAATTCTCATTCATTAGCTCTACCAGGTGATACGAATCAAATTTGATATGCAGCTGTTGATGACAAGAAGAAGATACCCATCTATGACGTCGATTCATTAACATCATCATTCTACTCGTATAGACGACCAGACTATGAAGCTAAAGTTTCGGAACCATTTTCAAATTTATTCTCGAAGATGAAAGAATTTAAGGATGAGATGCAAATTTTGATACAGTTTCAATTGACCAATACCGAGCGACGCATGATCGACTATAAGGATGATAGGGATGAGTTGTGTTTGCATTTTGACCGACTTACAAAGAAATTTCAAGATGAAGGACTGCAGTTCAACTCTGATGATTTACCATAGATTGTACAATGTAATGCTCCAGCTACAGCATCTACTCCATCACCTATAGCAGCACCTGTAGTAACTGCATTAGGACTAGCAACAGTAGATAGCTCTACCCCAATATTCGACATCTCACCATGTAAACCAAAAACGTCACAGCATAATGATTATGAAACTAAATTTGATGATTGAGTGTATTATACATATTTTTTTAATTCTTTAAACTTTTATTTTAGATTTTTAATATATAAATGCATTATATATAATTGTTTGCTTGAGTTAATTAGATTTTTATTTTGTTGTTTTATCTGTAAATATTTCTGCAAAAAACTGAATCAAAACTAAAAATAAAATAATTGTTGTTTTCGTGTTTTTTGTTTCAATTTCTGCAGTAGCTGCAAAAATACTGCAAAAAAAATTAGTTAGTAATTACCGACTAAATTGCAACCAAATCGACCAAAATTTTTTATTATCGATAGTCGATAAAATATCACCAAATGGTCGGTAATCCTTTTAGAGATCAATTACCGACCAATAATTTTAAAAAATTTTAATCGATTTTTTGTCGTACTTTTTTAGGCATTTACCGACTATTTTGTGACTATTTACCAACCAATTTATTTTGATCGGAAAATAGTTGAAATTTAATTGAAAATTATTTATTGATAAATGGTATCTAAATGGTCGGTAATTAACGATTATTTAGAGACCATTTACCGACCTAATTCTTTTGGTCGAAAAATAGTCAGAATATAATTAGTAATTATTTATCGGTGATTGATCTGTAAATGATCGTTAATTACCGACCAATTGAAAATCATGTACCAACCTTGTTTATTTAGTCGGTAAATTCTCAGAATACAATCAATAAATCATTTTCGGCAAAGGGTCGGTAATTTATTAACCGACTAAATTTTATCGGTAAATAATTTAGCGATGAGCAAAATTGTGACCAATTTTTTTGGTCGGTAAATGATCGCTATTTGATTTACCGACCCAAAAACACTAAAGTACTGACCAAATATTTAGTCGATAATATGATAATTTTTAGTAGTATATATTTTTTAATAAGAGCATTAATATGTGAGTTGTAGTTGTACCAATCATTTTTATTCATTATATATAAATAACATTTACATTGAGTTTATCAATTAAATGTGATTCCATTTTATTATTATGTAACCTAAATTTATTAATTTTATCAATTATTATTATAAAGTATCACAATCAAATGTGAATATTCCTAACAATTTTATTTAATATATAATCTTGAATCTTACCATTATATATAATAGAGGTGTCAAACGGGCCGGCCCAGCACGGCACGGCCCGTTTTTCACGTGCCCAGCCGTGCTGCCGTGCCGTGCCGTTTTTAAAATTCGGGCACGGCACGGCCCGTGGGCACGGCAAGGCCGTGCCGTGCCATGCCGGCCCGCTCGGGCACGGGCGCACGGCAAGGCAGGGCAGGCGGGGCGGGGCGGGTCGGGTCTGTTTGGACCCGACCCGCGGTCTTTTTACCGGGGGCGGGGCCCGGTTGGGTCACGAGTCACGACTCAGTGAGTCGTGACCGTGAGTCGTGACTCGTGACTCGCGACTCGCGACTCGCGACTCGTGAGTCGCGACTCAGGCACGCGGGCCGACGAGTCGTGCCTGGCCAGGCACGAGTCGTGCCGTGCCAAGGCACGGCTCGTGCCGGGCACGGCCCGGCACGTGGTTCGTGCGGACGGGCCAGGCACGGGCCCGGGCACGTTTTTTTATCGTGCCGGGCCGGCCCAGGCACGGCCGAACCGTGCCGTGCCTCGTGCCGGGCCGGGCCGGCCCGGCCCGTTTGACACCTCTAATATATAATATATCTTGTATTAATAAAATTAATGTTTAATATTTATTTGTAATTACCTTGTATTAGATATTCTATTGTGATATCTCATTTATTATATTATAATAATTCAATTGATACAATTTTTTAATTAAATTAATCTTTGAAAATAATTTTCCTAGTAACATCTTCTTAATATGAATCTCAAGCAGATGATATATAACATGTACTTGACTCATGGACATTTTCAAATCAACTATTTTGAAACTAAATATCCCATCAATTATGATTTTTTCAAGGCATCATCATTTGTCTTATGATTCTTTTCAAAAACCTTCAGTCATTATTGTTGACTACCATTGGATAGTATATATTACAGTGTTGCCAATCCATTAAGGATGAACCTCAAAATAATTCATTACTCAATTAATGTGATTATCTATTTGTCAAATTCAATGTCTTGGTTATCTATTTTAATTATGATTTTGGCACATAGAGATGAAGATTGAGATCGTACAACATACAAAACTTACATTGAGATGAGTTATAAGAATAATTAAAATCTCAATAGTTTTACTCTTGAAATTCAAAAAAAAAACCATGCCTAATAAATCTCAAATCAAAAACCTAAAACCCATAGATAAAAATATTTATCATTATATCAAAATATAATCTCTATCAGATACGCACAACATAAAAATTTCATAGTGATCAATCATTTCAATATTTTTCTTATCCAAATATCTTTAGCTTTGAAAATCTTATGAGATTTGATTTGTGTAATCATACACTATATTCCCCAACACATCTTTCATCTAAGTATTAACCAAATTTCGTCCAACAAATAAACTTATTAATTTTGATGCAGGAGTTGAGAAGAAGACTTGGGGAGACAATTTGTATTAAAGCATGAACCCTAGAAACAACATTTTTAGCTTAATGGTTTGTGTCCTTGGCTCCTTGCAACAATTATTTGGAAAAAAAAACAAAATCCCAGTTGTAAACGAATAAATTCAATCTTAAAACGTAATCAAGAAATTCAAAGTTTGACATGTAAATAAAACTATCGCAAATATCACACGACCCCGCTATGAAAACCACAAGAGCTAAAAAGAAACAAAGAAAAGAAAATTCACCAAGTACCCGAGTCGCCAACGACCAACACTCGAACCTGCCCGCAAGACGGCATCGAGTTCTGAGACTTGCTTTCCCTCTCTCGAACCCTCCAAAACATGATTCTTTTTCTGTAAAAACCTAGACTTCAAAACGCCCAACAAAAGAAGCGAAATAGTATCCAAACCAGCTCCTGCCTCACACAACCACCAGAGAAAATATTTAACCACATCTAAAACAGATGTACAAAAGCAAATTATTCGCATCTGTATCCGCAAAATAACTCAGTTCATGTTCCATTTCAAAAGAAATGAACGAGTAATAAACTACGGCAACAACAAAAAAATAGTAATGAGCGCTGAATAACTAGCACAGAGTGACAGAGTGATAAATTTAAAAAAATTATATTAGTACATTATTTTAGTACACAAAAAAATTGTCAATTTATTTGTATTTTGGTTCACCAAAAATATTAAATTAATTTTGGTACATTAAAATTTTCATAATTAAAAAAATTATATTAAATTCTAAAATAATTAAATTTTTTTGTACTAAAATTCATCGACCCGAATTTACCCTCATAAATTTAAAAATAAAATTTAATTTAATTAATTTGAAAAATATTATTGGAAAGCGATAAACCGAATAATGATGTTGAGGAGACATTGTGCGATTAGAACTTGTCCACTTTCAAAAATTACAACAAATTACTTAAATCACATGATTATTATTATTATAAGAGAAACAAATCAAAATACTTATATATAGATACAAAATAAATAATAATATACATATAAAATATACATAAATATATATTTATGTATAAACATATATATATATATATACATGACTATATAAATATATTTCTATATAATTATATATCAATGTATATATATGTGTGTGTATCTATGTTTGTGTATGTGTTTTTGTGAATGTTTATATGTATATATATATAGACATAAACATATATATATATATATATAATATTTTTTTTTATTTGTTTATATATATATTTATATATATATATATGTATATATATGTTTGTGTGTGTGTGTGTGTGTGTGTATTTGTATATCTACATATATTTATGTATAATTATATCCAATCTCATTGTGTTATCACTACAAGGAAATATGAAAATATGAATAAAAATTAGAAATATTCAATTCAGTTTCTAAAATTAGGAATGAAATTGAAAAAGATTATAAGAATAAATGACATATTATTATTAAAATTAGAAATGAAAATAAAATTCATCATAGAGTATCAATGGATTTATAATTGTTATTAAATTCTATCACTCATAGTAATTTGCTATTTTGGATGGATATACTTGTGTGACATTTAGTGATTGAAATTTATATATCTATGTTTTTTAGAAACGTAAATATTATCCATTTCTATATTTAGCGATGGAAATTATTACCATCACTAAATGTGAAATATCTTCATATTTTGTTGCTATTTGATTTTAATTAAATAGCGATGGAATATTATTCAATCATCAATTTAGAAATGGAAAGAAATTATATCGCTAAATTATTATAATTAATTTATTGAAGAATATTTTGAAACTTTGAAAAAAAAATTAGGGTTTGAGGATTTTTAATTTCGATTATGAGTTCGTCCAATTTATTTTTAGAATTGTTTTAGTCCAATTATTGTTCATCATACTAATCATCCATAATTGAGGTGTAAAATTTTGTTTTTTCAAATTAACTCATATGTATTGCATATGGTAATTGTATTTTTTGTGTATTTTGTTGTTACCAATAATTTTTTTTTCATGTTTAACATTTTTATTGGGTTCTCTCTTCTTGTTTTCTTGAATTAATATCATTCTAATTGATAAATTATATAATTTATATTATTTGCACATACTAGGATTTGTTAAATTTTTGAATTATCTAATTAAGGTATGAAATTTTTTTGTATTTCATTATTTGTCGATAATTTTGATCATGGTAATTAATGTGGACTTAGTTTGTTTACCATGATTTATTGAAATGTAATTATTTATAAATGAATACTTTATTTTAATGGTACAATTTTAAAATGAAGAATATATAAATATAATAACAAATACTAAAAATTTAATTGTAATAACAATAAATAATTAAAAAATTGGGAGTACGCAATTTGAATGTTGAAAAATAACAACAAATAAACAACTAAAAAATAATTAGAATATCATTTCAAATTTTATAGAGTTATTTGATCTACACTTAACTAAAGGTGCAATCCAATAAATAACACTTCCTATTATTTTATATTTTAAAAAATACATATCACATGTCATAACTAGTAGAAGACTATTTATACTACATACTTTATATGGACTAGTAAATATCTCTATTAATTTCACTACAAGAAAATATCAAGTTAGCTATGAAAATTTAGCTATTGATCAATTCCTAGCTAAATTGCGATGAATCAACTAGGGGAAAATTTAGCTAAATTTGTGATGGATTAGCGATAGCTTAGCAATGGAATTGGTCTAATGAAAATTTTCCATCGCTATTTTTTTTATAAATTCCGCATAAAGAAAAGCGAATAATTTAGCGATGGATTTTCTATAGCTAATTATTAGCGATGGAATTTAGCGACAGATTTTTCCTAGCTAATTAGATCATAATATTATCTGTCACAAATATTTTCGTAAATTTCGCGCAAAGAAAATCGAAGAATTTAGCGACATAATTTCCCTAACTAATTTAAATCCGTCACTAAATAATTATCTGAATTTATTTTTTTATGATTTTATATATAATTAGAAGTGATAATTCCTTAAATGTTTATTTTTTTTCAAAATATATGCATTTAGCTAGGGATTTTCCCTAGCTAATTAGATTAGTTATAATTTTCGTCGCTAATATTTAATGATATTTTTTTAAGCATTATTTATTTTAATATTTTCTATATTAAAGGTATGTCATGGTCTATAGATGATTGATCATTGAAAGACATAATCTCCTCACATAATAATAATAATAATAATAATAATAATAAAGATATTAAAAAAAATTAATAAAGATATAAATACGAATAAAAATTTATATTAAATATGACTAAAATAACTATTTTTTGATTATAATTTAATTAAAAAACTATACTTAATTTTTTCTGAAATATTTATTCATGATATTTAAATATTTGTATTAAAAAAATATTATATAATTTATTATATAATTATAATATTTTTAAAATATTTTAATTAATAAATAAAAAGTACTACTAATAAAAAACTAAAATAAATAATTGTTTGATTAAATACAAAAATTTATAAAAATATATGAATAAACGAATAAACAAGTAAAATATTTTTAAAAATAAAAGTAAAAAATAATATTTTTATGATTATATGATTTTTTTAAAAATATAATGACTAAAAGATTTGAAATTTTTGAATAATAACAAAAAATTTAAAAATTTTCATAAAATTTAAAAGAAAAAAAGTTGATATTTTAAGATTAATATATTGATGTTTTAATTACATCCAAAAAATTTTGATGATTTAAAAAATTAATATTTCAGTGTAGTTATTAAATGAACACTTCAAACATTAAAATTTATAATGACTAAAAGATTCGAATTTTATGATTTTATAATTATTTCATATTGTATTAATAAAAAATAAATTGAATTCTTATAAATTTATAACCATATAATACACACACACACACACACATACACACACACACACACACATACATACATACATATATATATATGAATACTTTATTATTATATAATATTATTTTATTTATTTATTAAATAATATCATTTATGGTTAAATAAAAATATATTTCAATTATTTCATTTAAATTATTTATTTTTTCTACTTTTATTTTAGTATTTATATAAGGTTTCATTGAAAAAAAAAATTATAAGTCATTAACACTTAGCAATTTTTCTATCTTTCAAACGACGAAGGAGAGGTGAAACGTGACTATGGAAGCAACCTAGGAAATCTATCTCTTCTTGTTATCGGGTAATTTTATCATTGTTCTTCTCCTTCGGAATGCTATATACATGTATCCGTCTTTCTCAATTTGATTACCACTAGCAGATTTTCATTTTTACAGAATATTCGAGTATTAATTTTTTTTTTTATTTTTTCCCAATTTTCCTTCTTTTTGCATCAATTTTCATATCACCTCTATGATTTTTTGACTCTACACCAATAATGAAACAATAAATCATGAGCATAATCTTTGTTCTTTTACTGTTTACATTTTTACAAAATAAATAATGCTTGATGTTTTCTATTTTCATAACTTAAGAAAAAACAAAACATAATGTAAATGGGTTCTATTTTTGTTGTCTCTGAATATATTACAAACAGATAACAGTATATGTAAACTTTTATGTATTTATAAAATCATATAATATTATATATAAATGCCCATACTTTAATATATATAAATATATTACACTATATATAAACACTGAATTGTTTATACTAACATATGATGTTATATATATATATATTTATACATATGTATTAATGTTTATAAATATCTATACAATGTTTACATAAAACTATCCATTTATATAATTTTTTATATATCAATTATATAACATAAAATGTTTATCCATTTTTGTAAACATTTATATAACATATTAATCTTTATATAAATATAGAATATTTATAATGTTTATATAAATGTGATAAATATACAATTTAATATTTATAAAAGTGTCACATATATATAATTATATATAAGTAACATTTATAACAATATTTTAAACACAAATATTATATCTAAACAATTGTTTAATTATATAATCATGTGCCATTATATATAAAAGTATTTATAACTATATTTATAATTATGTAAGCTATTTTTATAATTATATTTATAACTATACATAACTAGTTTTTTAACTATATGATAATGTATATAACTATATGTATAATTCTATATAACTATATTTCTAACAAAATATACTATATGTATAATAATATATAACTATATATAACTGTATTTTACCAAATGTACAACTATATAAATGTTATATATAATTATATCTTTAACTACATGCATATTTATAACTATATGTGTATAACTATATATAAATATTAGTATAACTATGTAACACTCTATATAATAAAATATAACTATATTTGTAACTACATATACATATATGTATTCATATAATTAAATATAAATATTTGTTTATGACGTTATAAACATTTATGTATAACTACTTATAACTACTTGTATGAATATATCTATATATAACTATATGTTTAATTATATATAACTATTTATAACTATATATATTATATGTATAATAATATATAACTATGAAGAATTGTATCTTACTATATGTATAACTATAAAAGCTTTATATATAGCTATATTTAAATATATAAGTTACAACTTATATTCAATATATATTTGTATATATTAGTATATAAAAAAGTATTTTACTATATATATACTTATACATAACTATATGTAGAAATATATAAAATTATATGAAAAAATATATATACCTACATGTATAAATATAAGTATAATTATATGTGTAATTTTATGTATAACCACATATAATTTTATTTATAATTACATGTATAACAACATATAACATTATGTTCAACTAAATGTGTATAACTATATATAAATATTTGCATAACTATGCAACACTCAATATAAATAAATATAATTATATTTGTAATTATGTATACATATATGCTTACATATATGTAAATCTATATAATTGTTTATAACTTTGTATATATTTATGTATAACTACATAAAACTAATTGTATGAATATATATATATATATATATCTATATGTTTAACTATATATAACTCTATTTTTAACTATATATTATATAGGATAAGAACATATAACTATAAATAATTGTATTTGCCAAATTGTATCACTAAAAAAGCATTATACTTAACTATAAATTTATATATAATTAACAACGTATATTTAATATACATTTTTATATATTAATATATAAAAATGTATTTTACTATATCTATACATATAGATAACTATATGTACACATATAAAATTAAATGAAAATATATTTATGTCTACATTTATAAATATAAGTATGACTATGTGTGTAACTATATGTATAACCACATGTAACTATATTTATAATTATTGTATAACTATATATAACTATATGTATAACGACATACAACATTATGTTTAACTATATGTGTATAACTATATATATATATTTGTATAGCTATATAAAACTCTACATAATTAAATATAACTATATTTGTGACTATGTATACATATATGTAAATCTATATATTTGTTTATAACTTAGTATATATTTATGTATAACTACTTATAATTACTTATGTGAATATACTTATATATAACTATTTGTTTAATTATATATAACTATTTATAACTATGTATATTATATATATAATAATATATAATTATAAATAATTTTATCTTACTATATGTATAACTATACAAGCTTTATACATAACTATATTTAAAATATATAATTTACAACTTATATTTCAGATATATATTTGTATATAAAAAAGTATTTTACTATATCTATACCTATACATAACTATATGTATAAATATATAAAATTATATGAAAAATTATATATACCTACATGTATAAATATAAGTTTAATTATATGTGTAACTATATGTATAACCACATGTTACTATATTTATAATATCATGTATAACAACATACAACATTATGTTAAACTATATGTGTATAACTATATATAAATATTTGTATACCTATATAAAAGTCTATATAAGTAAATATAACTATATTTGTAACTATGTATACATATATGTAAATCTATATATTTGTTTATAACTTTGTATACATTTATGTATAATTACTTATAATTACTTGTATGAATATATTTATATATAACTATATGTTTAACTATATATAATTATTTATAACTATATATACTATATGTATAATAACATATAACTATACATATATGCCACACTATAATGGACCATTTCAGCATAACATGAACCTTTTGACGCCTCTATGTTTGATATTACTTATCAATAATAGTTTCAGTAGTTAATGAATCACAATAGTTGCTTTTGCAGATTCTATTGGTTATGTTTTGAGTTATTTTCATTTTACTAAAGTTTTTGCTAAGTGGTTGGTGTCATGGGGTGTGGTTGATTCTAAAGCCTCCTCCACATGTTAATGATACTAACCCATACAATGGTTCAGGCCTCAAGAGAAAGCCAACATGCTCTATAAAAGACATGTATGTGGTCTAGTAGTCTTTTATGATGCAATCATAAGTTTTACAAGCAAATTTCATAGTCTTGTAAGCTACTTCTCATGATGTGTTCAGATGCAACGGAGGAAAAATAATTTATAGTTGTTTGAAAAACTTCGTTTGGTAATTAAGAAATTTATCTTATTAATCAACTCTTTCTATTCAGATTAGAAGTATAGAGTTGAGATTATAAAGTTGTCGAGAATAATTTTTTTTTATTACAATTTGCATCTCCTTTGAATAGAAAAAGAAGGTCATGGATGTATGTATGTATCAATGTACGTATGTATATATGTATCTATTAAACTTTCATTGTAAAATTTAGTTGCAAATTTCTTGTGCCTTGTGTTTCCAGGTTCAACTCAATTTTGAACAAACAAATATGATTTTTGCAGCCATGGTTAATGTGTTTGATCATTTTTTCATGTTTATGATAGAATATCTAGTTGTCTGATGTTCATGCTTCATTATGGATATTTACGCTCTATTTTATGTAAATACTTGTACATATATGCCAGTATATATGTATATGTACATATATAATGGTATATATGCACATGTACATATATAATGGTATATATGCACATGTGCATATATAATGGTATATATGCACATGTACATATATACTTGTATATATGTAAAAGTATTTACTAGTATATGTCTATATGTACATATATACAAGTGTATATGTACGTATACACTGTAGTATATGTACATATTTATATGTAAATTTAAATATTTAGTATATGTACATATATACACTATAGTATACGTACATATACACTATAGTGTATACGTACGTATATACTAGTGTATACGTATACACTACAGTGTATAAGTACGTATATACTGTAGTGTATATATATATATATACTAGTATATATGTACATAAATACTGGTATATATGTACAATTATTTACCATTATAAATGTATACTTGTACATATACGCAATCATTTATATTTACATACTTGTACATATACACTATAGTGTATATGTACATACATGTACATATATATGTACATATATACTATAGTGTATATGTATACACTAGTATATATGTGTAAATATACATTGTAGTGTATATGTACATATACTGAGTATATGTATACATATAAATACTCGTACATATATACTAGTATATATGTATATGTACATATATACTAGTATATATGTACATATACATTACAATATATGTACATATTTATATATACATATAAATAATCAGTATATGTATATATATACACTGGTACATATGTACACATACACTGAGTATATACGTATGTATATACCAAGTATATATGTACGTATATACTCAATATATACATAAGTGAGTGCATATATTTATTTATAGATATGTATAAATTGTCATACATACACACCCATTACACACACACACACACATGTTTGAATATATAATTGCTCTAGCTGGTATTATCATCATCGTGCATTACTTATCGATACATGTCATAAAAGCCATGAATATTATATTTTCCCCAAAGCTGTGGCATGAAGATATTTCTGATCCAGGCCAGCAAGGCATATAGAGGCAAACAGAGGCTCTTAGAAATTGTGTAGATATGCAATTATCACATGGTACAAAATGTATGTATGAGGAAATAAATTTTTTTTATGTAGGTTCTGCAATGATTGGTTCTAATTGTGCTAGGTCTTAGGATGATGATGATGCTCATGTAGTGTCATGTAATTTTATTAGATTTCACAAAACTGTATTCAATTGGAAGGAAAAATGTAACATTACCCGATTTTTATAGGCCGAGAATGCTAGGAGGAATATTGGGTCCTATTTTGGGAGAAGTAGCTTGTTGCCTCATCAAAAACTTGCTCAATCTCAAAACAAGTGGTTGTCATGGAAGTTAATTAGTTGAGCATCATCGCCCGCCCCACTTTTATTATCAACGGCAATAGCAGCAGCCGCAATAGTAATATATACGTACATATATATTCATTTTCTTTTGTTGTCTTTGATGGTATATGTATTTGCATGAAAGTACATGTGTGTGTATGTGTAATCTAAGGATATGTGATTATATATACGTACATATATACTATTGTATATAAGTACGTATATACTGAGTATATAAGTACATATATATTATAGTATATATGTATGTATATACTATAGTATATAAGTATGTGTATATATTCAGTATAATACGTATGTATATACTCAGTATATATGTACATATATACTAAGTATATACGTATGTATATACTTAGTATATGTACATATAATACTGGAGTATTATATGTACAAATACTACAGTAATATATGTAACTAGTGAAATGCTATATATATGTACATATACACTGTAGTATATATGTACATATATACTACAATATTATATATTTATTAAAACATAACTTTATTTATTTATTTTGATTTTATTGATTAGTTTAAATTTCGTACAGATATGGTTCCACATTGTTTCACATATAAAGCTTGTATAAGTGAAGAAATTTTTTACTAGACATAACGTATCGTGACTCAGACAGTTTTGTCGCAGCAGAAAGATGGTGATCGGAGGAGCTGAGGGAGAGAAAGCAACATCAATACATGGATAGATTATACTTTATGCACTGTCAGTAGATACATTGATGAATAAGATATAATAAAATTTTATTATGTTTTTATTTTAATTATGTAAAATATTATATCAAAATAATTTATTAAATGATTTTATTTTTTTTTTATTTATAAATTATCATTCATAATTTCTATTTTTATTCAATTTTAAATAAAAATATTAAATTATTTAATAAAATTATTGAAAAAATAAATAAATTTCTGAAAATAGTTTTGGAATTAAAATAGCTAGGGATTTTTCCCTTGCTAATTTAGCTAGGGAATTTTCTCTTGCTAATTTAACTAGAGATTTTTTCCTTACTAATTTAGCTAGGGATTTTTCCCTTACTAATTTAGCTAAGGAAATCATTATTTTAGCTAGGGAATTTTCTGTCACTAAAATTTTTTGGATAAGAACTATTTTCCTCGTTAATTTTTAGCGACGAGCACTTTAGCTTTGGAAAGTTTCCATCGCTAATTCGTCGTTATATCTTGTTTAGTGATAGAAAACCCCCATCTAGCTCGGGAATTTTTTCTAGCTATTTGGGATTTTTTTTTAGTGTTTATTAATGTTCTCTATTGATAGTTGACATTTTTTTATCATTTTTTTAATTGATAAATTTAAATACATTGGTATTGCAAATTTTTTAAGGATTTCTATTAAATAAAATGTCATTGTCTAATTAGTTAGTACATATTATTAATTTAGAAATCATGAATTATGACATTGAAAATTTTTCTTTTTTACTTAATTAATGTAATTTTATATAGTAAATATAAATATCAAACATTTAGTATTTTTCTAAGAGATTGAAGTAACCCACCTTATTTCATTTTAATCCAAAATTATCTAATAATAATGTCACTCTCACATTTTTATTAGATTTACGTAATGTCCTAAATATATTACTTCAACTTTGCTAAAAAATGGATTGAATTTATGGATGAAATGAAAATAAGATGCCCATATAATGATAATAAATATTAAAATCAAAGTTTCCAAGATATGGACACATTACGATATCATCTTGCAAAAAAAATATAAATGTTAAAGACTATTATATTTAGTATAAATATGAGGAAATAGTTGTGCTATAAATAAAAAAGCATTGTGTACATATGGATGTCGCTAATAATATCACAATATCATCAGCAAAATAATTTTATGAAATATTAAAAGTATTAGAATAAGCAGTTTGGCTAGGTAATCCGTATGACTACTCTAAATTATTTGTAATGACAAATTTTTAAATTTAAAGGCAAAATCTCATTTTTTAGATAGTTATTTTGAAGAAATATGCTATTTGTTATTTGAATTGTTATCGAAGAATAATATTATGATAAAAAACTATTATAGCACAAAGAAGTTAATGCAAGATTTGAGTTTGCATATGAAAAAAATATATTGCTACAATAATGGTTACATGATATATTGAAGCATAGATAGTGAAACAATTGCATATAATTTTTTAATTACCCTCGGTACAAAATAAATATTGCAAGTAAAACAAACAAATATTCCTCATAAGAAGATGTATTATTTTCTGTTCTCGGTTATAAAAATTATTTACATTTGAAGCTACTACTAATGACAAGAGTTGGTACAAAGAACATATTATTGAAGATAGCATGATGTGACATTTTTCAAATTTTTCTTCTTGGAAACAATTTGATGATTAGTATCCATCTTTTGCAAACGAAAGTCAAATTGTTACATTAGGGTTGTGCATAGATTAATTTCAGTCATTTGGACAAATATGATAATAATACTCTTTATAACAGGTTATTATTACACCTTATAATTTACCACTATAGATGTGCATGAAAGATGAGTACATATTTTTATGTATTATCATGCTCAGTTCGAGAAACCCAAAAGGCATGTTGGATATTTTCTTATAGCCCTTAATTATAGAGTTAAAAGGTTATAGGAAGATTGTGTAGAAATATATGATATAAAATTAATTTGCTTGTGCTTATTACATGGAGGACTCAGATAGATTTTATCTAAGCAAAAGAGAAAATGCTTATTGGTTTTATAATCTCCATAAGTTCTTACACGTGAAATATTTATTTTGGATGAATATTAACACATTTAAGAAATGCCATAAAGTTGTAAAAGGTTCACCACCTTTGAGGTCAAGTACTGAAATATTATATGTAATTAAAAAATATGAGTTCAAAAATATTATAAATTTTGATGTAAATTATATTAAGTGCAAATTTTGAAGAATTATCACTGTGGTTGAAAGAAAAAAAACATCTTTTGAAAAACTAACCTAATTAGGCATTACTTAGATATGATGCATACTGAGAATAACTTTTTTGATAATATTTTTAATACTATCATGAATATGGAAGGAAAAATAAATGATAATGTCAAATTAAGAAAGGATTTGAAAAATTTCTGATCATGTCCAGATAATAGGAGACAAGGCCCGATCCATTTTTAAGTGGTCCAATCAGGGCCACCAAGCCTTGTATGGCATGACTTTGCTTCATTATAGTCAGTCTGGCATGGCACGTCGGCCTTGTAGTTTAGTATTTCAGGCTGGGTCATGCCTGGACATGATAGATTTAGCTTGCTCAGGTGAAGTTTGGGGTGGGGTTTGGCCATTTCGGTCAAGTTCGGACCATTTAAAAAAATTTTAATCCAGAATTTAAAATTATTTAAAAATTTAAAATTTATTTATTTAATACTTAAATAGTTTATAGTTAAATTAAAAAAAATAATTAATTATTTAATTTTTAATTTATTAAATTAAATAAAACATAAAGTATAGTATAAACAACTAAAATTTTGAAACTAATAGTGTTTGAATTAATAAAACTAAAACATTAATACAAACCAATGCAAATTACAAAAAACATAAATATCTGAATCAAGCCTCAAATTAAAATTATTAAAAAATATAAACAGAGACAATGACAATCCAAAAAAGATAAATAAAAATGAAAAATATTGTCAATTATCATCAATATCCCACGAATCATCATCAGCAATCAATTCATCTGCTTTTGCTATAGTTCCAGCATGATCCTGGATACCCAAGCTCGAATCCTCCCAATCCTTCATGTATTCTAATGTCTCAATAATATTTGGCCATAATCTCGATCTCTTATTTAAAATCACATCCACTACAATAGAAAAGCAGACTTTGATACAACGCTAGACACCGAAAGTCAGTAGATCTCATGTCATCTCAGATAGCATGGGATGAGTGGACTCATATGATTTTTACTACTATAAAATATTAAGATTTTTATTATTGGAATGTGATAGGATTGAGTAGTGAGCATTATCTAAGTACCGAGATAGCTCGCTCCTATTCGATGGTCCACCCTGTCATTTTTCCATCACTACTCGGATGGAAAAGTCATCATCTCTAAATATGATATACATATCCATACTCAAATCCTTACTACTACTATCACCATACCTAGTATCATAGTATATAAAGAGCTCAGTCAACTTCTCATAAATGAACCCTTCATGTGGGTCTTCCTAGTTCATGCACGAGAATATGTATGTCAAAATATTTTCTACCCCTTCCACTTTAACCCAGGATCCAAGCAAGTTGCCAGACAATAAAGTGATGGAATGGTGGACCAGTACTTTAAGTACTTGGTTTCCATCCCTACAAACATATCACTAGGTGTTGGGTCATCTCTAAACTTCATAAACATGCTAATAATGTTACATATGTACCCGAGTATAATGCAAGTCATAAGAGTATAAACTGAATAACACATGTTCATCATATCATAAAAAATTTTTGAGAATTTTATAAATGAAAATTTTATAGTCCAGTTAGTGTCCTCAATAATAATTTTGTCACTCTTACTATTGACGTAGTCGGATATCACGTATTTGTATCCAACACATGACTCTAACATCATGTTTGTGTAATTCCAATGGTGTCTCACAACTGATTAAATTTTTTTATTCTTTAGATCCACAGACAAACAGAGAGTACCGAACTCATGTTGTCAGCAAGGCATATGAAAAAATTTTAGTGAGTTATGTATATTATCTAAAGCGGAAGAAACAACCTTCATCCCTGCTTGTACCATGATGTTAACGACGTGACACATGCATCTAACTTGAAAAATCTCTTTTGATGGTCCATCCCTAATAGTCCTAACAAATATGTTAATGACTACTTCATTGTTATATGTATTATCGAATGTGATACTATATATTTTATTTTGAATTTTATATTATCTAAATATTTTCATCATGCACTCATAAATGATCGAGTCATCATGAGAATTGAGAATCTCTGAAAATCCTAATATTTTTTTAAATAGTGTCCATTTAGAATCTACATAGTGGATGGTGAGGAATGCATAAGATACATCACTAGTCTAGATATTGAACGTCATGGACACCACTCCACTATAATACATAAATTAATTAATTATTATTTCATTTTCTAACTTATAATATTTTAGTATGTCATTCCTAGATTTGGACCTTGAATTCCTATAATATGCATGCTGAAAATAAGTCTGCATGATACTAACTACCCTTGGATCCTCCGAAAACCTAATCAGAAGACCTTTCATGGTGATCAATTTGGCTATGCATTCCCTCCCTAACTCGTTGTGGTAAATAAAGGATTGAGGCTAAACTAGATACAACCTCAAAGATCCCACCGCTAAGTTGGGTTTTCCTATGATCTAATGTATCATGTTTTTTGGTGCATAGTTCAGCATGCCATTTAAGGTGTCAAGTCCCACGCGAACTCTTACAATTAAAATTTTTTTTACAATATTTGCACTATACTGATTTTTCTTCTACACCCCTAATATTTTTTTGTTGTAATATATTAAAGTGAGTCCAAACTATTGATGTTCTTCTAGTTTTTTATTTTTTAGATATTTGGGTTGAGGTGACCAGAGAAACCAAAGTTTCGACAGCCTTGGACCTTTTCATAGGTTTTTCATTTTTGTTATCTATATTAAAATCATTTTTATTTTTGTAATTAAAATTACTATTTGTCATTTTTATTTTTTATTTATTTTTAAATTATATTGTATTTAATATTTTTAAATTAATATATCAGTTTAAATTAATTAATCTAAAATTTAATTTTTAAAGTTTTAAACTTTAACCTAACATTAACTAAAATGTAAATATAAAACTTAACTAACTAATAAAATTATATCCACAAATCATAATACGTAAAATAATTTTGCCTTTTTGATGTATGCACCACACGCCCATCACAAATTACACTCAAGTCCCAAAAGTAAATAGTGAGAGAAAAGAATGAGAGTCGACAGAAGATAGAGAGAAAAAAATATGAGAGAGAGGGTAATGTTAAAAAGATAAAATTAATGAACGAGGGGGAGGGTTTAGATTTGAAAAAAAAAATTATTAAAAAAAAATTTTTTTTTTTGAATTTTAAGGGCCATTGGATTCTGCCTTCTAGTCGTTGGAGGCAAAATCCAACAACCGATAATTGAATTTTTTTTGGACCATTTGGGTTAGTTTGACTGTCGAACTAACCCAAATGGGCATAGGCTCCAGAAGCTTCAGCTTTTTGGAACCATCGTGCTTAGACTAGCACTAGTAAAAATGGACTGATGAATCAGGTTTGGTTCGGTGTTGGGGCGGGGTGGAGGAGGGGGGGGGGGGGGGGGGGGCAAAGGCCGGGGGTGAGGCATGGTTCGAGTTATGCCAAAATCGAGGCCCAATAGACATAGGCACGACACGGCCGAGTTAGGCCATAACCTGGGCTACCCGGTCTATTTGATACCTCTAGTTCAGACTCCAAAGTTATATAAGGACGAATCAATGGATAAATTATATATGGCTTATTATAGTCTTGATAAGGATGTAAAAGAAATTTTATACAAATAGATAATGGAGCTCATGGTCCCTAATAGATATGTATCTAACATGGGAAGATGTGTTGATATGAAGAAGCATAAGTTATTTAAAATGAAAAACCATGACTGTAATATGTTTATGTATAAGATAATACCCATAGCATCATGTGAAATATTTCTAGAAAATATTTGAGAAGCATTGACTGAAATATTCATTTTTTAAGAATCTAACTTATAATATCATAACAGAGGAAAAAATGGAGCAATTACAAGATAACATTCCTATAATTATATGTAGACTTGAGCTTATTTTTTTTCTTAGCTTCTTCGACTTCATGGCACACCTTTTGGTCCACTTACTTTATGAATCCATGATAGCAGGCCATGTATAATATAGATTGATGTATCCATTTGAAAGGTTATATAATTTTTATTTGTTAATCTAAAATTTAATTGTATCTAATGAAAATTTTTTTTTCTAAAAAAGATGTGTTTCAGATATTTTAGAAATTGAAAAATAATGTTCAAAATAAAGTCAAAGTAGAAGGATCGATTTGTAGTGCCTACTTGGTTGAAGAGGCTTTGACATTTTGTGCACACTACTTTTGGCCACAATTATATAATTTACAAAATAAAAATGTCACCAAATAATATATATAGTATGGGGGATATATTCGAAGAAAAACATATGCTTTCTATTTTCACACATGTAGGTCAATTGTATGGTAGATCAACACAAAAATATTTTTTGAATGACCAGGAAAATTATGTTGCACACATATACATCTTGTTGAACTATGAGAAAGTTATAACTTATATTGAGTAAAATTTATAATAAATTTATATTCTCATTTCTTTGTCATGGTATGCAATATACCTTTTTAATAATTCAAAATACCTTTAATATTTTTTTTGAAGAATTTATGCTAAAAAATTAAGGCAAAAAGAACTAAATATTAATGATGCTTCAATTGATACAAAGCTTGAAAAGGATTTCACAGTTTGGTTTGAAACATCTGTTAGTATATAACTTATCATTCTTGGTTCTAAAAAGTTTAGTGTAATATTATATAAGTATAATTTTATCTTTTATTATTTTTTGGGTATAATTTCCATCATCAAATATATGTAATTGACAAATGAATGATCTTGTAAATTAAATAGTATGAAGTTTACAAACATATTTCATACATTATATAAATAGATACAAATTTTACACTTTTAAATATGATTCAAATAGAGCTGCAATGAATAGTGGTATATGCAGCAAGGGGTCTTACTCTATTTCATCTACTATTTATTTTCATGGTTGACTAATTGAAATTATACATGTGGAGTATCCTAATTTACCAATTAAGAGGACAATTATGTTTAAGTGTGAATGGTTTGATCATATTCAAAATCTAGGTGTTAGAATTCATCATTAATAAAATCATGTAGATGTCCATCATAAAAAATATGATCGTAACTATGAGCCATTTATTCTTGTGGTATAAGTCAAATAAATGTGTTATACCACTTATCCAACCACAAGAAAAAATCCTTGTGACTAGTGGACAATAGATAAAATAAAACCTAGAATATTTATGAAAGTTGTTGAAAATGATATATTTGTCACTCCATCGCATGTACCTACATTTCAAAAGAATAATATGGAACTTAATCAAATCATTTTGGGTAGATGATGGGCTTCAAACATTGCTTAGTGAAGGTATAAACTATTTGGATGTTGTTGATGGCCATGTTGAAGCAGATAATGAGGAAGAATTAATTACAAAATCAAATGATAATGAACATGTAGACGAAGATGAATTATTAGAAATCTCCAATGATGACAAGACATTTATTAACTTTTAAATTATGTTGTCTTGCTTATTTTGTAACTATTACAATTTGGATGTTAAATGATTTTTTTTCATTTGTGAATGTCAAAGTTTTTATCATTATGTTTTGTTATAATGACATTTTAATAACATGTTTTTATTATCTATGTATTTTTCAATATTTATATAACATGATTTAGGTATGAGACATAATCATTCAAGTGGCCGATGATCTCAATATGTGAGTAGGGGTAGATGAAATCAACTAATAGTTCATAGAAGAGAAAATCTACATGTATTTAGTGATGATAATACTACAAATGTCTCTCCACATTCTCCTACACATACAGAGGATGCATTGGCATCACCTCATCATAACACACATGGATTGAGCACCACAAATATTCTGTCATCATCTCATTTTACATTGGAAAGTATTCATAGCTCTGTTCCACCTATCTTAGGATGCCCACGTGTTGGTACTATACCATCGACACTGGCAAGATATTCATAATTGATAAGTTGTAGAGAAAAACTTCATTCGACCCATAATTGATAATAAACAATACATATCTTTCTTAAATTTACTACATGAATGCATTATTATTTTTTATTATTTTCATTTGAAAAAACTTTAATATAAAATGTGAATGAAAATATAAGTAAATTATAATGTTTAAAATATGGTGATTTCAATTAATAACAAAGTATAATTTTGATACTTAATAAACATTATCCTTTAGATCTAAAATAATATTTGAATTACGAAGTTTTGGATAATAAATATAAATGAATTAAATATTAAGTGCCCTTTTGATAAAACTGAAAAAATTTTGTACTAAAAAATAAGTGCTGAAAAATTAAGGTTTAATTTTATAAGTGTTGAATTTGTATTGAAAAACTATTTGATAAATTACTATTAATTAAATGCTGAATATAAATATATTGTTTGATAATTATAAATGGTGAATGCTGAAAATGATGTATTTTACATATTTACTCTTATTATGATTGTATTACATATTATCCAACATAAATAGAATTTTCAATGAATTTTTTTTCACTATAATTATTAATTATTAACAAAAATAAAATCTCTAAAAACATATCCATAAATAAATCATAAATCCAAAAAAGAAATAAAAATATTTAAAAAATAACTAATAAAATTTAAACTTTTAAAACTATCCAATTTTTAATATAAACATAAAAATTAATGAACAACGATTTGATTTGCTATTTTCTCTCTTAAATTAATCATGAAAGATGGTTAGGGTTTATGGTGGTAGAGAAATGAGGAGGAGAAAACAAATTCACAAATTGAACTGTAGCGTGAATGAGAAAATAAAAAAAGAAATGAACAAAAAAGGATAAAATTGTAATTTAAAAAATTGTTGAAATTTTCAGCCTTCAACATAAAGTAGGTCTCTATTTACTTAATATGTTCAATGCTTTTTCACTTAAAATTTTAAATTTTTAGCTCCCAACATATTCTATCAACCGCACTTAAAATTTCAAACTATTAAAAATTTTAATTTTCAATGGTTTGAAGATTTTAAGTGCATTATCAAACATCCCCTAACTTAGTAGCAGAAAAATGAGCGTATTTTGTTTATATGTATATGTATAAGCTGGTGTTAAATTACTTATAGATTTATTCATTTTACTTCTCATAAAATCGAAAAGATATTTAAAGAGAAACTAATTGCAGATGGTATAAAGTAGAGCAAAGTACCCTCAACTATGAAAGATTTTTATTGGAAAAAATCTGAGATATAATTTTTATGCATTTACTTATTTTTTAATTTGGTCTAATATGATTTATAAATAAAAATAAATGTATTATAATGTATAATTATTTTATTTGATTTTTACAGAAATAGTGCAAATGTAATAATGTTTTGATAGTTTTGGTGATGTAAACATGAAAACATGTAGTAAGTGTGAAATACAATGTCAAGCTTGACAAATACAGAAAATAGTATGGTAAAGATGTAAATCCTAATAGTATCCTAATATTTGGATTAAGTGGTGAGAATACTAGAATAGTGGGGAGTTCAAGACATTATCCTAGATGACCTCGTACAATCATAGATCAAAGAAAGCATGTGAAGGATCTGGACTTCAAAACATATAAGAGGTTCAAAGGCGATCTACCAATATTCAATAAATTTGGTATAATTATTTTTCATAATTTGTTATTATTTAAATTTTTTTAATGCAAATAATAATATATATGTGATAGTATGAAATTCCGAAAAAAAATGAATAAATAATTAACATAATTTGATTTTTGGAAAAAAAAAAGGCAAAATGATAATTATACAAAAGGAGAAAATAACCTAAAAATTTTAGAGCCATGATGATAAAATGGATATCATTATTGAATTCATCTTTGAAAATATAGCTACGGTATCAATTTTCTTTAATTTCTGAGTAAATCAGAATTTGTTATATTTTGATTATATTAAATATTTATTAGAATATTTAGAAAAAAAAATCACTTAACCAAAAAACCACGCCATGTCGTCCGCAGGTGGTTGTGCATGCACGGGCGGTTCGTCGGTTGTCCAGATGTCAACCCAAAAAAAATATTATTAATTAATGATAAAAATTATAGAAAAAAAAACAAGTAAAATGTTAGGAATCTGGAAAATGGGGGGGACGGCCGAAAAAAAAACATTCAGTGCCAGAGAGAGATACAGTACAGAGGAAAAAAAATATCCATACATTTACTCTTAATCGTAAGAGATTATTCTGAAATTGGAATGAAAAAATCTAAGAACTAAAGTTACTCTATACGACGAGATCTTCACTTTGATATCAAATTAATAAAGTTTATGCCAAATTTTCTGAAGGGCATTGGTTTTCTCTTATCAGAATTTCTTTCTATTTAATGATCAGAAATGATCATTTTTATATTTTAATTCGAATTGTTAGAAATTTTATTGAAAATGATTAATTGGTGAAAAGTTTCGGTATTTCGTTTAGTAAAAAAATTAGTGCAGGACGAATTGAATTGGGATTGTTATAATTATGTCTGAAATATCAGTCAAATTGGAAATGATAATTCCATTTCATATGCACGAGAACATTTCATATACATGGGTGGGTGCATGAGATATATATATATATATATATGGATGGTATTTAGCAAACTCGAATTGGGACAATGTCTAGACTGAGTTGCGTGAGATTTTATTTGGTATATGGTTATTATAGATTGCGAACTCAAATTGGGACAACATCCAGGCAGAGTTACGATGGTGTATATTTGTCGGAGTAAATCCAAGAAAATCATATTTTATTTGGAAAAATATCCAATATGTTTTTCGGAGGAGGTCCATATTTTTCGAAATAATTCCAAAAAAATAAATATTTCTATATATACATATACATATATATATATATATACATACATATATATATATATCCAGATATATAATATGTCACACTTGGCTTCAACATGTGTGAGGTAGTTAATGGGACTTAGGAATATGGGCATATAAATATTTCATCCATAATTGCATTTATATAAACATTGTACTTGAATGAGTGTTGATATATATTCATGATGTTTTACGTGCACTTAGGTAGGGAGTAACTCTGAAAAAGTTTATCTTTAATGAGCTTTGCTCACTCCGTTGTGGGACCCCTTTTCAGCTACATGTCTAGGAAAGATAACAGATCCACATATGGGATCGCACAAGTGAAGGGAAGCCGGTTGCGGCTTAAATAATATGTTGTGTGTTTTCATTCTTCCGCTAAGCAAATAAAATGAAAAAAAAAATGTATTGTATATTTGAGAAAATTTTATTTTATTGCACATTGTATCATGTGATAGAATAAATGGGACCTCCTGGGGGATGGGGTGTCACAGATAGTATATCATGTAACTTAATAGTAAATATTATTTATTTTTAGGAGGATGAGTTAAGATGTCCACAAACACCATTTTAGGTGTTTAAGCAAATTTACAAGAAGGATAGATCATTCATGGACAAGTAGTCAAATGATATTAATGTAAGTTTCTCCATTTGTACTTGTGTCGAATGTAAATTACAATTAATGAAAAATAACAATGTAACAAAATTAATTTTTTGCCTTTCATTATAATTGATAAGCAAACTCAAGTATTTTTTTTACCATAACTGATGAGTTATTATATATGGATTCAATAATTAAATATAATGTCTAACTTCAATTTTTTGTGATTTTTTAATAGGATGATGACAGTCTTATGTGCTTGTATATATTTTATCTGAATATAGTAATGATGAGTTATGTTGTATTTATAAATTGTAGAAAACTATGGAGAATGTGATTTTCATTGCTTCACAATTGATAAATCATTTTATAGAGGTGTTAGAGATTGATGTTGCACATATTTACCTTTAGAATATTGGAGTGGAGCTTAAAAAATGGTGAGTGTATGGTCTTAGTACCCATGCATCAACATTTAATCTATGTTCTATTTAGAGTTCTTCATCATCATCTTCCAATTATAATAACATGTTTGATGAGAGAATGTACGAGGAGATACAATAAATTCAAGATAAATTACAAAGGAAACATTAAGAGATGCAACAAAAGATTGAAGAGATGAAAAAGGAAATTGAAGAAATGAAAAAAAAAAGGTTGAAGAGAATGAAAAGTGATGAGGAAATAATAAAAAGAGAGAAGTAGGTGCAACAAAAAATTTTGAAGATGGAGAAAATATTGTGCAAGTTGACAAAGACATCATATATTTTTTAACATTCTAAAAAGGATTCATCCAAATCTTTAAAGGACAATACTCATCATGATAAGCGCTTGTAGTTGTTTGTGATATTGTGTTATTATTTTTTTTGCAACAAAAAGATTTTTTTTTGTGAAAATTTGGTTTTTGTGTAATTATTTTTTTAATTAAGTTATGAATGTGTAATGTCATTAATGGACTTTTATGTTGTTATCTAAACTGTTACTATGTAGTAGATATTATGTGAATGCCATTTGATAAATAATATGTGCATGTGCTTATTTGATTGTAGGTTATATGATTTCTATATGTATTTGTATATTGGATACATCATATAAAAACTATACAAATGAGATATTTTCATGTTATAGACATTCAAAATGGAAAATGATATTTCAAAAATCATTTTTAATTTAGAAACAGATCTTGCAATGGAATCCGAGTTCGCATTTTCATCGCTAAATTAGCGATAGAAACTATCTGTTACTAAAATTAACGATGGAAACTATCCATTGCATATTTTAGATACACTTTAGCTTTATCCATCTCTAAAATTTAGAAAAGAGGACTTTTGAAAATAAATTAGTCATTTCTGATTCTGTCTTTTCTTATAGTGAATAATTTCCAAATTAATTAAATCTAAGATTATTTTATTTTTTTAAATTCCAGAGGAAAAAAATCAAGTTGATGAATAGTAATGCATCAAAACTTAATTATTTTAGAATTTAGTAAACTTTTTAAAATTATAAAAAATTTAGTGTGCCAAAAATTAAATATTTTCTGTTTGGCATACCAAAACACAAATCTCCCTAATAATTTTTCAAAACAAAACCATTCAGGATCAAACAAGAACAAAAATAAATAAATATAGGATTTTTGTTTTGATAAGCCAAATACAAAATATTTGATAAAATAAACATTTTATTAAAAAATAAAAAAATATATACCAAACACAAAATCATTTTTGTTTTGTGCACTTAAAATTAGAAACTCAATTTTGCCCTCAACTAACATATCAACGATTAAAAAAGTAATAAAAAAATTAGTTATATAATTTAAACTTGCTGTATTAGTCAAACATAAATAGGATTTGAACCTACTTGCTTAACATTATAAAAAAACTTAAACTACCCAAGTACACATAATAATTCAAATAAATCACAAAGTATTTATATACATATATATTCTATGTATATATTTAAACACAACATATATAATACACACACACACACACACACATATTGATAACCACATATATTGATAACCACATATATAAATATATACACATAAATATATATATACATAAACATATTTATGGATGTTTATGTTTATATATATGTGTGTGTGTTTATGTGTGTGTGTGTGTGTGTGTTTATGTGTGTGTGTGTGTGTGTGCATATATATATGTTTAAGTTTGTTTATATATTTATTTATATTTATTTGTTATATATATATATATATATATATATATATATATATATATATATATATGTTTATATTTATATATTAAAATATATGTTTATGTTTATATATATGTGTTTAAATATTTATATAAATTTATTTTTAATTATACAGAAATACATATACATACATACATACATATGTATGTATGTATATGTATATGTTTAAATAGTGCACCAAAACACAATATAATTACATTTTGGTGCACTTTTTTGATTTTTTTTAATTTTTTTTCAAATATTTTGTACATACTACCCCAAAATACAAATCCCCCATAAATAATTATTGGTAATAACACATGTACACAACCCCCCATTGTCTATCTCCCTCTAGAATTAATTAATGTATGTGTGCCTCTCAAAAATGAAACATTGCTAAATATTGGAGAAAAAATGAAATAATAATTGATTGAGGGTTTTACTTCATTTTCTCAAAATGTCTTTGTTTTACAAGAAATGCTATATAACCAACAAAATATTCTACATTGTAAAAAATGTCAATTATATTCAACTCCATTTTAATTTTGGTTTTTATTTTTTTTTAATTTTTTAATTTTTATTATTTTTATTATCTTACTATTTTTTATTATTTTTTATTATTTTTTTTTTAATTTTTTTTTAAAATCTTAAACATTTTTTAAAAATTTTTTAAAATTTTTTAATTTTTAAAAAATTTTTCAATTATTTGGTTAGCCATTAAAGAATATATAAAAAAAATTATAAAATATTTAATCAACCTATTTATTTTATTGACATAAATACTAATAATGCATTCTTATCTTTATGTATTAGGTGTAAGTTTCACATTGCCCAACTCATTTTTGGGCACCTTTATGTACCTATAAAAGGAGCTATCATTTCTCTTATTATTATCTTTATCTTATTAGTTTGTATATTTTTAAATAAAAATTTTTTATTTATTATTATTTTTTGATTTATAATTTTTTATTTTAAATTATTACCATGAGTTTTATTTTCATAATATTAGGATCATATGAGTCTATGATAGTGACTTTTATAATTAACAAATACTTAGTAAAATTTTGTCAAAATGATGACAAAATCTCGAAAGAAAGTGATTTTTAAAAGTAAATATGGTAACACATTCACTAAATTTTTTTGTGTATTTAAAATGGATGATTATTACTATTCATGTTTAGTATTCACCATAAAGTAAAATAAATTACCACAAATTTAAAATATAAAAATTCAATTAGAGCAATTTTAGGTTATAGAAATGAAGATAAAAAAAATCTCTATAAAGAAAATTTACCTAAAATCAAATGATGAAATACCAAAAATATTAAAAAATGACTAAATGGATTGTGATGTTGTTGCACGATTGTATTTGACAATGACAAATAATATATTGTCAAATATACCTAAATTTCATAAATACGTGTAAAGGCAAGTTGTTACACTATAATAAATTCTTGAAAAGAATATTTTATACTCTTTGAATGTCAAAATTCACTTCCATTATTAAATATTTTAATATTCTAAACATATTATTCTCTTAATAATCATAAATGGAACACAACATATATAAGAAAATGAATGTACTTAACTTCTACTCCATAGTCTGCCAAATTCATATAATCACCATACCATAAGTATGATCAAATTATGATAGGTCACTATCTCTTTCCTTTCTTCTTATGGCTCGTCTTTATGATATTTTTCTTTAGTGATCTTCTATCTTCATTGTCAAATCAATAAGCCATGAAGGATTTGGGTAGTTTGTTATGGTGTTAGTAGAAATTTTGGTTTTATTATGAAAAAGATTTGAGAGTTAAGGATTTATGGTCATGAACTAACAGTTAAAAGTCATGGCCCTGTGGGTTTGCTTTTCTTCTGTAAATGAAATCTCATTGCTTTAGAAAAAGTAGTACTTTCCAAGTCATGGCATTTCATCAAAATCGTAGCCTTCCATTATAGCTTCTATTATACTCTTTCTTCTACACTGTAAAAGTCTCTTCTCTGACAAACTACCATGGTCTTATCATTTATCTTCTATGACACCTTTTATTTTCTAAAACACCAAAGTCTCAACCATAAAAATCTTTTGTAGTCTGTTAATTTAGCTTTTGATAGGATTTTTCTGTCTATAATACCAAAGTCATGACTCTCAAACCTACCATGGTTTGGGAAAAAATAAATAGTAGTTAGTTTGAATTTATTTTTCATTTATATGTGAGAGAAAGAATAATTATGCACATATACTTTTAGATTGTCTCCCAAGTAGTGCTATATTTTATGTTCATAATTAAACCTTCAAAACTTCCTCTTACTTGTTGGAAATCTCAGTTGTCTAAGTGAGCTTTTCATTATACTGTTATACTTCATTCTTTCTAGTATTTGTGGTATCATTTGTGGATGATGGAGAACGATTATCCATTTTTCTTCATTAATAAGATTAAGTTTCACATTTCTCTCCATCAATATTTTTTATTTTACCTTGTCATTACAAAAAAAACTTGAATTTTTCAATTGCATGGGCACATAACTAATCAACTTATTTTTAATTTTGACACCAAAGCTTTAAAATTCATTTTTACTTCTTCCTTTTAAATAGTTAAGACCATATTTTCAAGTTCATTGTCAAGATTTTCTATCATAATTTTTTGTATACAAGTTATTAAGATTATATCTTTCATGTCATCTTCACCATGGATAGTTGAGCCTATGTCACATGTTTCTTCTGGAAATTTTCTATCCATAGCTGACTATGTATTGGAAATAAAAATTTATTCATTTGCTTCTTCCTTTTCTCTTTGAAGAGGCTATAGCTTCCATGTCCTCTTCTATAGTTTCAATCATAACTATTTTGAACTTCACTATAGGTATTTCAAATTAAGGACTTTCTTCAACTTTAAACTAATTTATGACTTATTCTCTCTCTCTCTCTCTCTCTCTCTCTCTCTCTCTCTCGTCTTATCCTTTCCTCTTCATAAATATAGACTCTCCTCAAGTTTTCCAGTAATTCATTAAGATTAGTCATCTAATAAAATACTAAAAATGGTAAAGACCCATAATCTTTTATCATCTCATAGCTTCCATATTCACAATTTTAATTATTTTATTCATACTGATGATAATGTTGATTATGGTTTCCATAAGGTTCAAAATAGATTATCACTTCCTTGAATATGATAAGTCTCATTATAATTATGGCTTGGGATATTCTTGCTCATTGTTGTAATTTTCTCAAAATACATTTCATATTCTTCATTATCTTTTCATAGTTTTCTAAGATAACTTACATGGTAGTCTTGATAAGAGTGACTAGGTAGTCAAATTATATATATGGGTGACTGGAAAGAAAGAAAAGAATAAGAGAGAAAAAAAAATTCAAGCAAATCTAAAAGAAAATAGCATTTAGATCCATGATTATTTTTTAAATATAATACTATTGGAAATGCTAAAAATGAAATTTTATTTTATAAGAAGAATTACTTCAATTCATATTAACTAACTAAACTAAATAATCCCTAACAATGATACCAAAAACTTGTTGTGATATTTTTACTCTTCCTAATATAATCAGTTAGGAAATATCCCAAAAATTCATTAATAAGAGTATATTATCAACTAATAATTATAAGTGCATAGGTCATACAAGTAATATTTTAGACTTAAATATAAATTTTGATTTCATGGAGATTATATTAGTAGTTTGACTATTCAATAAGAGACAAATAATGATGTTCAATATAATGCATAATTAGATTTTTAACCAATCTTAAGTCCAAGGTTTATTTATTTAATTTATGTGATATTATTAAGTCATTAGATATATATTATGATGGACACAGAATGAAGGTTGGTGTATTGTGAAATGACTCCTTGCTCTATTTGCATACAAGGTGATTATCATCATTGAGCATTTCTCAATAGTGGTTTGCTCAGTTATCTCATCAATATATAATCATCAAGACAACAATTCATCCCAAGATAAGGGTCATTCACTATCCCAACCTTTTAGGTAATTTCTACAATTGATAGTTATTTCATATGTACACTTTTATGCACTAGCCTCAATTATCATAAATAGCAATGATTGACATGGTTTATAATCATTTATGTTTTCAATTTTGTAATCACCATACCCACATAATTAATATACACTTATCTTGAGTTCACTAGTAGTAATCATTTGAGTAAAAATAGTTCACAAGGATTATCATTAACTTGTGAGTTATAACACACTAATATATATCTTGAGGATTGCCTATTACCATTCTCCTCATTAATAATGTGACTTCCACACTAAAGGTGAATCTCATGGGAGAACAATCTATATAATATTCATCCCAATTGAGAACTAGTCCCTCTAAGATTTATTTGATGTATTGGGGTGTAAAAGTATTCATACATTTGGTTTTGTAAGTATAATACTCACAATGATTAATAAATCCAAATTTTAGTATATGATGTATAGATTTATATAATGTATCAAAATCAGAAGGGCCATCACTTTCTTTTTGTCTTATGCATGAGTGAGCCTTATGATTTACTTATCATTATCCACCATGACAACCTTGCACAAACCTACCAATTGTCAAAACCTTAATTCAAGTTCTATTTAGTTATCATCCATCAATATCCAAACATAAAATAAATCACACCATTAATACATCCATAATACAAACTAATTACATCACATATTTCAAATTTCATAAATCCTAGACCATGATAATTTCATACAAATTCCAAAATAAATTATTAGAGGAGAGGGATATGAGAGTCATGCCCCCAAAACTCTAGGGATTGACATAAAGTGTGCATCCCTTACTTACTTGTGGAATCACAAGGGAGTGTGAAATTCATGCACTAGGATTTGTAGTTATAGTGACTTTGCTTGTTACATGAGTGAAAAGGAGAAGAAAAGGAAAGCACTATTAAAAATTATCTATCTTCCACTTTTATACTCTAGTGGTTTTGGATTACTCTAAGTAAGACGTCATAACATTCAAAGAAAATTCATAACTTTTCATTTATCTTTTTAAATTGAGGTCACAAATCTAGAAAATAATCACAACTCTTTTCAAAATATTCATCTTTCTATAATACAAAATTATGACACTTAAATGACCATATCTGGGTTTAATCTCTCTATAACATAAAGTTGCAATACTATGAAATGACTATGGCTTTATGCCTCCATCATTTGTAGTTCATAAATGACCATGGTGTTATGAAATGGTCATGGAGTTGAGATAACTTCTCATATTATTATATAGCTACGATGATGTGTGGAGGCCATAGTGTTGGCAATTATCTTTCTAAACATGTGTGTGGCCATGGTGTTGGGAACTACTTGCAACATAAAAATAACCATTCATTTATCTGAAGTTTTTGTAAGGCTATGAATGGTCACAACACTTGTCTTTCTTCACTTGTATACCATATTATCATGGCACTATTAGAATTCTAAGGCATCTACACTTAGATTGTGCATACAATTCATGATCATATATTCCTTTTAGGATAAGAGTTGTGGTCTTGGAAATGGTCATATTTGAGTAATATTCTTTATAATATTTAATGTCCAAAAATCATAGTTTTGAATAATTCTTTTGACTTTGGCATTAGTACTTGTGGCTCTATAATTTTTTGTAGCTTAAAAGTCATGGTTTTGTAAAATTATTGTAGCCTTGAGTTGAAACTACCAATCTAGATAAAGATAAAATCATTGCTTTATGAAATTAGTCATTACCTTGAGTACTTGTGTGCTACTTGGTTGCTATGGGAAAGAATTAATGTCATAGCCATTAAACTTTTTTGAGCTAAGTATGGCTATGACTCCATGATAATAAAAAATATCATAGTAATTGAGAATGTTTAGCACAATAGAAAAATTATGCTAATGAGTTGGTAGGGTCATAGCATACAAGAGTTTCCACTTACTATTTAGGTAGAGTTTCAACTAAGAGTGGACTCCAAAACTACAAGAAACTTATGAATCTATCTTCTTTACTAAATACTTCCAAAAACTCATTAATTTCACAACTAATTATCAAAATTCTTAAAAACACCAAAAATTATGAAATTAATTTTTTTAGCTCATTTCCATGTCTACACATCATTATAAACTACCAAAATATACAAGAATATTTAGTAAATAAACATCAAATATTATCTCATCAGTATGTCACCATTGAGATAATAAAATTATATCTGCCTAAAAATAATTTATAATTACATACCTTTTAGGCAACTTTGTTAACCGTCATTAATAGTTACTTCATATGCACACTCTTATTCATCAATCTTCATTATTATAAAAACTAATGCTTAATATGGTTTATAAGCATTTCTATTTTCAGCCTAGTAAATGGCACACTCAATTAATGTATGCTTCCATCGAGTTTAACTAGTAGAAACCCTATGAGTAAAAGTAGCTCATAAGACATGTCATCACCTTACGAGTCACAACATATTCAAGCATATCTCGAGTATTTCTTATTATAATCTTCCTCAATGATGATGTGACTCACACACTAAAGATAAAAATATGGGAAGAGTATTCTATATAATATTTATCTGAATTAAAAACTAACTTCTTTAAGATGCATACAGTGGATTGATATGCAAAAGTATTTACTCTTTCAACTTCATAAGTACCATACTCATGTCAATTAAAATACCCATATTTTAGAGTTCAATGTATAGGTTTATCGTATTCATTGAAATCTAAAGGTCTACCACTTAATTCCTATCATATGGATGAGTAATTCTTATGGTTTACTTATTATTGTCTACCACAACATCCTCCCACAAATGCACTAATAGTCAAGACGGCTTTGCTTGTTACACGAGGGAAAAAAAGAAGAAATGAAGTTTTTCTAAAAAATTTTTATCTTCCAAATTTATACTCACACATCCTTGTATTACTTAAAGTATGAAGTTGTAATAATTTTCAAAATAAAGTCATAAATTTAGATTTCATCTCTTCACCTTGAGATAATGATTCTAGAAGATGGTGATGATTCTATTTAATATCTTGATCTTCTTATAACAGAAAGTTGTGGAGCTGGTAATGACCATGACTTGGAACTAATATCTTTATAATACAAAGTTGTAGAGTTGGTAAATGTACTATAATACAAATTTGTAGTCCATAGAGGGTCATGGAGCTATGAAGGGCCACATAATAGAGATGGCAACTTATATTTTTATATAGTTGTGGCAATGTGTGGAGGCTGCATCATTGGAAAAGAGTCATTCTTGATATGTATGTGGACGTGACTTTAAGACTTATTCATGGCATTAAGGTCTTTCATGTGTTGGTTATGGCCATGGTGCTAGGAAATGACCATGGTGCAAAGTAACTATTCATATCTTTTAAGTATCTATGACACTATGAGTGACCATGACAATGACTTTTTCTTCCCTCATATAATATATTGTCACTGCACTATTAGGATGTCATAATATTGATACTTAGCATGTACATACAAGTCATGATTATGTCTTTCTTTGTGGATAAAAGTCATAGCCTTAGAAATTATCATATTCAAGTAGTATTTTCTATAATATTTAGTATTTTAAAGTTACATCTTTGGCTAATTATCATGAATTTGGCATTTGTTGTTGTGTCTTTGCAATTTTGTATAACTCAAAAGTCACAATTTTGAAAAAAATATCATAGCTTTAACATGAGACTACCGAGTCATATAAAAATAAAATTATATTGCTTTAAAATCGGCTACAACTTTGAGTACTAGTGAGGTACTTGCTTATTGTGATGGAGAATTAATATCATAGCAATTTATATTTTTTGAGCTAAGTATGACTGTGATTCAATGATAATATCATAGCTATTTACAATGTATCACATATTAGAAATATTATACTCATTAGTTGGTAGGTTCGTGGCATATAGAGGTAGAGTTTTGACAAAGAATAAATACCAAAACTATGTGAGACTCACTTATCTACCTCCTCTACTAAACTTTTCTAAAATGTATTGATTTCATGAATATTCATCAAAAATCTTCAAAATACCAAAAATAATAAAATTAATACATAATAGATTCATTTTAATGTATATATATATCATTATCAACCACTAAAATATACAAGAATTTTCAGTAATCTAGACACCAAACAAATTTTCACACAAAAACTATTATTCATCCTTAAGCAATGACTTCCCCTTCTAAAAAACCCATCATTACAATGAATTTCTACAACTAAGTTTGAGCATCATAAGATCTATAAATAGTAGAGTAACTTAAAGCAGACATATTGAAAGTTATGGTGGAGTTTGAGTACCATGATTATACTTGAGTCATTGTATATGTGCAATTGTCTATATGATAGATATAAGTATTTATTACAACTCTCATGCAAGAGAAAATTCTTGGGTTGTTTTCAAAAGCTATGCTATATTTAATATTCATAGATAGACTATCAAAATATATTTAACTCTATCAGATATCTCTGATGTCATTGTGATCTTTTCAATATGCTACTTCACTTCCTTGTTGGTCAATTCATTCTTTTTTTAGCTACACTTATCTTTATGATTATTTCCTCATTTGAGGCTATGACTTAAGTGAGTCATGGCTCTCTCTTCTCCTCTCCACTATCCCTTTTTTTTAGATCCCAAAATTCATGGTGATAACTACTATCATTGCTTCACATCAAAGCCTTTTTTTCCTTTTTCTTCTTGTATCTCCAAAGTAGCAACTTTATCTTGCACCTTTTCTTTACTCTTTTATTTTTGTAACTCGATAGTCATGACAATTTTCATAGTCATGGATTTGTCCTTAAACTTCTGATAGATTAAATTCATCTTGTAAAACCAAAGTCATTGTATTAAGCATAATCATGACTTTGTCATCTATTTTTCCTTTATTATTTTTATTCTAGAACACCAAAATCATAGAATAGGTTATATTTGTGGCTTTGTTTTTGATTTTTCCTTAGCCATTTTCATTATAAAACCTCAAAGTCATGGTGCTGGGCATAGTTGCTCCTTTGTTTTTGATTTTTCCTTCCATAATTTTTTTTCGACCTTGTCTTTTGCCTTAGATGCCTCCTCTTTCTTAGAGTTATCATCATAAGATTCCTCAAATATAACAACTTTGAAGAAAGTCATGACCTCATAACCATCATCTTCTTTTCTTTCCTCTTTCTTATAACTCCAATACAATTCTTTATATTCATCTTCATCACTATCATAACACCAATGTTATTTTTCTGTTTCATACACTTTGTCATTCTCATAACTCCAAAGTTTTTTTTTCTAATTCATAGATTTTATCTTCATCTGACTAGTAATCTTCTACAAAATCTTTCCATCAAAAATATATTTTTTGTTGTAATGTGGCATGTAGTAAATTGTTGATATTCTAACAATGCATTTCATCATCATCTAGATCATATAAAAATTTGTAAAGATTAAACTTTACTTGTTTCTCATAGACACAAAGAGTGAACTCATCATTTTTGATGTTGATGAGGGCTTATCCAATGGTCAAAATAGTTATCCCAAACTTAATGGCATATATTAAGCTTCTATCTTATCTAAAACAATGAAATATATTAGAAAGATAAAAATCTTAACCTTGACAAATACATCTTCAATGATTTTATCCGAATACTTGATAATCTGATCCTTCATTTGGAGAGAGATAGATGTTTGAATAATTTTGTTGAGATTCAATCTTCAAGTAATGGACATGCGTATCAAGTTGACACTTGATACCAAATCACATAATGTCTTTTGAAATATGTGATCTCTAATAGTACAAGATATAGTAAAGTTTTAGGGATTTTTTAATTTTCTCAGAAATTTTTTTTGAATAATAGTACTACACTTCTCAATCATATTCATGGTCACATATGTCTTTAACTTCCTCTTACTACTCATTATATTTTTCATAAATTTAACTTAGTTTTTATTTTGGCAAGAGCTTTAGCAAATGATATGTTAACTTCTATTTTCATAATATATTAAAAAATTTTTTGAAGTGTTCATCTAATTTTCCCTTCCAAAAACATTGTAGAAATAGAAAATTCATCTGACACTTACCTTTGGTTTTATTCTAATCCATTTCTTTCTCTCCAAGGCCTCAGATAAGCTCACTTTTTCTATTATTCAAGAGAAACTTAGTTTTGTACTTCTTTTTTAGTCAACTTTTTTATGTGTCACGACTTCATAATTATGATTGTTACAATTTTCTTTAGTTATTGTTGTGGTTTCTTGGAGTATTTTAGGGTTGAGTCATTTAATTTTAAGGAAGTCATGACCTTGTTACCTCCAAAACCTCAAAAATTCTCTTATTCAAAATAATCTTGAAGCACCAGAGTCATGGCTCTTGTAAGAGTCATGGAATTTTCATTTCAAAAATATCTAGAATTATTTTGTTTAGAGTACCTATAAACTTCTTCCCACTTCTAAGTAATATTAAGAAATAATTCTTTAGATTTACTTATGTATCATTATTTGCTAACCAAATTAAATAATTCATAATAATGAAACTAAAAATTTATTGTGATTTTGTTACTTTGTCTATTTTAATTAGTTGAATGATATCTCAAAAACTTGTTAATTAGAGTGTCTCATTAAATTGAGATTCACAAGTATATGAGTCAAAAAAGTAGTATAATAGACTTTAATTTAAATATAAATCTCATAATAATTATATTGATAGTTTAGTTATTCAATAATGAAAAATCAATTTCAATAAAATAGATAAATTTTTAAATAATCATATATCCTTGGTTCATTTATTTAATATATGTGATGCAGTTATGTTGCTTAACATATATTATGTTGGATCCAGAATGAATGTTGAAGTGTTATGAAATGATCTCTTACCATAATGGCATACAAAATGGTTTTTACCAGTTAGTCATTCTCAATAGTGGTTCCCTCATAACTATTCCCTCGGTATGTTACTGTCAAGATTATAATTCATCATTTTATAAGAGTTATTTATAATCTCATACCTTTTAAGAAACTTCATCAATTTTTTTGATGGTTACTTCATATATCATATGTACACTCCCATTCTCTATCCTTTGTTATCATAAAGACTAATGATTGACATATTTTATAAGTATTTGTACTTTCATCTAAGTAAGTATCTTACTTGCATTATAAACATTTTGATATTTAGATATTTAGATCTATATGATTTTGCTTATATGAGACTAATGACTAAGCATCCATTTTATTTAACAAACTTTTGGGATGAGACACTCTAATTAACCAAGGACATAAGATTATTTAAAAAATTTATATATCCATTTTATTAAATATGGAATGCCTCATTGTTGAATAATTAAAATACATTTATAATTTATATGAGATCTATATCTAGATTAAATTTTATTATATCATTTGTATGACTCATGTACTTTTGGATTTTAGTTGATGAGATACTCTAATTAACAAGCTTTTGGGATACCACCCAACCGATTAAAATACGTAGAGAAACAAACTCAAAAAATTGTTAGTATTGTTGATAGAGATTATCTAATTTGGTTAGTCAACATGAGTTGATATATTTATTCTTTTAAAGGGATAATTTGTTTTAGTAGTTTAGATAACATTAAGTTTGATAAATATTCTTAGATTTAAAATCTAAGTCATGTTAACTTGTTTGAATGTGAATGGTTGTATTTAGTTTTGTTTGTGTTCTTGTATTCTATTTCCTTTTATTTTTTTAGCAATCTTTGATGAGCCAAATCTTTAAAAATGAGCTAAACCTTTTAGACATATAAATATAAAAAACTAGAAGAACCTTTGCCAACTAAATAGCTGACAAGTATACTATAGAGGGTATGGCCCAAAAAGATGATGGGCAAAGTTATTCTACAGTACATCCACAACTACCCTTTGGGAAATTATTGGAAGCCCATAGTGATGGATAGTTATTATGCAAGTCATTTGTAACTAGTTAAAGCCAATTACTTTGAGTTGAAGCCAAGTCTAATAGCTATGGTTTATTAGCACTAATATAGTGGAAGGGCATCATGGGACCCTAATGAATTTATCTCATTGTTTTTGGAGCTATGGGATACTATGAAAATGAATTGAGTTGACCTACTATTGGCACTTAGCTTGCACATACATGTCACAACTATGCCTTCAATAAAGAATAAAAGTAACGATATTAGATATAGTTATACTCAAGTAATGTCTTTTATAATATTTAGTATCTCAAAGGTCATGGCTTTGGCATGAATAATTTTCACTCTATAATTTTCTATAGAGCAACAACTAGGTTTGAGTGAAATTGGTTGTGACCTTGAATGTCATATGGTCTAAAAATGTCTAGAATTGCTACAACTAGGTTTAAGGGGACATGTTGATATTCATGTTGGGGTTTGAGTTTTGTGGCTATACTTATGGGTCATTAATATGTATATTTATTTATGTGTTGGATATTAGTGTTTATTGCATCACACATGCAAAAAAAATCATTTGGTTGTCTCCCAAGCAGTGCTATATTTAACATTTATAGCTAGATCATCAAAACTTTTATTTCTCCATTAGGGATCTCAAATGTCTATGTCATCTTCTCATTATACTATTTTATATCCTTTTTGCTAATTTCTTCTTTCATACTTGCTTCAATTATACTTGTTTCTTTTGCATTTTTCTATATGGTTGCTACAACTTTAGTAATTTTTATAGCTCATTCTTTTTTGTTGTATTGTTATTTTTATTATGGATCCATGAAAGTCATGACACTAAGTACTACCATGGCTTTGCCTTTCAGCATTTACTTACTCATTTGTTCATGTATCTTCAATGTTGTAGCAATGTGCATAGTTGATGCTTTATGTTTTAGTTTTTGATGAATTAATTCATTAAGTATCCCAAAATTCACATAACTAAATACAACCATGGATTTGTCTTCATAATTTTTTTTATCTATTTTTCTTTTATAATGCTAAAGTGGTAGTGTTGTGCATAGACATAGCTTTGTCTTAAAAATTTCTATGGCTATTTTCCTTCTATAATACTAAAGTCATGATATTGTACATAGCCATGATTTTGTCTTGAATGGTTCCTATATGATTTCTATCTCAACCATATCTTTTTCATTGATGTTTTACCTTTCTTAGTCCTGTTAACATAAGATTCCTATATGTTTTTTCATTTCAAAAGTTCTACTTCATACTTTTTGATTTCATCTAGCTAATAGTCTTCTATGCAATATTTCTACCAAAAATCTAGTTCTTATTACATTGGGGTATGGAAGAGATTTTCAATTCTCCAATACCCCATTTCATCATTGTTAAGATCTCATAAGTTATAGTAACTATTAAACTTTAATTATTCCTCACTAACATAAAGAGTGAACTCTCCTTTCTTGATAGTGATAAAGAATTTGTGTCATGGCCAAAAATAGGCATCCCAATATTAACTGTGCATGGTCATATTCTTATATATATCCAATTAAATGAAATCTACAAAAAATAAATATACCATATTCATTGATTCCATCTCAGTGCTAGATAGTTTGATCTATTATTTGGGGTGAGAGAGATGTTGGAATAATTTTACTGAGATTTAATCTTCATGTAATTGACACGGACATCAAGTTGACACTTGATCTCCAATAGTGTAAGGTATAGTAAAGATTTTGGGGTCATTAAATTTCATTAGAAGTTTTCTTTAAATAATTTCAAATCACTTATTAATCATATTCAAAGTCCCACATATCTCCAGCTTCTTTTTACTAAATATATCTTTCATGAAAATTTATATAGTTTGGCATTTGAGTTAGAGCTTCAGTAAATGGTCTGTTCATTTTTAACTTCAATGATATTCTGATAAATTTTTTGAAGTGTTTGTCCAATTTATCTTTCATAAATAGTTGAGAAAAGGAAAGATTCATTAGAAACTTACCAATATCTTCATTGTGCTCCATTTAATTTTGTCCATGATTTCAGGGAAATCTCTATTCACTCATTTGTTTACTCATTTCCCTTTTTCTCATCTTCGAGTGAAAGTTTGGCTTGCACTTCTTTTGAAGTTGCGGCCATGTTAGGTTCCACAATATCATATCCATGGTACTTTTAGTTTTTTTAGTTGGAGCCATATCTTCTTAAAAAAATTTAGGTTTAGCCATAACTTTTGAGAAAGTTGTTGCCTTTTCACCCCAAAAACTCAAGAATCCTCTTGTTCAAAATATCTTTATTACTCTAGAGTTATGAAATTTGGTAAATTCATGGTACTATCACCCCCAAATGTTCTAGAATCTTTTTATTTAGAATACCTTGGTAGCACTTTTCAACTAATAAATATTGAAGAGTAATTTTTTAGATTTACTTCTATATCATTTTATCGTTTATTTACTCATTTTTCCTTCATTAATGAGACAAATTGACTGAGACAATGTTTTATCTTCTTCATCACCGAAGTCATTTCATTCATTCTCACTTTAAGCATCCTTATCCGATTGTCTTAGACATCATTCTTCTCTTTCAATTTTTTTATGATAGCTTACATCATTTATATTGAATTATGACTATGAAACTCGGTTTCAACTCAAAGTATTTGGCTTCAACTTGTTGCAAATGAATTCTTGAATAATTTTCTATCATTTTAAGCCTAATAATCTTCCAAGGTATGGTAGTGGATGACCAATTATACAACATGCCCATTACCGCCTTGAGACTCTATTATTTTTAATTCTCTCCATAGGCTCTTTAATAGTTCTTTGTTTGTTTATCATTCTTCTAGTGGGTTAGCTCATTCACAGAGCTTCTGCTCATAAAAATATGCTAAAAAAAGAAAACAAAACCAAAAATACAATCATCAATATTCAGATAAGTTAACAATATTTAACATTTAAATTTAGAAATATTTATTAAACTTAATACTATTTAAACTACTAAAAGAAATTATTATTTTATAAGAATAATTTTGTCAACATATTAAAAAATCATTGACAATAGTACTAAAAATGTGTTGCAAATTTGTTATGCTGTCTACTTTTATTAGTTAGGTGATATTTTAAAAACTTTTAATAAGAATATCTTATCAATATAAATTTTTATGTACATAAATCATAAAATAGTAAAGTAATCTTTAGTCTAGATATTGATCCCATAGAGATTGTATTGAGAGTTTGGTTATTCAACAATAAGAAAACCTATTTTTAATAAATTCGATATTTGGATTGTTTTACAATCTTAGGTCCATAGATTATTCATTTAATACATGTGATAATATTTAAGTTGCTTGACTTACATTATATTAGACACAAAATAAAAGTTATCACCATTGAGTCCATCCCAATGGTTGTTCTCTCATATATATATCCTTGGTATGTCACCATTCAGATGACAATTAATCTTTAAAGAGTCATTCACAATCTCATACTTTTAGGTAATTCATCAACCACCCTTGATGATTACTTTATATGTAAACCTTTATTCTTCAGGCTTCATTATCATAAAGACCAATGATTGACAAGATTTGTAAGTATTTGTATTTTTGATTTTGTAAGTGTCATACTTACACAATTATTATATGCTTCCCTCAAGTTTCATTGGTAAAAACCATATGAATAAAAGTAACTCTTAAGGACTATCACCTCTTTGTGAGTCAACACACACATACACATGTCTCAAGAATTTGCTTATCACCAACCTCCTTGATGATAATATAACTCACATACTAAAAGTGAACCCCAAAGAAAAATATTTTATATAATGTCTATCTTAATTGACAACGAGTTCTTTTAATACACATATAGTGGATTGATATGTAAAAGTGAACCAAAATTTTAGATTTTAATGCATATGTTTATCTCATGCATCATAGTAAGAAGGTATGCCACTACCTTCCTACTATATATTTGATTGAGCCTTATGATTTACATTTCACTATCCACTATGATATTTCACAAAAACTAATCAATAGTTGAAATCCTAGTTTAAGTCCTATTTAATCATCATCCATTAATAACTATAAGATAAAATAAATCCAACATATTTATTTATTAATTCAACCAACGTCACATCACATAGATTCAAATTACATAAATCCTAAACCCATGCTATTTTGGTACACATTCCTTAATCAGTCCTATAGAAGGGGGTTTGTGATCTAAGTCTCTAACTATAGGAATTAACTTTAATTTTGTGACCCTTGCTTGTGAAATTCCTAGAAAGTACAAACATTTTCTTAGTTTGATAGTTGTCATGGCTTTGCTTATTGCATGAGGAAAGAGAAGAAAGAAATGAGAGATCCTCCAAAATTTCTTTATCTTCTACAAATGTCGGCTTTCTCTCTTTAGTTGAGGTCACGACTCAAAAAAATAGCTGTGACTCTGGTGTATATATTAATCATTTTATAATACAAAGTCATTGCTTTGGCAATGATCATGACTTTAGACCTATTGTCTCTACAACATAAAGTCACAATAATGTGACGTGGCCGTGACTTTATGTCTTTGTCATCTTGTCATTCATAAATGGTTGCGACATGGTAAATGACTTCTCATATTATAATATAGCTATGACACTATAAAGAAGCCACAACACCTACAATAGTCTTTCTTGAATATTATATGGCCACAACAATAAAAAATAGCCATCGTGTTGAGAATGTATCTTGTGTGCTGGTAATGATTGTGATCATGATGCTGGAAAATTACTATGACATTATTTTTCATTCATATCTTTCAAGTGTTTATGCCCCCGTGGGTAGCCACAATACTATCTTCTATTCTTTCATATATCATGTTGTCACAACATTATGAGGATATCATAACACTGATAATTAGCCTGAGCATATAAGTCATTATTATGTCTTTCTTTGAGGACATGAGTCATGGTCTCGAGAATGACCATATTCTATTAATGTCCTTTATAATCTTTAATATCCTAAAAGTCATAGTATTGACTAATTATCATGATGTTGGCCTAGATAATTATGACTTTGTAATGTTCTATGCTCAAAATTTGTGGCTTTGTAAAAATATCGTGACTCTAACTTGAAACTACCAAGTCATATTAAAGATAGTCATGAAATATGGACTTGTCCATAACCTTGAGCACTAGTGATATAGTTAATTGCTATGACATAGAATTAATATAATAACCATTTAAATTTCATGAGATAAGTATGACTATGATACCCTGGGTTTAGGATTTGAATCAAAGTTTAGAGTATTGAAAGTTTTACTTGGTTGGGTATTTTGTAACTAGACACCCTGGACAATTTCTGCTAAAGAAATTTTTGGATGGACAATGGAAATTTAACATTTAGTAATCCATCATCCTAGTAGTTGGATTTTTTTTATGTTCAACCATATAGAGGATATGGAATAGGTTTTAAATGATGGTCCCTTCCTTGTGTTTGGCAGACCACTTTATGTGAAGCCACTTCTAGTGGATTTTCATTATGGGCTGAAAGAAATGACAAAGATCCCTATATGGGTAAAATTACCTAACTTTCCAATCCATTTATAGAATTCAGTTGGTTTGAGCAAAGCCACTAGCTTCATAGGCAGGCCTTTGCACATGGACAAGTTAACTTCGAACCTAACCAAAATCTATTATGCACGAGTGTTGGTGGAAGTTGACCTTGATGAGGATATTCTTTATAAAATCATCCTAAATTTTTTATACGGCTCAAAAATCACCCAACCAATCCTATATGAATGCTTCCCCTTTTATTGTAATGAATGTTCCTTATTTGGGCACTCAAGGAACAATTATAAGAGGAAACTCAAAGGAATCAATATGGAGATCCTTATCTCCTCACCCAAACTGATTCACAATAATATGGTTATTGCATATCCACAAAAAAATTTATTAGAAGGCTCAAAGAGCCAAGAAGTTGCAACTCAGCAAATTCCCTTTAGGTGAACCTTTAGAGGAAAAAGAAGAGGGCCAGCTAACTCCACTAAACATTAAGCTGTTAGCAAATTATGAAGTGTCTTCGAACTCCTCCAAAGATTAGGCTGAAATGCAACAACAAGAAGGTGAGAAAGAGGGTTTCACAATAGTCATAAGAAGGAAGAAGAAGGATAGACCAAAGGAAAGTCCTTCACTCAATCTTTGCAACAAAGGAGGGACTAAAGCAAAGAAAAATAGGGGCATTCCTCCATATGGCCCGGGATGAAAAAGGCACAAGAGTTCTCAACTCTTCGCCATTTGAGATTAACTAGTTTTGTCATATTTTTACTTGCTATTTTTTGGGTTTTGTTGCTTACTGGAGTATTGGAGGTTGGGAAAGAGAAGAATGTTTGAGCTGCTCTCTAGACATATTTTTAAGAGAAACTTGGGGAGGGGTGAAGGCACCTTTAGGGCTAGGTTTCTCTACATAGAATGCTGTGGTGGTGGTCATGTAGGCATGTTATTGATGAAAATGCTTTCGGATTAACTCCAAATAGGCTTACTTGCACACTCTTGAGGAAGGGTCCCCATTTTGTTATTCATTCAAAAGACTCAAGACTTAGGGAGTTATTTGCACATGCTTGAGAACAAGGAATGTACACCAACCTTGTGCGAGAGTTTGTCAGCCCGTGAGAATTTTCCTAGTTGCAACAAAGTTGCATTTACTAGTTAGTGAACATAACCTTCTTGGAGTGTGCTTGGCTTGTTGGTACAAGAAGGGTGAATTCTATGGTTCTGTAATTATCAAGCTTATTCCAATAAATAATGAAGCACATGGTATTGATGCATTGAAGGCCAAGCCTGCCCAACTCTAGTTTTTCTCATAAATAAAATGAATGGTCATTTGCATAGGGTTAGGATACAATGAATATTCTCATGGATGTCTGTATCCATAAAGAAACTTAATGGATCACTTAGAATAAAGTTATATGGTGTCATGGGCTCGACATGCCTAGAGGCTCAACTAGTCAGGATGAGACAATGGTTCTTCTAGGCATGAACCTCAAGAATTAAAAGGGACCTCATAAAAGCACCTTTAGTAAACTTATAACATTACATACGTATGTTATAAAAAAATGAAATTCACATTTAGAGGGACTACCTTTAATGATTTGGGCATGACTTGGTATAGTTATCCAAATTAGAGAGGTGAGATGTGTTCTACCCTCGAGCTAGATGCTTGGCACGAGTGTAAATGCATAAAGGGACATGAAAATCGTATGCTGGAATATTAGGGGCTTCAATTACCCTATCAAACACAGAGGTATTGAGACTCATTATGTTGCATATAATTACAATCTAAGGGGTATTAGAAACATAGTTAAATAAGGATAGATTAGATGAGTTGATGAAAACTAAGTTTAAAAAATTTAAGGCATGCAATAATCTTGCTTACCACAAGAATGGTCCGATCTTAGTTTTCTAGGATGCACAATTCTCTGAAATTGAATGACTATTAGCTTCTGCACAACATATTCATCTTAGAGTCTTAGATAAAGAAAGAAAGGTTAGTTTTAAATTATCCATAGTTTTCTGCACTTTATAGTGGCTAGGAGACCCCTTTGAGAATTCCCACTATCAGGGGGGGGGGGTGCTGCAATGATCTTTGGATTATACTAGGGAATTTCAATTCCCCTATATCTGGTCTTGACAAGAAGGGAGGTATGATAGTTACAAATTATCAGTGCTGTAATTTCATGTGATGTTATTCCACCTTCTGTCTCGAAGACCTCCCCTCTTTTGGATCACATTTTACGTGAACAAACGGAAAGATTTTTAACAAGCTAGATATGGTGCTAATAAATCATGAATAGTCAAGCCTAAATTTAGAATGTTGCACACATTTCTTCCCCCGGGTATTCTCAGGGACCACTGCTTGGCATTAGTCTCCATGGAAGAAGGGGAGAAGGAATGCAAAGTCCATTTAAGTTTTGTAACATTTGGTCTTCTCATAATGGGTTTCTTCCAATAGTGAAAGATATATGGAGTCTCCCATTTGAGGGTTTTCGAATGTATTTCTTGGTGAATAAGATTAAGATGTTGAAAACCCCTTTGAAAAGCATAATGAGCTACACTATAGTCATATTAGTGTAAGGGCCACTTTGTTGAGAAAGGAACTTCACTTGCTCTAGGAGAAAATACTCTAATCCTTAGGTTCCCCCTTACTTCACAAAGATGAAATTTCATTAAAAATAAAATTGAGAAAACTTAAAGAAGTAGATTATTTTTTCCGAGGCAAAAGACAAAAATTAGGTATCAAAAAAGTAGTGATAGGTGCATAAAATTTATCACTCGCTATTAAATGTGAGATCCCAAAACAACAAAATTATCTCATTTGTTAAAGATGACGGGAGTATCTCTACTTCCCAATCTAAAGTAAATGTGGAATTTCTAAAATTTTTTTCTTCACTTCTAAGCACCGAGAAATGTAGATCTTCTATTGATATTGATATAATTAGAGAGGGGAATATACTTCGAGATGCAAATAAAGATAAACTTTCCCTAATCTTTATCGATGATGAGATTAAGAGTGCTCTTTTCACAATGGGTAATAATATGTCTCTAGGATTGGAAGTGTTTACATTCGAATTCTTTAAAGCTACATGGGAAATCAATGGCCAATATGTGATTAATGTGGTCAAAGGGTTTTTTTCATAGTGGAAAAATACTTAGATAATCGAACTATGTATATATTGCACTAATGCCAAAATCCTCCCACTCATTGATAGTAAGAGATTTTAGACTCATATCTTGTTATAATATCATTTATAAGTTAATATCTAAATTGTTAGCTTCACGCCTATAATTAGTATTAAATGATATTATTAATCCGGCCCAAGTAGTATTGATTGATATTATTAATCTAGCCCAAGTAGTCTATGTAAATAGTAGATTGATTTCGAATAATTTTTGCTTGCCCAAAGTCTCATTAGAAGATACATGCAGAAAGGAATCTTGCTTGGATATTTTTTTAAGATTGACATCCAAAAAGTATTCGATACTTTTGATTGGAATTTCATGGTAGACATTCTTAAAGCCTTAAATTTCTTCCCATGCTTCGTGGATATCCTATATGAATGTATCTCTACGATATCATTCTCTATTTCAATAAATGGATAGTTCTATGAGTTTTTCAATGGAAAAAAAGGTCTAAGACAATGAGACTTATTATCTCCATACTTGTTTGCAATCTACATGGAGTACATCTTTAGACTCCTACAGAAAGCATCCCGAGTAGACAAGTTCTCCTTCTATCCTGAGTGCTCTCCACTTAAAATAACCCATCTTGAATATGCAGATGAATTAATCATCTTTTCCCGCGGAGACTTAGGGTCATGTAATGCCATCCTGAACTGCTTGCATGATTTTTCAAAAATATTGGGCTTCTTCATAAATGCTTCCATAACAAGTATATTTTTTGGACGTGTGAAGGAGGAGAAAAGGAAATGCATTATTCTGACCTTTGGTTTTAGCATGGGAAATCTTCCATTTACCTTTTTAGGTGTTTCCATTACATCTAGCAGACAAATAACCTCCCAGTTCTTTCATCTACTGCTGAATATTACTTCATTTATACACTTTTGGGCAGCAAGACTTTTATCAATTAGGGGTAGATTAGAGATGCTTATGATAGTTGTGCAAGGGATATAAGGCTATTGGTTTTTTGTAATCCTTCTTCCATTAGTCGTATTTAACATAATAGAGAGTGATGTAGAAGATTCCTATGGGATGCACCCCAAACAGGTAAATTCCATCCCACGGTAGCATGGAAAAAAGTTTGTACCTCAATGTCACAAGGATGGTTAGAACTACTTAATTTGAAAAATTGGAACAAAGCTTTTTTTCATTAAAACTCTATGACACATTTCAATGAAAGAAGATTCTCTATGGATAAAATAGATCTATAATTCATACTTAATTTCACAAAATGTGTGGTCCATTAAAGCTTTCACGGATGACTCTCTTTTTTTTTTAAGTCTCTTATCTTAGTTAGAGACAACCTAATAAATAAAGTGGGAGATAGAACACAAGCAAAATACATGTTAATGAAATTGGGGGTGAATGGAAAAATAGTAGCCGAGGCATATAAATTTCTCACAGAACCACATCCTAATAAGAAGCGAAGCTAGACTAAAGTAATTTGGTATCGAACTTATATTCCCAAACATGTTGTCTTCTTTTGGATAGTAAAAATGGGTAAACTGAGAACCAAAGATTATTTTTTTACTATCTCACATAATGCTGGATGTGAATTAATTGCAAATTTAGAGACTTCTAATCATATTTCTTTAACTGTTTGTTTTGTAAGGATATTTAGCAATAGATAAAGAGATGGACAAATATTCTAGGTGACGAGCTCTTTATACCCAGCATGTTCCAACTAATAGAAGGAAAATTCATATAGGATTCTCCTTCCAACATTATAAAAAAAGCTGCCTTTGCTTCCACGATTTAGCATATATCGAGAGAAATAAACTCAAGATGACACAAGGGGAGGCCAAAAATATCTTCACCATTTTACGAAAAATCAATACTGAAATGTATGTAGTATTTGAAAAACATTGTAGTAATTTAATCCTAGATTAGCGATGTACATATTTAAATAGTACTTTTTATTACATATAAAAAAACATATAATAAACACTTATTTACACATATTAAAATTTATAAAGTATAAAATATTAAAAATTATTTATTGAATTAAGATAAATTTTCTATAATATAAAACTATATATCAAAATATCCAGAACAATTATGTAAATCTATAATTTTTGAAAGAATGCTTTAGATAGTGTTTCCCACTATTTTTTAGGCTAAATATTTCATTTGCAACTTCTATATTATTTCATACATCTTCATTAATAAATTGTAATGTTTATTTTTAGACAGAGGAAGAGTTTTATCCCTAAAACTACTTCCCAACAATAGTTGTAATGGAAACCCCGAGAGAGAGATGTGACATGACATGTGAGGAAATAGGGGAGGAAATGAGGGAATAGAAAGAGTGTTTTGACAACCCTCTTCTCTATTTTAGTTTTCAAAAATAGAAATTTGTTTATGTTTCTCTTCAAAAATGCGCAAGTGTTTTTATTTTCTTTATTTTTACCTTTTTTTTTTTTCCAAAAATAGATCTAGCTTCTAGCATTTTTTTTTTCCATCAAGTGATGGGGGCAAATCCCCATCCCATGAATAGGGGAGCTAGTGTGTCATTGATAAAAAATAAAAGCTGTATGTTATAGATTCATAATGAACAATTTATTCAAGGTTACCATAATAATTATATATTATTGTAATATAAAAGTTGGCACGCATGTATTTTCTTATTTGTTATTTTTGTTTTCTTTCTCAAGTTGTTATTTTTTAAATTTTAATATTAAAATTAAATTTCGGGTAATGACGGTCTCATCGCATTGATAGAGAACTAAAAACGGCATTTGACGGTTCGGCCGAGCACACTGGTTACTGGCCAGATAGTGATTATGATAGTGAGAACGATCATGAAATTGATCCTCAGACATTGCAGGACCGTCACTGTGGTTTGCTAATGGCGATTCATTCTCCCATTTTATCCATATCTAATTACCAATAGGTACATGCTTGATCATTTATGAACAGTACGCTATGGCAAATGATGACTTGTTAGTCTTTGAACGACATGATAATCGGCAACGTTAATCGCCGCAGGATAACTAATGAAACTGGACTCAGTTTTCAGTCAATTTGTGACAATTAGCCATAAGTTATTTCATAAATTTGGAAAATATTTGGTGAATTTTACAAGATTTTTGGGGTTTTAGAAAGAGTCTTACGTATTTTAATGTTTTTCATACATATCTGAACAAAATTTATTAGTGGGAGAAACTTTTGATAGACATGATAATTGTCATATTTATTGTTGCCGATAACTATAGTTTTTGTGAGGTTTGTACATGAGGAAAAATTGGTCTTGTAATCATGTGATTTTCCATTGCTTTTTAACTGCATATATGAATTTTAGAATAACATTTATATCAAAGCCCAAATCAAATTTTGTTGATATTGTTATATTTATTTTAATTTTTTCTTATGTTTTTTATTTTTCACTTTCACCTTCTATTTGGTATAGGCGAAGGAGTATGTGTTGCATAAATGTTCTCCATGTTTTTTTTTGTCTCATATTTATATATTTCTATTTTGAGATAAATAGAGTTTTCATTTTGCTAAATATTTTTAATGTGTGGGTGTCTATATTCGTACTTAATATATATGGGTTTTGTTTAACATTGGGTTTGAAAGAAGTTTATATTTTGACAAGTATCACATTTGATAAATCAGAAAAGTCATGTTTGAATATTTAGTATTCGAGATTTGCTGCTTTTGGATGATGATGCTCGAGATTGTATCAAGTCGCGTAGTCTTTTAATTTTGAATTCAATTTCTTTTAATATTCTCAATACAATATTAGAGAATAATGGTAGACCTTTGACATTATCATATTGCACAGTCAACAATATCACTCATACTTGTGAAACTTGTTTGATACATCAAGGCATAACACACTGGCAGTGACTAAGGCATGCAAGTGCATTTTTTTGTTTAATCTTATATAAATTTATATGATACAATCATATTTGGTAAATATTTTTCAACCTAAAACACATGTATAATTAAATTGTGAGTAATAATAAATAAACTGCAATAAATATTAATAAATATTTGCGGCTTTGATGTTATGTAAATATTATCATTCTAGTGTGGTTGGTCTTGGATATGAGACTCATCAGATGCAATTTCTTTGAATTTTGAGAGTAAGATTTCCGAGTTATCAATATCTCATAGATCTTGCATTAAAATAAGAGCTTTATGTACTAGGTATGATTTTTATTTTTGTTAATAATTATTTGCATCATAATATATGAGATCATCTATAAAATTGTCATCTTATGATAATATTTATGTGTTTTTTTTATGATTATTTAATGATATCTTTATTTATTTTTTTTGTAATGAGAAGCTATCATTTTTGATGTGGCTTTCATGATCAAGCTCACACTAGCTCACGCAAGAAACTCAGTTTTATTAGCTCTAATAGCTTTGGCACTATTTTCTATGTAAATATATTATTATCAAATGCAAAATTATTATCTATATTTTTATGAGTAATATTATTTTATTTTTTCACCTAGTCTTTTGTCCTATCATTAATGTAATAAAAGAAAATTGGATAATTATAAGATACTTATCTTTTTTTATTAATATTTAGTTATGCTTAATATATACCTCAATGTTAAAACATTATTAATATAATTTCTTTGTTCTCTAATAATGAATTGCATATATATATTTATTTATTTTAATCATGTGGAAATCATTGGGATTCAATTAGGCTTGGGGCAAACTTTCGAGGCTCTGGTGAAAGGCATGGCAATGCCATCCCATCGGTAGGGACTAGATGGTGGAGATTGAGCTCACAACCCAAAGGTTGTGCGTTAAGTATTCCATCATCCAAACCATCATATCCATTGGTGTATATATTTATATTTAATTATGTATATATAAAATTATCTTAGGAACAATAATGCAATAATACTTGTGATATTACAATTGTTTTTGTTACTCTTGTAATCATACTTGTTAATTTTGTTTATATTTCAATGCACTTCATCTCGCCTTGGCAAATCTGGCATTCTTGCCAGCTCAACTAGATTGGGCAATCTGCATAAAGCATGCCAAGCTGAAACCGAACCCCATTATGTAATTGGGCTGGTTCGGGTTTTTCAGATGGGAATTCTGCTTGGCCCAATGGCCTGGCAGGTGGGGTTTGGTACACCATAAAAGCTTTGGGATGAGTAAAATATGACTTGAGTATCGAACATGCTGGGGCTGCTCGACCACTAAAGAATTCATGCTTGTTCAGCCTGCTCGTATTCCACTCAATCTTGGTCAGCCTGGCCCTATCATTGTCAATTTTTTATTAAATAAAAACATACATTTCGTTTATTGATAAACAAACACACCAGACACCACGAATCAAAAAATTTAAAAAGAAAAAAAGGAAAACTGAATGAAATAAAAAAATGTGCATCCCCAATTTTATAGTGCTAAAATTTTATGAGATGCACAATTCATCAATGTGCATCTTCTAATAATTTCATTGAATGTTTTAAATTGCAAAGTTCGTATAAAATCTTGTTCTCTCACTTATCAATGAAAATGTTTGCTCATATAATATTTTTTTATCTAACAGTGAAATATTGATTCAGAGCAAATATATGAAACAAATACAACTAGTATATCTCGTATCAGTTATCCCACAATAAAAAATCGATGTCATTGAAGATTTAATAAAACAAATATATGAAATTATTTATTTTTAGATTCAAGATTGAATGAAAAGTAAATAATAAATGTTTTTTAGTTTGTCCTATGAAAATTAGAATGATTACTGAAATTCAAATTGATACAATATACTTAATGATTATTTTCATAAGTTTTCATGCATATTGCTCATGGCGCGGACCATGTGTTGGGCCACGAAATGCTGCCCTTGCCTATTCTAGAATCTAGATACGGATTTGGCCATGTTTGGTTGTGCTTTGGCTGGATTTCTTGGGTCATGTTGTGTGCTGTTCCAAGGCCTCCTTGCTCATTTTTCAAAACTACTTATGATGCACATCTTTGATGTAATGATGCACACTAATATGTTTTTCCAAATTGTGGTATAGAAATGCAGTCATAATCTATGTCGAACATTTTATTATTTAAGATAGAAAGTATTTGATTGATGATAAGGACTTTATTTAGTACATTAATGATGTACTTGAATATATTTGTTTTTTTGTATTTATTATCAATTAACTTAAATATATTAGTATTATTCTTGTCCCAATATGTTTAACTAATTATTGATCAAATTGATTATTGTATCTTTCAAACTAACTATTCGCGTGGGTCATTGGTTAATGGAAATATGGAATGACCCATCAAATTGTTTGACATACCAACAATTTAAATGGATGGTTGGACAATTTTATGGTTCATCAAACCATATGACGGACCAACATCCATGATGGAAAAAAATTCAAAGGTTTTTAACATCTGGGTCAAGTTTTGTTGGGCACGGCCAAACCTATTTTTTCTCATTCAAGATTGGGCTACATGATCATAGAATTGTTTATCCTACTTGATGAGCTACTTTTGTTATTAATTAGGTTTGGCTAAGTTTGGCTTTTTTTAAGTGGATTTTGGACTCGGGCTTGGCTAAGTTATTGAATTTCATGATTTATCTTTAAAATTTTGATGCTAAAGTTTCATATACAATTTATCATTTTAATTGTAAAATAAATAATAATTGAGTGAAAATGCAAAATAATTTTATTTATTGTAATAAAAATATATGATAATTAATATGGAATATTATATTACCAACTTGGTGTCTTTATTTTTTCCCTAATAAAAATTCATTCCTAAATATTTATTTTGAGTTTTTATATTAAATTTAATATTTTCATATTTTTGTTTTGTTTTGAATAGGCTCTCATCATTCCTAGGATGTATTTATACTATTATTAATAAGATTCATTTTTTTTTTATTTTTGGTTCAACATAAAATATTTATGTTTTACAAGTACCTATATATTTCTATATATGTGTGCGATTATACAAATATCATTGTATTAAAATTTATAAGAATTTTAAAATTAAATATATTTGCGTGAAAATATTATTAGAGTGTTTGATCACTTGGGAAGTAAAGTATTATATGCACATATTGAAATCATGTCTTAGTATGTTGATAGTTATCTTTATCCATAAGTGATATATCTAAGAATTATTAGATATATTATCTTTGATTTTTGTTAATAAGACTGTTAAGATATTAATTTTTTTTAAAATCTCATGCTAATGTGTGAATCATGTATACTTGATACGACATTTAAAAGTATCTATATATTTGTAAATTCTTATGAAGCTGAATCTCACATTCATATCATTAATTTTATATAATATCTTTGTACTTATTGTTGCCTTTTGTAAGATTTAATTATTATTCTTGTGAATTTTTTTTATTATTTCAAAAATATTATCAGAACTTTTTTTTTCTGATCATTAAATCAAATGATGTGCATCGTAAGATTAGAACATAAAGTAAAAGAAATTATTTCATTCCTACCTTATATAGTGGTGCAATTGTTTGCTATAATTATTATCAATTGGTTAGTTTATTTTAAATGCAGGCAAATTAGTTGCATAGATCATTTTAGTGGGAAAAATATAATGGTAGATGCCCAAGACTTACATGTTTTTGTACATTTGATTTTTTATCTCAATTGAGTAAAGCATGATTAAATTGACTTGATTTTAATATTTTGCTGTGTTTTCTATTATATTTCATGTTTTTGTATTTTTTTTTGATTATATATGAGTATTACTTTGATATTTGATTGAATATAATGATTATTTAGTATTATAAATTAATTTTTATCAGTTATTTGTTAGTAATTTAATAACCTAGTTTTATATTTACCTAAAATAGTAATTTATGCAATTTTAATTAAATCATAATGTAAAATATTATATAAAAGATAATTTTCTTTTTATTTTTGTTATTAATTTTTTTGTTCTTTTATGCATTATTTCTAATATTTTTGTTAATTATTTTTGCATGATTATTTATGATAGCTATTTATTTAAATTTAAAATTTAGAGAAGGATATCTGAATTCAGATATGATTTGGTTATGTGATTTATCAAATTTTACTTAAAGTAAACACATGATGAGCTGAATGTGTCTAATAAAAAATATTATACTTAATGCACGAGGCTTCTACTTAGTTATGAAGTTGAGAGATAATAATATTTTGACACTTTTATTCTAAAAATATAAAAGAGTCGTATTTAAGTTTCAAATTTGAGACTTATTGTCCTCGATGAGAATACTTACCAATACACTTAAATATATATTTTATTCAATTTATATTATGACTTGTTAAAATACATCTTTGTTTGAGATCTAACATTTATATAGAGGCATTAAATGTGCTTTGTCGTGCCTATACGACCCATTTTAGTGAGGCACTGCTGTGCCACTTTGTCATGACGAGCATGACATGATATCCATTTTTTGTTAAAATATAGTGGCATGACACAACATGGATGCCCCACAAAATATTATGTCATGTCAGGCTATGTTGGTTCATGCTAGCATTAACCAAATCATTTTTTGTTGGTTTTTGGTATTTTTGATTAAATTTTAAATTTGAATAAAATATTAAATTTTTTAAATATTTAATTTGTTATTAGTTATTTGTTATTTTATTCATTATTAAAAAATATTAATATTAAATTTAAAAAATTATAAAAATTTAAAAAATACAAAATAAAGAAAAAATATGATATTCTGACAATGATATTCTATTTTTGCAATTTGCATTTGCGCTTCGTGATTGTGACTTGATATTGTATTTGGTTCGGCTAAAATAAAAAATTAAAAAATTTATTTTATTTTTTATAATAAAACCAAAGCATAATATAATAAATACATAAATCTAAATGAAATAAAAAATAGCAAAAATAAAAATAATAGCAAATGCAATTCATTATATTAATAGTACATAAATCATAATAAAATAAAAAAATGATAAAAATAAATAAGCACTAGTATAATATATAAGTATCACTGTCACATGAATTAAGAATCATTTATTTATATCTGTGATTTGGTAGTGCAGATGTAATTTCAGATCATCATCATCATGAATGCATATAAAGATATTTTTAGTGCTTTTAATATTTTTGATGCTCATATCTCATGAATCATCATCTATCATTATCTATTGTTTATTATTTTGAATGTCTAATCTTAAATTTTTTAGTCTTTTATTTAATAAAAATTTTTATGATATTTAGTGGTAATATTAATTTTTTATCTAAAATAATATTAGTTATTATAAAAAAAATAAACTTTAATGTTTTGTTAGACATTAATGGATCAGGTAATCATGTGTCATCTTAGATAGAACGGGATATGTGAATTTTATGTTTTTTACCATAATAAAATCTTTAAATTCTTATTATCAAGTGATTTGATGGAGTAGTAATAAGCATCTAAGTATCGAGATAATTCATTCTTATTCAATAGACTACCTTTTCGTTTGTTTCTGACTAACTAAATGGAGAAATTATCGTCTTTGAACACATACATATTTGTACTTGAAGCTTGACTATAACTATCATATCTAATTCATAAAATGTAAATAAGTTAGTTAATTTTTTTCTTTGAATTAATTCTTCAGGTTGATGTAGTTGGTTTATGCATTTGGATATGTTTATCAAAATATTTTTTATTATTTCTACCTTAATCATAGGATTTATACAAGTAATTAAATAATATATAGTTGAAATGAAAGACTAGTATTTTTAATACTTGAATTCAATCTTAATAGTCAAAATATTAAATACTAGATGATCTCCATACTTATTAACTATGCTACTAATGTTCTATATGTACCTAAATATAATTTAAATAGTAGAAATGTATACAGACAAATACATGTTCTTCATGTTATAAAAAATTTTTAGAAATTTCATAAAAAATTTTTTTATCTATATTTAAATAATTAATAATAAGTTTATTACTCTTATTATTGACATAATTAAATATTATATATTTATGACTAACATATAATTTCAACATAAAGTAGGTATAATTTTAATGATGTTTCTTATCCGTTAAAAAAATTTTTTTTAATGTTTGCTGACAAACAGAGTTTGCTAAGTTTTTGTTGTCTGCTAGACATCATTATTTTAGTAAATTTTTTATTTTTTCTAATATGATAGAAATAATTTTTATTCATGCTTATACTATTAGTATAATTACATGATACGTATACCTAATGTGAAATCTTACACCTAACAATTTATCTTTAATATTCCTAACAAACATATTAATAGTTATTTAATTATTAAAAATATTATTAAGAGTAATATTTAATTTTTTATTGAGTTTTATATTTTTTAAAATTTTACATCATATACTCATATATGGCAAGCATAGAATAAATAATAAAAAAAATTAATGTAAAAAAATACTTTATGAAAGCAAGAGAGGCGAACACAGATGGAGAGAGAAAAAAAAAGAAGAAATCTAGAATAAAAATTTTAAATTTTATAATCTCTATGAAAAGAAAATTGAAAATGATAAAAAAATTATTTTTTAAATTTTTTTTGAATTTTATTTGGAAAAAATCATGACACCGTCTGATTCTGGCTAATAGCCATCATATCGAATATGATGGCTATAAATTAAAACAAATTATTTTATTTTAAAGCCCATTGTGACACTGACAGGCCTCGTCTGCTGCTCTCTATCGGTGCCCATTGAGTTTTTATGCAGTGGGTGAGGTGGGCTAGGGCGGGCAGCTCTGCAGGGGGCAATGGCAACCGGATACGTAAGTGCAACCCGGCTTATGTGGCTGGTTTTTTTTTTAAGGAAACCATCTCGTTGGACAGTCACCTGATGGGGCATGACCCATCCTGGGTCACTGGGCTAGTGCGAGCCGTGCCTCGGGCCAGCATGGTCCAGAACCAAGCATTGTTCTGGACCGTGCTGAGTCTGACCTTGCACGGATGAACCATGCCGTGCTGTGGGCAGTGCCTGGGCTGCTCGGCCCAGTTGAAATCTCTGCATTTAAAGTTAAAGAAAATATAATTTTGCTCAATTCCTATATTTTTTGTTCTTCACATGTCAAACTATAAAAAAACGAGCATCTATTTATTTTTTTAAGTTTATCTTATTTTTATTTTATGATTGGGATGATGTGTCAATATTGTTTCCAAATCCACTTGAGTTGCTTATTTTTTTCATTGAGATTTTAATTTTTATTTTCAAAATAAATCCACATTCATTAGATTACTTTTATTTAATTATTTTTCCATTTGTCATATATTCGATTTTTCAATACTGAGCGCTAACTTGAGGCACCAACGAAGTAAATATATTGAAGAACTCGTGTTTGCTAATATTTTCACTAGCCTATTTCATTGTTCATTGTTAGATGGATCGAGAGGCGGCACGAACATCAAGAGATTCGCTAGACTTGGTGTTTCACATGTCCAACATCCTTGAAACTGGGCTCGACAGGAAGACGCTCTCGGTGCTCATCACACTCTGTGATCTGGGTCTCAACCCAGAGGCACTAGCCTCCGTTGTAAAAGAACTTAGAAGTGATGGTGGCGCCTCCTCTCAACTATCCACCACTACGTGATTATTGTGTTATGCATGATTTGATTAATATTTTTTAATGAAAAAAATGGCTAGAAAATCATGACATGCCTAAGGTGTAGTTGTTAAAAATGATTCCTTGTTGCTGCAGATGTTGATATTTGTGACCCCCCGACGTGTTAGTTTGGATGACTTGGGTTGATCTTTGGTGATCAACCCGGTTGAGTTTTGATGGCTTCAGTTGAAATTTCAAAACTATCTTCTTCAAAATTTTCAATAATTAATTTGAATTGGTAACATCAAAATGCATATATATATAGTTTTTTTTGATATTTAGGAATTATATTTGAAATGGTTAATATTTTTTTTTAAAAAAATAAATAAATGTAAAATGGTAAAATTTTTTGGGTGAAAAATTTTGATGTGGTGAGCTCTTCCTCTTTGCCACTTTCTAAATAAAAAATTATGTGTCACGTTGTTTTAAAGTTGTTGAAAGATGAATATTTTTGTTGTGTAATCAAAAGATATTTGTGAGATGCTCATAATAAAAATTCATGTGTTAGAATGTGCAGATAAGAAAATCTGTATATATAAAAAAAAAATGAAAATATTAAAAACTATCTATATTTTATGAAAAAAAAGTGATAAGTTATTAAAAATTTAGATATATATACATCTATATTAAATTTGTGTGAGATATGACATAAAATTGTTAGGGATTCGATAATTCAAAATTTTTTTGATATTTACTCGAAGATTATGATTATTTTATTGTCATTTCAATTTAAGCAATTTTGAATAAGCTTACCTTAAATTAAGCTCGCCGGGAGGACTTATATATGCCAATAAAAATAGAATCTATTGTCGTGTCATTTATATCCCTCAAAAACAAAACTAAATATTAATATATATTAATTCGAACTGTTCAGTTTATTGTTATAAATAAAAATAGAACCTATTTATTTAAAATATAAATATACATAATTATAATTAATTTAATGCATATAAAATTAATTTGATTTAATTGCTAAATTAAATTAATAAGATTATAATCAAATTAATTATTTTTACTATGTATATACATATAGTTCAAACAAATAAAAAACATAAGGCTTATATATTACTTCTAGATAACGCTACGAAAGGGACCATGGCTTGAATAAGATATTGGGCATCCAATGTAAATTATATCATATAATAATTTAAATTAATTATAATTATTACCATTATAGAATTATAATTACACTTCCTCACTTATTCTAAATATATTGTCATTGCTACTTATTACAAATTAAACTTTTCATTTTAATATTACAGATACTTATTGATTGAATCAAATTATTAACAATCTAATTCAATTAACCTCTAATTGTTTCCTTGATATTTCCTACTTAATTTGTTTGAAATACTGAATAAAAATCTATCTATAGGGCTTGACAATATTAAAACTTATTAGCTTACTCAATGGGGATTCATCACTCATTTTGGTATGATATGTATTTTATCAATAATTAATATTCATCATATGATTGATACAGTTGTCCAATTCATAGAGTTCTTAAATATATTTTTAGACTCTATCTTTTATGAATCAAAATAATTTTTAACAAATATATGCAAATAATAATTATCTTAAAAATAAGAATAATAGTGATCATAATATCTATTGTGTATTTTATTTCACAAGTCAGTACAAAATAATTATACTATATTTGTCTCATTCAATACATTCAAGTGTACTAGTACTAGAAATTATAATTTTATCATTTACTATAGTCAAGACAAATTCATTGAATTCTAGTACTAAAATCTTACAGATAGGGTATTCAATTCTATCTAGATTGTAAACAAATTTATATTCAACAAATACCAATGATTTGATTTTCTATGTATAAGCTAATTTCTAAGCACTAAATCATCAACAGTCAGGATAAATTACAAAAGTGTTTTCAAAAATTCAGCTCATTAAAAAAATATTTTATAAAAAAAAGCTAATCAGGAAAATATTCATAAATGATTTTTAGTATAAATAGTTCCAATAATCTCTTGCTTAGACTAAAATTGTGATGTTATATGTCCGACTCTCATCCCTTTTACATGTCTATCAAATGTTTTGGCTAGAAGGATCTTCGTAAAATGATCCACTAAGTTGCCCATCGGTGTAACTTTTATCATCATCATATTCCCTCTTTTCACAATCTCTCTTATTAGATAAGACTTGTGCTCGATGTGTTTTGTTTTTTTGTGGGTTTTAGGTTACTTTGAATTTGCAACTACTCTGCTATTATCATAGTAAAGTATAATGAGTAATTACACAAAATGAATTACTCCTAGATCTATTAAGAAGTTTTTGAGTCACACATTCTCTTTGGTTACTTCCAAAACTACCACATATTCAACTTTTATGGTATATTTAGTAATATAAGATTGTTTGATGCTTCTCTAACTTATGGCTCCACTTCCCAAGGTAAACACATAGTAAAGGTAGATTTTCTCAAATTCTCATCCAATTATAAATCCAAGTTTATAGAGCCTATAGATATAAGATTGTCTGCATGATATATTAACATATAATATCTAGTCATTTTTAAGTACTTGATTATCTGTTTCACAACTATTTAATGCTCTTGTTATGGGTTAAATTGATATCTGATTACCATGCCAACTATATAACAAATATCAAGTATAGTGCAAAGTATCACATAAATGAGGCTTCCCACTATAAATGCATAAGAAACTATCTTCATTCTTTATCTTTTTGGGTGTTTTGGGACATAGTATATTTGATAGAGCAATTCTTTGTCTTAAAGGAAGAAAACCTTTCTTAAAATCTTGTATGCTAAATTGAGTCAATATCTAATCAGTATAAATAGCTTGAGATAAGATAAATATTCTTCGCTTGCAATCTTGCAAAAACTTGATTCAAAGAATATGAGCTGCTTCTCCTAAGCCTATCATATAGAATTGATTGGATAACTAGATTTTAACTGAAGATAATGAGCCTACATCATTACTAATGAGCAAGATATTATAAATTATAAAGCACTACAATTGGATAGACCCATAAACACAAATTCTAATCGAACACTAGTGGATCAAAAGATATATTTCTATACTTATTATGTGGGGTTTATGGAAAAAACATAATGATGTTTGGTTTAGGGCATAATTTTCTCAGTAGAAACAATTATTTTCTGAATAGATTTATTAATAGAAAATATTATGTTAGCACTAAGACACAAAGTTAAGTGATGATAATAGCTTATAATCCTACGCAAAGAGTTGGGCAAATGCTTTTTATGACTAACTTGCTTAAGAGTGTTATATAATTTTAATTATACATTTTAATTACTTATAAGTTTATTTTTACTAAAATAAAAATTATAAAATATATTATGAGTGAGAAAAATATAATTTGAAAAATAAAATTTTATCAAAAGACTATATATTCTTATTAAAAGAAAAATTTTAAAGTTAAAAATTATTATTTAGTAATATGTTTTACTAATATTTTGAATAGTGTTATGTAATATAAATATATTTTAATAAATATTTATCTAATTTTTAAAAGTTTATTAATCAGCCATAAGACTTAATAACTTGATCAAAATATGTATTTCAAGATCTAGATATCTATTTTAGTTAATTAATCGACTTATTTAATGTACACAACATGTGTTCTTTATCTTTATTGATTATATTTCTGATTCCATAGCCCTCTACCAGTATTCTACATCTTTATCTTGAAGTGCTTCATCATAGTTTTTAAAATAGTATCCAGCTCATCATGGATTATGTCATAAGACTCTTTCAAAAGTGTATACCATGTTAATTGAGAATAACCCTCGCACTATGATGAGGCACTCCTCTTGGTTGTATATTTTTATGACATATTGTATAGATACCAATTCATATGAATCATAGTGATTGCTACCCTTTGGTTGTACTACCGACATATAAATGATAGGCACACAGGTTCAATATTCATACAATCACAACTAGTTTTTTGATTATGATTAGGTAATGAGGCAGTTGTGATATCTTTGTGTGGTGTTACCTTTGCAATTGAAGGAGTGTGGATAGACTTATGTCATCTTAATATTTCTAGAATAATTCTACTTCTAGATTTATGGTTTGCTATATAGTTATTTTCAAGGAACTAGGCATTGGTACTAATAATGACCTTCTGATCCTTATGACTGTGAAACAACCCACACTTTGTTATAAGGTATCCCACAAAGAAATAAACTTCTATTTTTGTTTCTAGCTTATCTATCTTCTATTTAGGCACATATGCTGGGCAATCCCACAAATGAATATGTTTCAGTTTAGGCTTATGCTTAGTCCACATATCAATTAGAGTTGCAAATACTAATTCGGATGGAACCAAGTTCAAAACATAAGCTACTAATTCTAACTCGTATCCCTAGAATGAATCAGACATATTTGAATAACTCATCATCAACCTTACAATGTCCATAAGAGTCCCTTGATCTAACAAGCAGTCTATAAACTCTCTAAAGAGATACTCATCATCATGATTAGATTATAATGTGTTGATATATTTATTATGACACATCCATTTTTGTCCTATACTCTTTAAATTTTTCAATGATATTAGACTTACGATGCATCAAATATTTAATCTATATCTTGAGTATTCATCAATGAAAGAGACAAAGTACTCAAAACTACCTATATCTTGGATTGTTATGGGTATACATAAATCAGAATGAACCAACTCCAGCAGCTCCTTGGCATTATAGCCTTTGGCCGAATAGGGCCACTTGGTCATCTTTCCTTCTAAGCATGACTCACATGTTGGAAGTGTTTCCCACTTTTAATAAACCCAAGGGTCCATCTTTAACTAGTCTCAATTCATTTTAGATTTATATGACTTAGGTACAAATGCTAGAGATATGTCTGATTCATTTTAGAAAGATGTTTTCTCTTATGTGGCAAACAATTGATGCTATTCTACTAACATTGTTAGAGTGAAGTAGAAAATGTTTTAATAATATAAAAATTATTTTTCAACATATCAAGATAGATAATCATTGAATAAAAGAGAGAATTCTTCTCTCATTAAACTAACAACCGAAATCAAATTTCTCCTTATTAAATGCACATAAAGATAATCTTTTAAAATTAAAATATTATTTCTTTTAAATTGAAGTATGCAAACTCACACTGTAATACCTGCTACCTTGGTACTGTTTCTATGTGAATATCAATCTCTCCATTACTTAGTTATCTAGTTTCTTGGAACCACTGCAAAGAATTGTAGAATTGATAAGTGGTGCACATATATATACACTAGGTATCCATATATAGAACTACTAAAATATATTTGACATGGAAGCCAAAATATAACATTTAGACAAATAATTAGCTTTTATCCATTTCTTATAAGGCTTGGCTTCTTTATTGATTGCTCCTTGTTGAGGTTTATCTTGGCACATATCTGTGAGTACAAATTTGTACTTTTCAATAGTCATGATAATGTCAGGATTTCTTTTTTAATCTATGTAATTGGTTCTATCTAGTTTATTTTCTTTGGGAATTATGGTGAGTGGGTTGAAATATATTTTCTTAAAAAAGTTTTTAATAAGCTTTATTAGTTTAAATTCTATCATGAGAATTGATTCTCTCAGATAATTCACATATGAATTTATCATCAGTCTGATACACCATAAATAGTATGCCTCGATGGATGGACATCTGCTATTCATTATTTGTTTAGATAAGTTAATTCTTATTAATATCACATATCTAGATTGTGACTGTGCCAAACATGATTAAATTGATAACTTATCTTTGGTTCTATAAATAAAAACAGTGACTAAGATAGAAAGGATGCTATTATTTATAGCTTAGTGTAAACCAGTACCTATTTCTATACAAATTGATCCTTAAATGGATCCTTCAAATAGAGAAGTGATTCATTTAATCAATCCATATAATTACTCTTATGGTGGGTTGTGATAAGTATATTTACAAGTTAGTCAGTCTGATTGGGGGAAGGCACCAAGAGCAACACTCCGGCTAACTTGCGTAACTTTCAAATTGATGATGGAGATCATGCGATTCATTTAATGAACTCCCTCACCCACTTAAATATATATTTTTCAATTCAAAGGTTTTTAATTTTTAAAATATTATATGTATATTTAGACCCAAAATATAATTTCACGCCACAGAAATAAGACCATTTCACAAACACTATCATGCCACATATACTACCGTATCACATATACTACCATGCCACATATACTACCGTATCACATATACTACCATGCCACATATACTACCATATCACATATACTATCATGCCACATATACTACCGTATCACATATACTACCATGCCACATATACTACCGTATCACATATACTACCATGCCACATATACTACCGTATCACATATACTATCATGCCACATATACTACCGTATCACATATACTACCATGCCACATATACTACCGTATCACATATACTACCATGCCACATATACTATCACCCCATATATATTATTTTGCCGTAAATTAAGTATTTACTAAGGCATCATGCATATCCATGTGTCAAAATACTTTGACTATGGAGGTTTTAGGGTACCTTACTCAAAGAAGGTGCCATAAACTAAGCAAATCGAGCTAGTTTAGTTGCATGTAATTGGGCCAGTGTCCATAGTGACAAAGAATGGAATCTACCCTAGTTTTTTTTTGAAAGATTTGGGATTTTAGCCGTGTACTCTGCCATCACCGATGTCTATCACTCTGAGTTCTACTGTTACTAGTGTCTACTGCAATGAGTTCCATCATCACTAGTTGTTATTATCATAAGATCCATTATCTTTATTTCCTCTGGTTGCTAAAGGTGTCAATCGGGCATGGCCGGCCCGACCCGACACAAGGCACGGCACGAAAAATTGCCCTGGCTGACCCGTGCCGTGTCGTGCCTGACCCGTGCCGTGCCGTGCCTGACCCGTGCCGTGCCGTGCCTAACCCGTGCCGTGCCATGCCTGACCCGGCAAGGTTCGGGCCGTGGCACGGCACACCGACACGGGTTCATCCCGTGCCGGCTGTCCCCTGAGCTCGACCCCACGATCGCCCCACGCCCCTCTCGCAAAAAAGACCGTGGGTGGGTCTGATTGGACCCGACCATTGGTCCCACTCCCAAGAGGCCTGAACCGACCCAAATCCCCCCCCCCCCAACGGGAAAAAAATAATAATAAAAAATTAAATTTTCAGACGTTGGATCTTGCCTCCAACGGCTAGGGGTGCAGAATCCAACGGCCCTCATGATTCTGCCGCCTAAAAAATTTAAAAAAATTCAAAAAAATTTAAAAAAAAATTACTTTTTTTTAAAAAAAATTATTATCTTTAATCTATAAATTCCACCCACATCTCTTTAACATTTATGTTTTTCATAAACATAAATTCTATCAATCGTTCAATTTCTCTCTCAAAAAGCTTGTTTCTCTCTCTCGGGACTCAGGATTTCGGAATTTGGCTTGGATTTTTGAGAATCTCAACTTGACTTTTGAACATTAGAGCTTGACTTTGGTTCACCGTGCATGTGACCGACCTCACTGCTTTTACCGGGTAATTTATTTTATGTTTTTTTAACTTTCTCTCTCTAGTTTCTCTCTCTAGACCAGAATTAGAAAAAATTAAAATCAGTCTTATAGTCTCTATTAAACTATTCTTAAAAACAAAAATCCTAAAAAATGACAAATACAACAGAAACATATTTAAATTTAGAAAATGAAAATAATAGACAAAGGACTGAGGCTGCTGAAACTTTGGTTTCTCCAGTCGTCTCAACCCAAACTTCTAAAAAATAAAAAACTAGGAGGACTCCTATAGTTTGGACTCATTTTAATATAATAAAACAAAAAAAAATGTTAGGGGTGAGGAACAAGAAATGACACAGTGCAAATATTGTATGAGACTTTTAACATGTATGAGTTCATTTGGGACTGGGCACCTTAAGAGGCATGCCGAATTATGCACCAAAAAACATGGTCCATTAGATCATAAGCAAACCCAACTTGGTAGTGCATTTTTTGAGATTGGATCGAGTTCAGTCTCAAAGTTTACTCCCTTCATATACTCCAGCGAGTTGGGTAGGGACGGCATGGCCAGACTTATCACATTGATGGGTCTTCCGATCAGATTTTTGGAAGATCCAAGGGTAGTGCATATCATGCAGACATATTTTCAGCCTACTTATCATAGGATTCCTAGGTCCACATCTAGGAATGACATACTAAAGATATATAAGTTAGAAAAATAAAAAATAATTAATGAATTTATGGCATATAGTGGAGTGGTGTCCATGACGTCCGATATCTAGACAAGTCCCGATGAATCATCTTATGCATGTCTCACCAGCCACTATGTAGATTCTAACTGGACTATGAATAAAAAAATTTTAGGATTCTCTGAGATTCTCCATCCTCATGATGACCCGGCCATTTTTGAGTGTATGATGAAAATCTTTAGGGAATATAAAATTCAAAATAAAATTTTTAGTATCACCTTCGATAACGCATCTAATAATAGAGTAGCAATTAACATGTTTGTTAGGAATATTAGAGATGCACCATTATGAGAGATCTTTCATGTCAGATGCATGTGTCTCGTGATTAACCTGATTGTTCAACCGAGTATGAAGGTGTGTTCCCCCGCATTGGATAATATACATAATGCACTAAAATATATTCGCAATCCTTGCAGACAACAAGAGTTTGGTAGTCTCTGTTTGTCTGCTAATCTTAAGAAAAAGAAATTCCAATCGGATGTGAGACATCGTTTGAATTACACATACATGATGTTAGAATCATGTGTTGAATACGAACACATGATATCCGACTACGTCAATAGGAGTGACAAACTTATTATTGACAACACTGACTGGGCTTCAGGAATTTCATAAATTAAATTTCTGAAGATTTTTTATGACATGACAAACATGTGTTCGTCAGTTTATACGCCCACTACTTGCATTGCACTCCGGTGCATATGCAACATTAGTAGCATGTTTAGGAAGTATCGAGCTAACCTGACACTTAGCCATATGGTTGCAGAGATGGAAACCAAGTACTTGAAGTACTAGTCCACCTTTCCATCTCTTTATTACCTCGCTGCATGCATGGACCCTAGGGTTAAGGTGGAAGGGATAGAAAACACCCTGACTTACATTTCCTCGTGCATGAACCTGGAAGAGCCACCAGAAAGGTTCATTCACGAGAAGTTGACTGACCTGTTTATATACTACGATACTAGGTATGGTGGTGGTAGTAGTGAGACTGTGATTACGGAAATTGATACCTTATTCGGAGATGATGATTTTTATATCCAGCTAGCGAGGGGGAAACGTAGGGGTGGACCATCACATAGGAGCGAGCTTTCTCAGTAGTTAGATACCGATTACTTCTCAATCCTATCACATTCTGATACTACGAATCTTGATATATTACAGTGGTGGAAATCATATGAGTCCACCTTTCCCATGCTATCTAGGATGACATGGGATCTACTGACTCCTCCGGTGTCGAGCGTAGCATCGGAGTCTGCTTTTTCTGTTGCAGTGAACGTGATTTCGGATAGAAGATTGAGATTACATCCAGATATTATTGAGGCATTGGCTTGTTTGAAGGATTGGTAGGATTCGAGGTTTAGCATCCATGATCGTGCTGGAGCTGGGACTGGGACAGGGACTGCAGCCGCATCCACTGCGATGGCGGAGGAGTTGATTTCTGATGATGATGATCCATATGATACTGATCTTGATGTTGCGGCTGAAGATGCTCATGATATGCCGATTGAAGATGATCTACTGTTTTTTGATTTCGATGTTTTTTTATTGATTATACACTTTGTTTGTACGTTGTGTTGAAACTGTAATTTTTTTGGTTCAGACATTCAGTTTCAAATGGCTTATTGGTCATTTTTCATTTTAGTTGCTTCTGTTTTTTTTTAATTTTTATTTTTATTAACAAAATGTATTGATTTATTTATTTTTTTGTTTTAATTTTTCATTTAAAAATTTATAACTTTATTATATAATTCTAATAAATTTTAAACTAATTTTATATTAGATTAAAAAAAATTAAAACTTTGTTATTTTTATAAATTTTAACATTTTTCATATTATAAATATATAATATTATACATTATCTAAAAAAAATTTCTTGCCCGTACGGCCCGGCCCGGCCCGAGCAGGCCCGACACGGCATGACACGGCTTGCCGTGCCTGTGGGCCGTGCAGGGCCCAACTTTTTTAAAATGTGCCGGGCCTGGCACGTCACGGTACAGTAACCGTGCCGTGCCCGGCCCGGCACGAAGGCACACTCGTGCTCAAAAAAAAAATGGGCCGGCCCGGCCCGTTTGACACCTTTATGTGAATGCTGCAATTGAGTCATTGCTCTCTGGAATGAAAAGTCATAATGGAAAATTAATGCCACAACCTACATTTTTTGATGATTTGGTTCTATTTGAATAATTCATAACTCAAAATGTGCTACAACTATTTATATTAATGGGGTATTCAGTTGCTATAATATGAAAATAATATTATGGCCATTAAATAGTTTAGAGCTAGGTACAAACATGACTTAAATAAATTATCATAGCCAAGATGATTGAGTTATATATTAAATGATTATGTCAACTTTATGGTTAGATAATGGCATACAAAGAATACCATGATTATTTTGGTAGAGTTAAGGTAAAGAAAGGATGTTGCAACTCTTATCTCTCCTACATGTATTTCTCCATCGAGCCTACCAATTTCACTCAAATTTTTTTCAATTTCACTAATATATATCACTTCCTCTTCAAAGTAAAATTTTAGTAAAATATCTTTGATAATGAGTATTTTTCATATATATATATATATATATACTCTATATTTTATTTCCGAAATAATACTATTTGAAGAGTAGTATTCATACCAATTCCACAAATCATATACCAAGCAAACTCACACACTAAAAGTATTATTCGTATTTGAGCAATGAATTTTTCTCCAAACACCCGCACCAAGAGAAAATATATCTATGTTAACCACAAATAGTTTTGAGTGTCATGATAGGCTTTTATATTGGAAATAGAATTCAGAGTTTTAAGATTTTTTTAGGAAGTATTTGATTTGTGTTGTTAAGAATTCATTTATCACACAATACAAAAAATGCTTTTGGGTTGTCAACTCCCTATCAAAAATGAGTTGAGGCGACACATAAGGTGATGAAAATTATGTGAGTTACTTTATATTATGCAACTTTTATCAGTGAGATTTATAAAAATTATATGTTAATTGCATGAGTATTATGCTTATAAAGCTGAGAGTATAAATAGTTTAAATATCACATTAGTTCATGTCTTTATGATACACAAGATAGATGAATAAGAATATATATATGAAGCAACCATCAAGAGCAATTGATGAGTTACCTAAAGTGTATGAACTTATAAATTACTATTGAGTATGGATAATTTGTCATTTCAATAATAAAGTATCGAGAGGACACCCATGAAGGAACCATCAATGGGGAGGGCTCAATAAGTGATAACCATCTTGTATGCCAATATAATACTAAGACATTTTCATAATAATCTAATTTTTACTATAACTAAGCATTAAAACAACCATATAATCTAGACATGCTATCATGTCAAATGTAATGGATCAAACCTAGAATTTAAGAGCCTTACTAAAAACCTAATTTTATCTTTTTGACTAGAGTAATAGTTAATTTATTGTTGATTGATCAAACTACCTACATAGTTCATATAGGATTGATATCTGTATGAAAGTATACTTTACTACTTATATGACCCATATACTTTCAAGATTGGTTGGATGAGAGACACTCACCAAACAAGCTTTTCTGATATTGGATAATTCTATAAATTAGATATTATAACAAAGTCATAACTAGTTTTTGGTGTGATTGTTAAGAGTTTGTTTAATTTAGTTAGTCAACTTTAGTTGACTTAACTATCCTTGAAAAATAATAGTTCTATTTTTAGAAATTTAGATAATGATCTCTTGCATTAGTGTTACTTTTTAGTATTTTTGGTTTAATTTTTTTATTTTATTTTTTAGCAACTAATCAAATAGAAAAACTCTAGGAATGGACACATACTTCAAGATTCTTAAAGTGAGAAAATAAAAAACAAAGAACTTTGATAGTAAAAGATGAATGTGTATAACCCAATTTATTAATATGATAAAGCCTATGTTCTACCAAGTGGTGATTTAATCATACCTAATGATGACTTGAATCAGTTCTATTATCAGATTGTACTAAGGTATGGAGATCTGAGATTTGGAAGCTATGAAGAGTTTATATTTGATAGTCCTTATCTAACATCTAGATCTAAATTTGAAGATATATTCACAAACTTATTTATTGAGATAAAAAGAGTGAATAAATTACAAAAAGAGCAGGTAAGATAACTTAAAATGAGATTTGAAGATACTAACTTGGGCATCATGCTTAAAGAAAGTGCTACATCAAAATTTCTAATGGCTGAAATAAATGTGATCAATTGTGAGGAGGTCAAGGAAGCCAAATTTAAAAAAAAGTGAGCATTCAATATCATTAATCTATGTGGAAACTACCATTAAGGTAGCTTTTTTATAGTAATACTAGTATATGTTGTAATTTTATTATACTGCCCAATTTTATTGGTTAGATTATGTCTCAATAAATTATTAGTGAGGATATCTTATAAATAAAGATCTAAAAGTATATGAGTCGTATAAGTAATATAAATGACTTTCAACTAGATATTGATCAAATAGGGATTATATTAGTGATTCAGTCAATCACTAATGAGACAACATAATTCTTATAGAGAATATATTTTGGAGTTTTGGTATGACTTTTAGATCCTAGGATTTATCCAATTAATTTGTATAATGCATATTTTAATAATTCAATTTATATTAGGTTTGGATATATATCTAAGATTGAATTGTTATAAAATGGGCTTTGCCTTATAGATGTCAACTAGATCGGGCAGCCCTAGCATGACATGTGGAATGATATGATTCAACCATGTTGATGCGCCAAAAATTTATCAATATTTTAGTCAATTTTCTTTGCATATTTTCATGTTTAGGAGATATATTTTATGGCTAAAGGTTAGAAAATTAATCTTCTCATGGTTTTGTAGGTTTTCAGCTATAAGATAGAAAATAATAGTAGAAATCCAAAAAATTAGTTAAGTCAATTGTATCACGACAAAATCAACTCCATTGTAGCAAAAATCAGAAGAACTAAAATCAAGTTATAACTAGTGAATGATGTTGCAACCATTAGGATTGAGGAAAGAAAAAATTGGTCATGATATAGCTTTCTGGCACCAAGAAAGGATGATTGAGGCAAGGTTGTGACAATAAGACTGTTATCACAACAATAAAGACTTTTAATGAATAATCCCATGATGAAAACTTGGTCAACATAGTAGGCTTGGTCATGATAGCAACTTAGTTGAGACAATATAATTAGTCATAACATTAACATTTGGTCATGAAAACTGACTTAATTATGATAGTAGAATTTTGTCGTGACAATAGAATTGGTCATGACATTAACATTTAGTCATGACAATAAATTTGGTCATGATAACTAACTTGATCTTGATAGTAGAACTTGGTCGTGACAATAGACTTTATCATGACAATAATATTTAGTCGTGAAAACTGACTTGGTCATGATAACAAAATTTAGTCATGATAATATACTTGGTCATGACATTAATATTTGATCATGATGATAGATTTGGTTGTGACATTAATATTTGGTCATGACGGAAAACTTAGTTGTGACATTAATATTTGGTCATGACAATAGATTTGATCGTGATAGTGAAGTGAGAGAAAAAAAGATGTGAAATCCTGGTAGGGAATTTGAAGAAGGGGCCAATCAATTTAGATTTTTACAAAAATAGCCCTAGAAGATAGGGCTAGCATAAACTGTATAAAAATGAATTCTTTTTTATAGAGAAGGGTTTAGGAGGCAACCCGTGCGACTAGTAGATGATGGCACTGCTTAATTTTTCTTTCTACTTTTAGCATTGATCTAGAATAGAATAACTTTTCTATGAGTCGGTTTGTTTATATCTAGAACTTCACTTGCCAAAATTATGAATCCGAATAATGATTACTTATTTTTTTTATGATGTAATTGCTGTATTATATTTGAACAGAAACAAATCGCATGAATCTTATGATTTGGCAAGGCACAATCACCTTGTTCTTCACCATATATATTTCATAGGTGGTTGCAATCCATGCGAAATCTTTACAGAAGCAATTTAACTATTGAGCAATTTCTTTTTGGTGGGAATCAGTGAAAGTTTTTTTAATAGAATGTTAGATCTAATGGATTGTTCTTCACCTTGTTCTAGAATCGAAAACCCTTAATTTATTGTATCTTTCTCTTATGTATGGGAGGCCCTCTTAGTGACGTAGAGAAGGTGAGATCTTGAGGGTCGATGAACAACCTATTAAGAGGATATGTGAGGCTAACAATGGGAAACAAAGGAACTATGCTAGTTCATGTAGATAAGTCCTCTTTTTACTCATGGATGAAGAAATGAAGTGATTCTCTAGATAAATTATCAGAGACATCACAATAATCTTTCAAGTGATTTATGTCCCCATGTTGGTTTGGATCAAATCAAGGGAAGAGAAAACTCTCAAGGATTTAAAAGAAGGGGCACCAACCATTTACAAAAACTTATAACAGTGGGGTACATGGTTACAATGATATAAAATTAATATCATATTTATTTAATTATTATGAGATAAGTATGACTATGACTTTGATAATATAATAGTCATATAGAATGTGTTACACAATTGAAGGTTTGTACTAATGAGATGGTAGAGTAATAGAATACAAAGATTGTCATGACTAATTAAGTAGAGTTTTGGCCATGGATAAATTCCTAAACCACTTGATAATCCAAAAAACACAAAGTAGCCAAATACCTCTAAAAACCTATCAACTTCAAATGATTCATCAAAATCTACCAAAACTTCAAAATCATAAAATTGATCTAATTATATCATATTATCATGCTTTTACATATCATCATATAGTACCAAAATACTCAATAATTCGAATATCAAACATATTCACACACTAAAATTATTATTCATCCCCAAGCAATAACTTCTCTCTCAATAAAAAGAAAATTGTTCAACATTATTCCAAGAAATATTTTTTTACTATGACTAGGTGTGGGTATCATAGTTTCTCAAAATAGTGGAGCAACTTATTATGGACATATTAATAGTAATGATGGGGTTTGAGTTATGTGACTATATTTATGGTAAATTAGATGTGGTAAATCATATTTATAACATCACACATCCAAAAAAAATTATGAGTTGCCTCCCATGTAGTTATATATTTAACATTAAAGCTAGACATTCAATACCTCCTCAATACCATCAGTAATCTTTGCCTTCCATGCTAGATTTTCAGTATACAATTTTACTTCCTTCTAAATTATTTCTTCCATCTATATTGAATTAGCTGCACTTCTATTTTTTATTTTTTCCTATCATGGATGTTGTGGCTTTGAAGAATGTCATCATTTTATTTTTGGTTCTAGCCTTACCCTTTTCTTCTTGTATCCCCAAAGTTGTAGTGTTAAGCATAGTAATGACTTTTTCTTTTCACCTCTCTTTATCTATTTCCTTCTATAACTTCAAAGTCATGACACTATGCATGATCTTGGCTTTCTCTTTCAGCTTCTCATGGAATACTTTTTTATGTAACTCCAAAGTCGAGGAATTATGCACAATAATGACTTTTTTAATCTTTTGATGAATAATTTTATTCTTTAACACTGAAGTCATGGTGAAATGCTTGACCATGATTTTGTCATTAATCAGATCTTTTAGAAATTTCATTTTAGCTTTGTTTTCCTCACTTGTTTTCTCAATTTTTTGAAGTTGCATATGTTATATTTCTCTGAAGTGGTGACTTTAAAGAATGTCATAATCTGATAGTAGTCATTTTTCTCATTTTGTGCACTTTCATAACTCAAAAGTGGTTCTTCCTTGTCATCTTCCTCATTTTCATCACTTTCATAGCTCTAAATTTATTCTTCCATGTCATCTCTTTTATCTTGAATTGGCCACCAGTCCTCAACAATATCATTCCTTTGAAAGTTCACTTTTTTGTTGCATTATCATGTGAATAGATTAGCTACTCTTCAATATCCCATCTCATTATTATTTGGACTTTATAAGTTTTTGTAAAGATTAAACTTTACTTGCTCCTCGTCAACATAGAGAGTAAACTATTCATTTTTGACATTAATAAGGACTTGTCTAGTCGTCAAAAAAAACATCTCATAATTAATAGTGCATAATCTTCTTTTTCCATATCCAATACAATATAATCTACTTGAAAAATAAAGATACTGACCTTAACTAAAATATCTTCAATAATATCATCCAAGCAATTGATTTTCCGATCAACCAATTGACATGAGAGAGGTTGGAGTGATTTTTCTAAAATTAAATATTTGCATAATCAATAAGGATATCAAATTGATACTTGATTCTAAATCACATACTACCTTCTGAAATATATGATTCTCTACTATACAAGGTAAAGTAAACTTTTGGGATTTTCCAATTTTCTTAGAAGTATTCATTGGATAATTGCACTATACTTCTTTATTATATTCATAATCTCATACATCTCAAATACTCTCTTACTATTCATACTATCTTTCATGAATATCACATAGTTTGTCATTTGAGCTAGTACTTTGAAAAATAGTATATTTACTTCTAGTTTCTAGAAATGTTGAGAAATTTCTCAAATTTCTCATCCAATTTCTCATTTCTCAAATATTATAGAAATAAAATATTTATTAGAAACATACCTTTAGCTTCATTCAAATTATTTTCTTTCTCTCAATAGCTTTGGGTAATCACCATTAACTTCTTTGTTTCTTTACTTATTTTACTTATAACCAAGGGTAAGAGTTGGGCTTGAACAACTACTAGATTTGTGGTTTTGTAAGGTATCATGAAACTAGAGGTGTCAATTAGGCTAGGAGGCCCAAGCACAACACTAGGCATGACATGATTTAGTCATGCTTGGCATGGCATGACCAAGTTCAAAGTTGTGCTTGGATGTGCCACGGGATGGTCCACAACAAGGTTTAGGTCATGCTGGGCCAAAGTTTCTAGCATGGGATGCATGGCACAACCCATGATAAAATTACTCCAACTCATAGCTTGGTTAAAAATCATTCCTAGACATGTTATCAATCATGTCATGATGGGTTGCCCAATTTTATAGCTATGTCAGCACAATATAGCCCATGCTAAATATTGTGTCACATTGAGCAAGGCACGATGGCCCAGATAGGCTTAAAAAATGGTTGATGCCGATAAGACATGGCATATTTGAAACCTCTACATGACACTACTACCTTCATTTGTAAAATATTTTTTAGTAGAAGTCATGACTTGAAAATTTTTTGTGGTAGGCATAACTTTTGGGAAAGTCAAGGCATTATAGGTTAGAGAATGTCAAAAATTCTTTTGCTCAATGCATTGCCCCTCTAGTTCTTTTCTACTTCGAAGCAATATAGATAAATACTTATTTGAGTTTTCTTAGTATTACTTGAAAGTTTATTAACTCATTTTCCCTTTATAAAGAATATCAGTTGTCAAATTTGATTTTCTTTATTCCTCAAAGCTAAACTTATGTGATCTATTCTTGCTTGAAGTTTTGTCATCCAAGTGTCTTGGCATTTATTTCTCTTCTTTGGTCCTATTAATATAACATTCAATTCATTCTTTATTTAGATTTGAATTTTTTTCTTGTTATGGAATTTGATAATTCTAGCTTGATCTTTCTTGATTATTATAGCTCACCAGATTATTTCCAAATTTTTTTGAATCTTGCCCAACATCCTGTAGCCCACTCTCATAGACTTATATGTATTCATGACTATAGCTAAATACTTTATTGAATATCAACCATGCTAATAGGTTTTATTAGAAATGTGTGAAAGTGCTCCAATAGGGAAGAGTAGGTATATTGAAGGTGATGTCTTTTTGGAGTTCAAGCATTCCAACCTTGTTAAGTTTTGGGAGCTTGTCACTAGTTGAGGACTTGACTATGAAGGAGAGTGTTGGCCTATTCTGCACAAACTGGTCTAGAGTTGGAGCCACTCTCTTGATGAGCCTAGGGTAGGAAAAAACTTGTTAGCATAGAGGCATGAAGTATAGCATGGCATACTAGGTCTCATGATAGTGTTGATTTTGTGGCCATCATATGGGTTGCATCATTGCATGAATGAGTAGGCCTATGACAAATGGTATCAAAGTGAGTGCATGATATCATCATCAAGGGGTGTTTCCTTCCATCAATTGTGGTGGTTGAAGGTCTATCTCTCCTACAAATGCATAATAGATGATGCTGCCATATTTGATGCAGCTATAAAAGAACTCATGTTCCTCTAGAATGAAAAAGGTACCAAATACTATCTAGTAGTGCATAATGGGTACTTGCCTACTAGGGATGGAAGTTTTGATATATGTGTTGATTTCATTGTGGGAGTGAGTGTGGTCTTCATACATGGCTCTAGAAAGTCGTGTCCCTAATGAGAGACATCCTCTTTGGCCTAAAAAAAAACAATGTGGACATTAATTGATTAAATATAATGAGGAGCAATAGTCTTTGATGGTGGAGATCGGTGAAATATGCAATGCACAAGGATGTGCAAGATATTGGGTGGGGGAGACGAAGAATATCATGGACTTATATGCATTCTTGATCTTAGCTGAAGACTCTATTGAATATCAAGCATGCTAATATGTTCGAGTAGAAATGTGTGAAAGTGCTCCAATTAGAGAGTGCAAGTGTATTGAAGGCTATGCTTATTTGGAGTTCAAGCATACCGACCCTATTGGGTTAGGTGTGCTTGTTGCTAGTCATATACTTGAACAAGTGAAGAGCATCATTTCTACTTTAGGATATGCTTCTAAAAAATAATTTTCCATCTAATGAAAGGCTTTTATGTAATGGAAGGTTATTTCATTTCGTCATTATGTGCATATCCTTAACATAATGGATCAACATGGTCTTGAACAAGTGAAGAGCATCATTGCAAAAGTCCATGTAACTATGGACTTCTTGAATTTAAGTGAGGCATGACTCAAATAGTTTGGTGAACTTGTTAGCTAATACAATGTGCAAGAAAAAAAATTAGTCCTTGAATTCAAGACTAATTGGAATTCAACTTATGATTTGTTGGATTGTGCTATCAAGTTTAGAAAGGTATTTCCTAGATATACTTTACATGTCATAATTATGGTTGTCCTAATGATGATGCGTGGGAAAAGATTGAGAAATTGCTTCAAGTCTTTAAAGTTTTTAAAGATAGTACTAATATTATATCAAGTTCTGAATATCCAACTTCTAACTTATTTCTTAGCGAGGTACATAGGATTAAAGTGTTGTTGGATAAAAGAATCGATCCTCCTGATGATTTTGTTAGGAGTATGGTTCAAAAAATGAAACAATGGTTGATAAGTATTGGGGTGAATGCAATATGCTAATGGCGAAAAGAGCGGTGTTAGACCCTAGATTGAAAATGAGGGCTCTAGAAAGTACATTCCCCAAAACATTTTCTTTGCATGTAGCTCAAAAGAATATTAGCAAAATTAGAGATGTCATGTATCACCTTTATGATGAATATGTGAGAATACATTCTTCTTTTACTGATAAAGAAAATGTGGAATGTAAATCTATTTCAAATTCTCATGAAGGAGGAAGTACATCAAGTTGGTTGTTAGAATTTTTGTATGTGGTTAAAAGTGGGCAAGAAGTGGAACCTATGAAATTTGAACTTGATGTGTATCTTGATGTGGGACTTATCATTTCTCAAGATTATAAAATTTGATGCCTTGGCTTGGTGGAAGAAAAAATCTATGAAGTTTCATATTTTTTCTAAGTTGGAAGAAAATGTTTTGGTTGTTCCAATCACCACTATGGCTTATATATGTAACTTTTAGTGTCGTAGGTCGTGTAATATATCTCTATAGGTCTTCACTTGCTCTAGAAATAGTGCAAATGTTGATATTCACAGGTAATTGGTGTAGATACCTTCATGGTGTGAAAAGAAAGAACAAGGTATGAACTACATGTTAATCATTTTAGTTTAATTTTTTTAATATATAAATACTTACATTTTGATATTATTGTAGAACAAAGATGAAGATCAACCTAAAGAAATTCTTATCCCAATTCCTAATACCTCCAATGGAATTGACAAATTGACAACTCAATAGGTTTTGATTATGAAATTAAAATTCTGAGTCATATTTTTACTTCACTTTATTTATTACTTGATGTTTTCTTACATAGTTAAATATTATTAATGACAAACTATTATGCTTTTTGGAAGTGTATGTGAAAGCTATTATGATGGGCTTTTTTGGTTTGATCGCTATTTAGTTTGATGGAAGTTATATTACATTTTAATGATCAGTTGTAGCACTTGAAACCTTGCACCTATCATAGGCTATTGGAATTATTTGTAGTTGTATCCTTATAATATGCTTTCAAGTGTATTTGTTTAATGATAGTTCATGTGTAGATTACTTAAAACTAAAGTTTTATGATGTTGTAGTGATCATTATTGCTGATTTTTGTTTTTTGGACTCACTATGGTTTGTTTCCATTATTCATATTTCTCATTTTATATGATACCAAATAACAACTAGGAGACCTTTTAAAAATGACATGGTCCAATATCGAGTCGAGTTTTATTCAAATTCAAGCTCTAGTCGAGTTCAAGTTCGTGTTCGAGCCTAACTAGAGTTTGAGCTTTAGCTGAGTTTGAGTTTTGCATTTTTGAGTTTGATTCGAGCTTCATTTTTCAAGCTCATGAGCTTTCGAGCTCGAGTCGAGCTCAGATTCGAGTTTCGAGTTCGAGTTAGAGGTGTCAAACGGGCCGGGCCGGGTTGTCCCATCCCGTTTTTTTTTGGGCACGAGCGTGCCTTTATGTCGTGCCAGGAATGGCATGGTTTAAAAAAGCCTAGCCTGGCACGGCCCGCAGGCACGGTAGGCCGTGCCATGTGGGGCCAGGCCAGCTCGGGTCGGGCCGTACGGGCCAGTAAATTTTTTTTTAAAAAAATTTTTATTTTGTTTTATATATATAAATTATTAAATTATATATAAAATTTTAGATAATGTATAATATTATATATTTATAATATGAAAAATGTTAAAATTTATTAAAATAACAAAGTTTAAATTTTTTTTATAATTTAATATAAAATTAGTTTAAAATTTATTAGAATTATATAATATAGTTATAAATTTTTAAATGGAAAATTTAAACAAAAAAATAAATAAATCAATACATTTTATTAAAAAAAATAAAAATTAAAAAAAACATAAGCAACTCAAATGAAAAATGACCAATCAGTCATTTAATACCGAATGTCCGAACCAAACAAATTACAGTTTCAACATAACGTATAAATAAAGCATACAATAAATAAAAAACAAAACATCGAAATCAAAAAATAGTATATCATCATAAATCATCAATTGGCATATCATGAGCATCATCAGCCACAACATCAAGATCAGTATCATATGGATCATTATCATCAGCAATCAACTCCTCGGCTATTGTAGTGAATGCGGCTGCAGTCTCTGTCCCAGTCTCAGCTCCAGCATGATCATGAATGCTAAACCTCGAATCTTTCCAATCCTTCAAATAAGCCAAGGCCTCAACAATATATGGACGCAATCTCGATCTCCTATCCGAAATCACGTTCACTGCAACAGAAAAAGCAGACTTCATTGCTATGCTAGCCACCGGAGGAGTGAATATATCCCGTGTCATCCTCAATAGCACGGGAAAGGTGGACTCATATGATTTCCACTACTATAATATATCAAGATTCTTAGTATCAGAATGTGATAGGATTGAGCAATAATCGGTATCTAAGTACCGAGAAAGCTTGCTCCTATGTGATGGTCCACCCATACGTTTCCCCCTAGCTAGCTGAATGGAAAAAATATCATCTCCGAACAAGGTATCAATGTCCGTAATCATAGTCTCACTACCACCACCACCATACATAGTATCGTAGTATGTGAACAGGTCAGTCAACTTCTCGTGAATGAACCCTTTAGATGGCTCTTCCAGGTTCATGCACGAGGAAATGTAGGTCAGGTTGTTTTCTACCCCTTCCACCTTAACCCTAGGGTCCATGCATGCAGCGAGGAAATAAAGAGATGGAACGGTGGACCAGTACTTCAAGTACTTGGTTTCCATCTCTGCAACCATATGGCTAAGTGTCGGGTCAGCTCGATACTTCCTAAACATGCTATTAATGTTGCATATGCACCGGAGTGCAATGCAAGTCGTGGGCATATAAACTGACGAAAACATGTTCATCGTGTCATAAAAAATCTTCAGGAATTTCATAAATGAAATTCCTGAAGCCCAGTCAGTGTCGTCAATAATAAGTTCGTCACTCTTACTATTGACGTAGTCGGATATCACGTATTCGTATCCAACACATGATTCTAACAACAGGTACGTTTAATTCCAATGATGTCTCACATCTCATTCGAATTTCTTCTTCTTAAGATTAGCAGACAAACAGAGACTACCAAACTCTTGTTGTCTGCGAGGAGTGCAAATATATTTTAGTGCATTACTTATATTATCCAACGTGGGAGAACACACCTTCATACCCGCTTGAACAATCAGGTTAATCACGTGACACATGCATCTGACATGAAAGATCTCTCCTAATGGTGAGTTTCTAATATTCCTAACAAACATGTTGATCGCTACTCTATTATTAGATGCGTTATCGAATGTGACACTAAAAATTTTATATTTGAATTTTATATTTCCTAAAGATTTTCATCATACACTCAAAAATGGCCAGGCCATCATGAGGATGAAGAATCTCAAAGAATCCTAAAATTTTTTTATTCATAGTCTAGTTAGAATCTACATAGTGGCTGGTGAGACATGCATAAGATGATTCATCGTGACTTGTCCAGATATCGGACGTCATGGACACCACTATATGCCATAAATTCATTAATTATTTTTTGTTTTTCTAACTTATATATCTTTAGTATTTCATTCCTAGATGTGGACTTAGGGATCCTACGATAATCAGGCTGAAAATATGTGTGCATGATGCGCACTACCTGTGGATCTTTCGAAAATCTGATCGGAAGACCCATCAATGTGATAAGTCTGGCCATGCCGTCCCTACCCAACTCGCTGGAGTATATGAAGGGAGTAAACTTTGAGACTGAACTCGATACAGTCTCAAAAAATGCAGTGTCAAGTTGGGTTTGCCTAGGATCTAATGGACCATGTTTTTTGGTGCATAATTCGGCATGCCTCTTAAGGTGCCCAGTCCCAAACGAACTCTTACATGTTATAAGTCTCATACAATATTTGCACTTTGCCATTTCTTGTTCCTCACCTCCAATATTTTTTTTTGTTTTATTATATTAAAATGAGTCCAATCTACATGAGTCCTCCTAGTTTTTTCTTTTTTAGAAGTTTGGGTTGATACGACTGGAGAAACCAAAGTTTCAGCAGCCTCAGACCTCTATGTAATATTTTCATTTTCTAAATTTAAATATGTTTCAGTTATATTTGTCATTTTTTATGATTTTTGTTATTCAGAATAGTTTTTTAGAGACTAGAAGACTGATTTTAATTTTTTCTATTTTTGGTCTAGAGAGAGAAACTAGAGAGAGAAAGTTAAAAAAACTTAAAATAAATTACCCGGTAAAAGCAGTGAGGTCGGTCACGCGCACGGTGCACCACAATCAAGCTTTAAGTTCAAAACTCAAGTTGAGTTTCCCGAAAATCTAAGCCGAATGCCGAAATCCCGTGTCCCGAGAGAGAGAAGCAAGATTTTTGAGAGAGAAATTGAACGATTTGAGAGAATTTATGTTTATGAAAAACATAAATGTTATAGAGTAGGGGGTGGAATTTATAGATTAAAGATAATAATTAAAAAAAAGAAATTTTTTTTTAATTTTTTTTGAATTTTTTTTAATTTTTTAGGGGGCATAATCATCAGGGCCATTGGATTCTGCCCCCTAACCGTTGGAGGCGAGATCCAACGTCTGAAAATTAAATTTTTTATTAAATTTTTTTTTCCCGTTGGGGGGGCAATTGGGTCGGTTCGGGCCTCGTGGCACAGCGGGTCGGGTCCAATCAGACCTTCCCGCGGTCTTTTTTGCGGGAGGGACACGGCCCGCTCGCGGGGTCGGGCTCGAGGGACACCCGACACTAGACGAACCCGTGCCGGTGTGCCGTGCCATGGGCCGAACCGTGCTGGTTAAGGCATGGCACTGCACGGCCCGTGCCTTCCTGGGCATGGCATGGGCCAAGACACGGCATTTTCCCCTGCCGGGCAGGCCCAGGCACACCCAAACCGTGCCGTGCCTTGTGCCTGGCCGGGCCGGCCCGTCCCAGTTGACACCTTTAGTTCGAGTCGATTTTAGCTGAACTCAAGCTTGACTCGCATCATTAGCACCCCTATGTTGGCCTATCCTGCACAAACTAGTTGAAAGTTGGAGCCACTCTTCTAATGAACCTTAGGTAGATAGAAGCTAGTCCACATAGAGGCATGACGTGTAGCATGGCAGGTTGAGTCTCAAGATAGTGTTGATTGTGAGGCCACTGCATGGTCTGCATCACTGCATGAATGGGTAGGCATGTGACACCACTCCCTCCATACAAAAACCTTTCATGATTTCTCACATTTAGATGATAGTGCATCAGAATTTTTTTGTTTGGTTGAATTATGTACCTTTTACTTTGTAACTTATTAGCTTCCTCTATTTAATAAATCATATTTAAATTTTCCATTTCATGTGATTGAAAAATAGCAACTTATATCGATCATCTTCTCTTCTCCTCTTGGATTTCAAGCATCCTTAGGAAACCTTCTATCTTCATTTCTATGGTGGTGAATTGATCCAATTCTAGTAATTCGGTCTTATATTCTTCCAAATGAACAATCAATGCTCGAGCTTCCTGACCGATTTGACAGTGGGTCAGGCTGCTCGAGCATGACATGAGGCATAACCCAAATTAGTTGTGCCTAGTCCATAACAGAATGGTCTAGAACCTTGCTTGGATCAAGGTTATGTCGGCCTATGACATTGCTCTTGTTGTCTTAGGCCAATGGCACTACAATAGAAATCTAATAGTTATTATATTTTTGCCCTTAAAAAATAGAAAAAAAATTCAAAAAAAAAAAGAAAATATATATTATTTTAATCTTAAAAATCTATAAATATAAAATATGGAATTTTAGAATTTCATTCTCTCCTCTCCTATCCTATTTTCTATTTCTTTTTCTTGGGTCTCCTTTCTTTACTCTCCTAACTCATAGGACCTAGTTTGTCCTATTATGATTTTTGAAATTGTAGAAAGTGGGGCACAGGCTTCTGCTCAAATAAATTAAAGCAGTGTGTTTGTGGAAAGTGGGGTGCAATCTTTTACTCAAATAAATTAATATGGTATGGTTGAGTTATGATATACTTTTTTTTAGTTTTTAAAATGCAATTATTAGTTTATAGCATAATATAATATTTTAAATATATATTAAAAAATGACAAATTATGAATTAACAAATAATGAATTAGGAATAAATTTAGATAATAACGATAACTCAACTAAAAGGTCTGAGGCTAAAATTATGTTATCTCCAATAGTCTCGACCCAAATTCATTTGTCTAAAAACCTAAAACTAGGCAAATTTCAATAGTTTTGACTCCTTTTAAGATGATAAAAAATAAAATTCTAGGGATATCAAACAAAATTTGGCACAATATATATATTAAAATAAAATATATACATGTAGAAGAGTATATGGCACTAACTATCTTAAGAGATATGTAGATCAATGAATTAATAAATATGATGCATTGGATTCGAGACAAACCCAACTGAGCAATAATATCGTGAAGTTAGATCAAGTTCAGCTTCATTGACTCCTTTCATATTCTACAATGACTTTGGAATGGAAGGCATAGTCAAACTAATTATAGCCATGGGTCTTCTGATTAAAATTTTGGAAAATCATAGGATGGTCATTATTATGTAAACCTACTTCTAGCCTATATATCATAGGATTCCTTGGTTTACTAGTATGAATGATATAATAAAATATTATATGTTAGAAAAGTAATTAATAATTAATGAATTTAAGAAATATAATGAAATATTGTTAATGATTTTTAATATAAGGACTAGTCATGATGATGCATCATTTGCATGTCTCCCCGCCTATTATATAGATTCAAAATAGGAACTTAATAAAAAAGTTAAGATTACTTAAGATCCTCCATTCTCATAATGGTCTTGCCATATATGAGCGTATGATAAAAATTTTTAAAGAATATGACATAAATATTATGTATAACTTTCAATAATATGTCTAATAAAGAAATATCAATTAGTATGTTTGTTAGAATCATTAGAGAATAAGTGTTAGGTTAAATTTTTCATATTAGTTGTATGTGTCATATTATTAACCTAATAGTATCATTAGGAATAAAGGTTGTTTCCCCCATTTTTGAAAAAAATAAGAAATTTTTTAAAATACCATAGGATACCTTTTATTAGATTCATGTGTTAGCTACCAACACATGATATCTAATTATATCAATTTTAATAATGATGAACTTATTAATGATGATTCTAAATAGGATATATGATTTTCATTTATAAAATTTCAAAATATTTTTTTGGATATGATTAATATGTGTTCATCTATGCATATGCAATATTAGTAGCATGTTTAGCAAGTACAGAAGACACCATATATTTAGTATAATGGATTTTGAGATGAAAACCAAATAATTAAAATATTGGTCCTCCTTTCCAACTATGCATTACTTGGCAGCCTGTATGGATCCTAAGATTAAGATTAAAGGGATAGCAATTATATTAAGATACATATCTACCTACTTGAACCAAGAAAACATATTATAAGGTTTTATTCATAAAAAATTAAGTAACATATTTATATATTATGACACTAGGTATGATAGTTGTAGTGAAGCTCCAAGTATGGACATTGATACCATATTTGGGAATAATAAATATTCTATTTAGTTAGCTAAGGAAAAATAATAAATTAATCCATCAAATAGGACCAAGCTATCTTAGTACTTAGATATTGATTACTACTTCATCCTTTCACATGATAATAATAAGAATTTAGATATTTTGAGCTAGTGAATATCATATAAATCCACATATCACATGGTATCTAAGATGAAACATGATCTACTAATCTCATTGGTGTCTAATATAACATCAAAGTTTGCTAGGACTTGGAAGCATATGCATGCATGAAGGACATGGAAGGACTTGGAAGCATATGCATGCATGAAGGACATGGAAGGACTTGGATCATTTGCATTCATGGACTTGGAAGCTTCAAGGTTGATCATTCAGAATAAAGTAAAAGAGTTGATTTAGATGATGACTCATGGGACATCAAAATTGAGGATATCGAGGCCACCACTAGTGATATCTTTAAATGCATATATAATGATTATGATTTGCATCTATATCTATACATCCACACTAGGCATCAATTGATGATGATGACTCATGCTATTTTGAATTATTTTTTTTTTCAAATGATACAATTTTTTTGATATTTTTGTTAGTTATGTTTCATGTTATATTATTTGTGATATTGATATTATGTGCATAAATAATTTTTTTCATTGGAGTGATTTTTCATTTTCATTTTGTATAAATATAAAATTAAAATTTCATAATATTATAATTTTTACTTGCACATAAATATAAAATTAAAATTTCAGTTTATTTTTATTTAAATAAGGCCCAAATGACCAAGCATGGTCCATCATGACTCAACATGAATTTTTCTGCTTCTAGGCCAAATTGATCATGTTGGGCCTAATAAATAATGTGATATTATGTGCTAGCACAACTAGCTCATTTGACACATCTAGTTTAGTAGTTATTCTTTGCTAACTCTTCCAATAATTAATATACTTTTTTTGATAAGTTATTCATAATAGAGCTACCCATGATCGCATAAACCATACACCTCATTATGTAATTCAACATGTTGTAGAAAGTTTGAACTTGGAACTATAACTCAAATTTGTGTTGAGGACACATTATCAATAACTCCTTAAAATAGTTTCAAGCATCATATAAAATCCCTTGACCACCTTGGTGAAACTGAGTTTCTCACTTCATAACTGAAAAGTGATTTGAAGTGGGAAGAACTTAGTGAGAATCACCCTCAAAATTTTATCCCAAATTCCCAACTATCAATGTAGCCATAAGATAAGCAAGGGAACCAATTCCATTCATTATCCTTAAAAAAATATGAATAGGCATAACCTTATTATATTGGTCTTGCTCCAATCATCTTTACCATATCACTACATGTCTATTAAGATCCAATGATATCTTTCTACTATTTTGGTGTTGTTGAATAATTACTATCAAACTCATCCAATTCAAAATAATTTTCTTCTACTGGTTACAACTGAATACCAGGATAATTATCCAAAATCTTTAACCGCCAATAATTTCTCAATTTGTAATGGTGTATGGATTGTTAGATAGCTTGTCTATCACTATCTCATGGCTTCTATTGATGCTAGTTCTCTCTAAATGCTCTTTGTCAGCTCTATGTTTTGAAATATCTCTTCTAATTCCCTTAATATATAGATATATAGGAGTTAGCTTAGTCTCAAAGATTTTGCTCATAAAGTTTTGTTAAGACAAAAAGAATAAAAGAAAAAAAATCATAATATAAAACACAATAATCCACATTCCAAATAAGATATCAAGATACGCTATTGGATTTGAGAAACACAATTAAAATAATGCTATCTAGACTACTAAAAAATTATTTTTTCTCAAGAATAATTATGTCAACTCACATTGACTAACCAAACTAAATAATTTCTAGCAATGACACCAAAAAACTTGTTGCAACTTTGTTATATTACCTAATTTTTTGGGTTAGATTTAGATAATGTATCAAAATCTTATTGGCGAGGGTATCTCCTAAATAATGTGTAGTATATAATTTATTTTGTTATCTATTTTTTTAATCCTTTATTTTGTTTCTTTATTTTATTTATAGGTACAAGTACGAATATGTTGAGAGATTGAATACATGGCATTAAGATAATAATGGGGGTCCTACTGCCCAATTAGTAGGCTGGGTGAATATTTAGAGGATGACCCAATCCACTTTGAAAATTTGACATATTTTTATTTTATGTAGAACCCTAATTATCTTATATATATATATATAGTATCAATAATATCAAATATGCACTCTGTTCTTCTTCTCTCTCTCTCTCTCTCAATTATGTAATAAAACATTCATTGTTAATAAATCTATAAGGGCTATGCACTTTTCTGGTAGACATAACTAGAAGTATTGAATGGCTATTGAACCACATTAAAACTGATGTTATGTTATGTTATGCATAATCCATTGATGTTTTGTTCAACATAATCACTATATATACATAGATAAAAATTCTAACATAATAATCTACAAGTATATGAGTTATGTAAGTAGTAAAAAGGACTTTTGTCTAGATATCAATTCATAACATTATATCAACAATTCAATAAATCAATAATGAGATAACATAATTCTAATATGGGATAAATTTAAAAAGGTAGGTATGAATCTTAGATTCGAATGGTGTCCACTTAATTTGTATGATGCATGTTCAAATAGTTCAATTTATGTTAAGTGAGAATATAGAACACATGTTGAATTATTGTAGAATGGCCATTTTCTCTAATGACATACAGGGTAGTAGTTATCACCATTGAGCCCATCCTAATAATAGTCGCCTAATACGTATCCCTTTGGTACTATATTTTTAAGATAATAAATCATCTCTACTCTAGTTTCATTCATAAGTAAATATTTTTCTAGAAAATTGTCAACTGCTTTTAATGGTTTCTTTGTATGCATATTATTATTTTCTGGCCTCCAATATCATAAAGACCAAAAATTGATATGATTTTTAAGTATTTATACTTTCTATTTTGTAAGTGTCATACTCAGATAAAAACTTATGCTTAACTCAAATCATGCTAGTACAAACTATATGAGTGAAAGCCAGTCAAAGGACTAGCACTACCTTATAAGTCAACTTATACCCATGCATGTCATATTGATTATCTATCATTATCCTCCAAAAGGATGATGTAGCTCTCACACTAAAGATCAATTTTTCACTCAAATCATTAGTACTTGGATAATTAACTTATAGCAATTAACATACCTAAATTTTAGATTTAACATATATATTTGTCTCATGCATCTCAGTCAGAAGAAATATCACTTCCTTCATATAGTATATATGAGTGTACCTCATTATTTACTTGTCACTATCTAAAATAATAACAAACCTAAACTCATTGATAGTTAACTCCCTAATTTTAGTTATATTCAATCACCATATTTATCAATTTCTATTTCACAACATAAATCAAATGCAACACTTGATTATGAAACTATTTTTACATCACAAAAATCACAAGTACACAATGGCAACCCTCATGAGAATCTAGAACATAGACCCAAATCCAATATTATTTTTGTTTATTTTGACAAATCTACCTTAGAAAGGGGGATTTGGTAGTTATGCCCTCCAACTGTAAGGTTTAGTCTATATCATATATCCTTTGCTTGCTTGTAGATCCCTTAGTGAGTAAAAAAAAACCTCTGCTAGATTGATTATAGTGCATTTTTTTTACATTGTGCATGGAGAAGAACAATTTTTTTTTTTGAGATTTATTTTTTTTTCATCTTTTATAATATGAAATTTGTATATTTCTCTAAGTGGAAAGTCATGGCTATTAAAAGATACGATGAATTTGGCCTTCATCACTTGAGCTCGAGGTCATGACTTGTATCTTTTTTTCTCTATCACACAAAAGTCACAATACTAAAAATGGTCACATCTTTGGCATTGCTCTCTCTTCTGCATAGTTTATCCATAGAGCTGAGGATAGCCATAGTGCTAGGAATAGTCTCTCTAGTTCATAATATGGTCATGTTATTTGGAATGACTGTAATACTAGGAATAATCTATCTTGTGTTGAGAATGATCATGATACTTGGAAGGACCATGACTTAGCCTTAATCTTTTTTCTTTGTGAAATAGACATGGTGTTTGGAAGTGGCATAGAGTTGCAAATTTTATTTAACCTTCCTCAAATATAACATGGTTTTGATGCTTGGAATGGTCATGGATTGGGCAATGAGCTCATACATAAAAGTTGCAATATTACCATCTCTCGAGGGTAAGAGTCATGGCCTTTAGAAATGGTCTTGCTTGAGTAATACCCTATCTAACCTTTTATGTCCAAAAGTCATAGAATTAAATAATTGTCATGTCTTTGGCATAAGTATTGGCTTTGTATATTTCCATAGCTCAAAATTTATGACTTTGAAAAATTATCATAACTCTGATTTGAAAATATAAAATTGCGGTAATGATAAAGACACAGTACTGTGAAGTGGCTATGACTTTTAGTACTAATAGGGTACTTGATTACTATGACATAAAATTAATATTATAATTATTTAATTATTACGAGATAAGTATGATGATGATTTCATGATATATTACATTCATAAAAAGTGTTACATAATAAAATGATTATACTAGCGAGGTAATAGAGTCATAGTGTACAAAGATTATCATAACTAATTAAGTAGAGTTTCAGTTAAGAATTAATGCCAAAACTATTTAATGATCATAAATCACTAAGTTACCAAATACCTCCAAAAATACACCAGTTTGTTATGACAATTCATTAAAATTTTTTAAAATTCCTAAGTCATGAAATCGACTCAATTATGTCTCATTCTTATGCTTACACACTATCTAATATCACCAAGAAAATTTAATAATATTTGATAATTTAAAGATCAAATAGTTGGGAATGAATGAAACTTTAGCCATAACCTTTCTCATATATCACTTGACCATAACTAGAGAATGAATGTGACCTTGACAATTAGCCCATACATCCAAATCATGGCTTTGTCTTCTCTTGAGGGCAAGAGACATGACCTTGGAAAGTGGTCACACTTGAGTAATTTCCTCTGTAATATTATGTGTCCAAAAGTCATGGCAATAGATAATTATCATGACTTTGGCTTGGGTGGTTTTGACTTTATGGCTTTTTATAGCTTAAAATTATGGCTTTGGGAAAAAGATATGACTCTGATTTGAGAATACAAAGCCTTGGTAAAGATACGGTACTTGAAATGGCCATGACTTTTAGAACTAGAGAGATACTTAGTTATTGCAACATAAAAATATTATCACAGTCATTTAATTATTATGAGATAAATATAGCTATGACTTCATGATGATATCATAGCTAAAAAGTATGTATTACATTGTTTAACAATTATGCCAACGAGTATGTATTATTTTTATGTATTATTTTCATGTATTACATTGTAAAAAGTATGTATTGCATGGTTCAAAAGTATGCATGAAAACCATGTGAACCATGACATGTAAAGATTGGTATGACTAAATAAGTAGAGTTTCAGCCAAGAATAGATGCCGAAATTACTCAATAACCTATAAGTCACCAAGTTGCTAATTACCTCCAAAACATACCTCAATTTTAGATTTTGACGTATACGTTTCTCTCATATATCATGGTTCAAATGATTATCACTTCTTTCCTACCTTATTTGTGATTGAGTCTCATAGTTTATTTTTCACTATCCATAATGACAACATGCACAAACCAACTAATAGTCAGATTTCTAATTAAAGTTCTATTTAATCATCATATCAATTAATTTTCATGACATAACATAAATCAAATGCATTAATTTTTTAATAAAATGATTTATATCTCACATAAATCATAATTATTTAAATCCTAGACCTTAATTTTGCTTAACATTGGAAAGAGATTCAATAAGATACAATAAAAACAAGTCTCGTGTCTTTGGTTCCCAATAATAACTTCCATGAGAATCTAGGATACAAATTCTAATCACATGCTATTTTGTTTAATTTTCCCGAACTAGATGTGGGGGGGTTGATAGTCACATGCTAACACAATGGTTTAGCTTATATTTGCTTGCTTGTAGATTTCCTGGGGAGTGAAATATCTCCCATTAGGATTGTTGGCGATACTTTGCTTTTGCTTAGTGCATGAAGAAGAAAAAAAATTGAAAGATCTCAATAATCTATCATCTATCCTTTTTTATATTCTAAAATTTTAGTATTTCTCTAAGTAGAAAGGCATAACTTTTAAAAGATATCATGGCTTTGGCCTTGGTCTTTTGAGCTCTAGGTCATAACTTTGAAATATGGCTACAACTTTGAAATGTATTCTAATCTTTCTAAAATAAAAAGTCTTGATGCTGGAAAGTGTCTATAAATTATGTCTTTTGTCTTTGTAATACAAAGTCACAGTACTATGAATGACCATGACTTTGTTATTGGTCTCTCTTGTGCATCATACATTGGAAATTATCTTATACATCGAAGTCATAGCTTTGCCTTCTCTTAAGGGCAAGAGTCATAGCCTTGAAAAGTACCCACATCTGAGTAATATCTTCTATAATATAATGCGTCCATAAGTCATTTTATTTGATAATTGTTGCAGCTTTGCCTGGTTTGTAACTTTCTATAGCTCAAAATGTATGGCTTTGGGAAATGGACATGACTCTTATTTAGAATATAAAACCTTGGGTAAAGCTAATGTGATAATGCTAAGAATAGACTATGACTTTTGATACCAATGGGATACTTGGTAGCTAAAATATAAATTTAATATCATAATTATTTAATTATTATGAGATAAATATAGATGTGACTCAATGATGATATCAGAGTAAAAAATAATATATTGTATGATTGAATGATTTAGATAATGAGATAGTAGAATTATGACATACAAGAATTTCCAAAACTAACTAAGTAGTGTTTTGACTAATAATTGATGTCGAAACTACTTGATGACTATAAATCACCAAATCACTTACTATTAAAAATAAACTAATTTTATGACTATTCATCAAAATTTTAAAACTCAAAAATCATGAATTCAATTTAATTGTGGCCTATTTACATATTTATACATTATCTAATGGTACCATAAATACATATAAATGTTCGGTAGTTTTCATACCGAATAATAAATATAGAAAATACAAGGGGAAATGAAGTAAAAAACCACATGAGAGAATTTGACATGGACTATAGAGATTATAAATGAAAGAAATGCTTTAGTGAATATCTATTTATAAATATTAAAATTACTTTAGGAGGCAACCCAATAAGTTTGTTGTTGTTGAATGATGAAATAAGTTTTCTCCTATCATTTTTTATATATGTATCACACCTAGATATTGATACACAAACACAAAAATGAGTTGCAAATTCAAACTTAGTTACAATTCTAACCAAATCAAACCCAAATTCATGGTCATCAACCAACACCATTACTTTCAAAAAATAATAATAAAACACATGAACTCATGACTTTGCACATCTATTTAATTAGAGCATCAAATGGAAAATCTCTAAAAGCCCCAAAATTTCTTCATCTTTTGATGCCATGAATCTGAGCTCCAAACATCTTGAGATTTAAGCACTGCCATGGAAGAAAGCTTGGATTCAAAGTTATGGGGAAGATCGAGACTATTGAGACAAGCAACAAGGTTAAATGCAAACCAACATGGTCGAGCACCACCCAATTTTCATAGAAAGCCACGATGCCATGCAACTTTTTTGACAAAAATTGGTAGAAAGTGAATGTCATTTATTATCACCAACAAAAACTTTATAGGAGAGCGAGATTTCATTATATCTGTTCTACCTTTCTAGTAGATCATAGAAAAAAAAAGATTTTGCTTTATTTTGTGCCCATTGAGAAAGATGGAATACTTAAAATGGTAGTACAAACCTTTGTGCATATATTGATAAGAAAATTATTAAAGAGTTACTCCAATTGTAAGGAGGTAGCGATATCACAATTTTTATATTCTTTAATATGTAACTCAATTTCAAAGAAATCACAAATATATTGATGAATAGAAAAGAAGAATAGAGAGTAACTTCAAAAAATACTTATAGATATTTGATGAATGAAAACTCAAAAGGGTAAGTTAAGTGTATTTGTATTTCATTTGTTATTTTTTGTAGCTGATACTCTATGTCTCAACTATCACACAAAATTGGACAATTATACTTTATGCCCTTTTGATTGTTTACAGATTATATGTTGGAAAAATACTTGAGAAGTTCATACTCAAATATCAAGAGGCTGAATTTTTTGGCCAATTAATTTATTCTTCCTTGATTATATTATTATGATATGCTGATGAAATCTCGATGGATGAGAATAGTGATGAAAGGTGTCCAATGGTGTCCCTTAACATTATCAAACATTAAAAAAAGGGTTTGAAAATAGATAAAATAGAGAAGAAGTTGATTTTTAAACAAGAAGAATTTGTGAATATTAGGCAAGAAGGACCATCCTTTCTTGAAGTTGATATAGAATAGAGGTGTCGGGTGGGCCGTGCAATGCTGGCACGACCCATTTTTTATCAGCATGGTGCATGGTCCACCTACCCAGCATAGCACAGTGGGGAAAAGTGCATGGTCATGCCGACCATGCCAAGTGTAAAAAAAATGGCCAAGTGGCCAGCCAATTTAATCGGCCATGTGGTTGAATTTTTTTTAAAAAAAGTGGATTACCCCATCACGGGGTTGTCACATTACAAAAATACCACCCGAGTGACCTCCCAAGTGATCGCCCAAGTGACCGCCCGATGGGGATCCTATCGAGTAGTCACCCGAGTTGATTTATCGTGTCATCGAGCCAAGCACATGGGTGGTGCCTGGCCAGCATGAGGCAAGGCTCATGCCGGCCCAGCACGACATGAACTAAGTGAAGGGGTGGCTTGACCTAGCCCGAGGCATGATTCCAAACCATGCCGTGCTGGGCCATATAATATTATAATACTGAACCATATAATATTATAATACCGAACCATACCAGGCAACGAGCAATGTCCAAGCCACCTGACCCATTTGACACCTCTAATATAGAAGCTATGAAAAGAAATAGAAATATATGAGAAGAAGAAACTCACATTGATGATTCTCTAGGTGCACAAAGAGGGACCATGGGTAATATTTTTTGAGTTTTGGAAAACATGTAGCTAGAAGCTAAAAAGATAGATAAATGTTTGAAAAGAGAGATACAATACCTCTACACAACAATAATTGATAGCTAAAAAATAAGATACAATGTGGGAAGTATACATTCAAAAGAAAAAGATATTATTAGTCACATTCCAAAAGAAGTTTGAAAAGAAGATTTAAAAACTATGGGAAAAAGATATGAAATGAGTTAAGACCATGGTGAATAGAACACTACAAGAAAAATCCCATATAGCTAGGGACAATTTCCTAGCTATATAGGAAATTTCCATTGCTGAATGGCAAATAGCAATGGAATACCAACGGATCGTGTCCCTTTCTAAAGTGCTTCTTGCTAAATTTTAGCTACGGAATTTTCCCTAGCTAAAAAATTAGCAGCGGAAAATTTTCTCGCTAAAAATGAAATTCCATTGCTAAATTAGCAAGATAAATGAAAGATTCTGTCGCTAAACAAAAATAATGACGGCTGAATCCCTAGCATTAGAAAATTAGATACGGAATATCCATCGCTAATTTTAATATTTCCATAGCAAAAATAGCTAGGGAAATTTTCTTCTCTAAATTAGCGAGAAATTTTTTCCTTGCTAATTTAGCTAGAGAATTTTCCCTAGCTATTTTAATTTCAAAAATATTTACAAAATTTAAAAAAATTTAAAATTTTTTAATTAAATAATTTATTATTTTTAAATCATATTGAATAAAAATTGAAACTATAAATAATTTAAAATAAACAAAAAATAAAATCATTTAATATCTTATTCAAAATCAATATTTTACATAATTGAAACAAAAAAATAACAAACTTTTTTTTATTCATCAATGTATTTATCGACAGTGCATAAAGTATAATATATCTATTCATTGTTGTTGCTTTCTCTCCCTATGCTCCTTCAATCATCATTTTTCTACTGCGACAAAGCTATACGAGTCACGACACGTAAAGTCTAGTGAAAAATCCCATCACTTATAGAATCTTTGTATGAGGAATAATGTGGTATCATATCTGTAAGAAAATTAAACCACTGTAAAAAAAGTTATGTTTTGATAAATATATAATCCTACAGTATATATGTAAATATATACTAGCAATTCACTCGTACATATATTACAACAGTATATGTACATATAAATAACTGTATTAAGTGTACATATAAACCGAGCACAAAAATAATCAGTATATATGTACATAAAATACTGCAGTATTATATGTACCTATATACTGACTTTATTTGTACATATGTACCTCATTTAGTGTTATTGCTGCTCCTCACGTTGCCACTCCTGCCATTGTTGTCATTGCCGCTGTCGCTGCCAATACCACTGCTGCTGTCATCGTCGCTGCTCTGCCTCTGCCAGTGTCGCCGCCATTGCCCCCACTGCCGTCGCCGCTGCCGCCGCTGTCGATGCTGCCGCTACATGCCGCAGCAGCCACTGCCATCACTGGTGCTGCTACTACCTCTGCGCTACCACCTCTATCACTGCTTACAATGCAGCCACTACTACCACCGCTGCTTCCGGTGCAGCAGATACTACTGCCGCTGCTCCCACCACTACTACCGCTGCTACAGCCCCCGGTGCTGCCGCCTCCACCACTGCCGTCGAGGTCACTAATACTACTGCTGATAGGTTTTTACATACCTATAATAGGCTAAAACTCTACCCAAAAAATTTAGAGACACACAAACATTTTCACAGATATATAAAAATAATTATTATAGACATGAACAAACACAAATTAAAGTTGATTGTCATACAACCTTAAACTAAAATGTAATTAAATAATTTAATATATTTATATTAAATTTAATATAAAAAACTATAAATGAAAATTTTAAATAAAATAAAATAAAATTATTTATTAACTTATTCTAATACAATATTTTAAATAACTAAAAAAAATTATATTACATCTTAGTTATCAATGTATCTACCGATTGTGCATAAAGTATAATATATCAATGCATTGACGTTGCTTTCTCTCTCTCTGCTCCTCCGATCACCAACTTTCCGTTGTGAAAATGCTATCCTAGTCACGGTGCTTCACATTTGTTGAAAAATCCCTTCACTTATACAAGCTTCATATGGGAACCAATGCGGTACTACATCTGTAAAAAATTAAACCACTAAATAAAATCAAAATAAATTAAAAAAAATTATGTTTTGATAAATATATATTACTACAGCAAAAATGTAAATATATACTAGCATTGCACTCGTACATATATTAATGCAGTATTTGTACATATAAATTGCAGTATTATGCGTACATATATACCGAGTACATATATACTCAGTATATATGTACATAAAATAATGAAGAATTATATGTACGTATATACTGACTATATACCTACGTATATACCACATTTGTTGCCGTTCCTGCTGCTCTTGATGTCGGTGCCGCCCCTGCCGCTGCTACCACTACCGTTGCGGCTGCTGCCGGTGCTACTGTCGCTGCTAGTGCAGCCGCCACTGTGGTTGCTACCTATGATGCCGTTGCTGTCGTTGATGCCGCTGCTGCTACCTCCCTTGCCTCCGCTATTGCCACTACTGCCGCAGCTGCCACTGACACCGCTGCTACCACTGCTACTGCGGCTACCGCTACTGATAATAGGCTTTTACATACCTATAATAGGCTAAAACTCAACCCAAAAAATTCGAAGAAACACAAACATATTCACAGATATATAATAACAGTTAATATAGACTTGAAAAAATGCAAATTAAAATTGATTGTCATACAGTTTTAACAAAATTTTAGTTAAATAAGTTAATATTTTTAAATTAAATTTTATAAAAACAGAAGCTATAAATGAAACTTTTAAATTAAACAAAAAAAATTCATTTAATAACATATTCTAATACAATATTTTTAATAACTAAAATAAATAACAAAAAATATATTATATCTTATTAATCAATGTACCCACCGACTATGCATAAGGTATAATCAATCCATGCATTGACGTTGCTTTCTCTCCCTCTACTCCTCTGATCACCAACTTTCTGCAGCGAAAAAGCTGTCCGAGTCATGGTTCGTCATGTATGTTGAAAAATCTCTTCACTTATACGAGCTTCGTATGGGAAATAATGCGGTACCATATGTGTAAGAATTCAAACCACTCAATCAAATCAAAATAAATAAAAAAAAATTATGTTTTGATAAATATATATTATTGCAGTAAATATGTACATATATACTAGCATTTCGCTCGTAAAAATATTACTATAACATATGTACATATAAACTACAATAATATGCTTACATATATACTGAATACATATATACTCAGTATATATATACATAAAATACTACAGTATTATATGTACGTAAATACTGACTATATACGCACGTATATACCGCATTTGTTGTTGTTGTTGCTGCTCTTGCCGCTGCCACTACTTCTGCCACTGTTGACGGTGCTGCCACTGCAAACGGTGCTGCCGTAGCTACTGCCGCTGCTGCCACTGCAGACAGTGTTGCCACGGCTACTGCCGCTGCAGACAGTGCTGTCATAGCTGACGCTCTACTGGTGCGGCCGGTGATGCAGGTGCTGTCGTCCCTGCCGCCACTGCCTGCTATCGCTACTGTCGGTGCTGCCGCCCCTGCCATTGCTGCCGGTGCCTCCACTGTCGCTGATGTCAAAATAAAATCCAACAATATTCATGTTTTTATATAAAAGTATATGCAAGATAAAATGCACCTTACTTTATTTATCACATTTTAGGAAAATTTTGTGATGTAGGCTCTTTAAAAACTACACTGGAATTTTAAAAATAAAAAATAAAATTAAAGATAAGAATAAAACTTAATTTTTTGAGTGGACTCGTATAAACAAGACAACTAGAAAATTAGGAGATAAAATTATTAATATTCAACATTTTTCATATTGATTATTTTTTGACCATTAATTTATCCTTAAATATTAGGTATCATCTCACTAGGCAATTAATCTCAAAAATAACATCATTAAAACACACATAAAAAATTCAAGTTTAACAAAAACTATAATAATTCAAAATAAAAGTTAATACATGATATTTTATTCTTGGCCTAGAATAATAATTTTCATCATAGGTTGTATACAAAAGCACACAATGCCAAGATTATTAAATATGCAACAAAACATAGACTTCACCTCACTAAATCTAATAAAAAGTTCAAAATAAAATATATTTGTGCAAAAAGAATACAAAAATAACTAATCGTTATGAAAATATATAAGGACATACAATATAAGTATGATGATAACGACCATACCTAGCACATAAGGTACCTACTTGACACAGGATCTAAGAGAGTTTGATATCTCGAACTCAAGGCCTATTATCTTTGGAGAAAGATATTTACCATCACACCAAGTCACAACTTGTAATATAAGGATAGATGATATTTACTTGTATTGTAACTACAATATAAGAGAAATCCAAGCCTATAAATAAAAAATAAAAGACTATGAGTAGCTCATACAAGTTAGGTGATTCCATATAATGAAAATCAATTGAATCTGCTACAGACTTCCATGCAGATTCGGGCACGGCTATGGCTCTTTCAAACTTGAGCTTAAATACCACCTTTTTACACTCTTCAAACTTCTAGGTAGCATCTCAATCCGTTGAGAAAATTTTTTAACCTGATTCATGTTCGTCATAGAAATTATGATGAAAGAGACACATGGTCTTCATGATCATCAAATATGTTGATTGAAATAGCTGCAAACATGGTATTGATTAAAGATGAATGAAGTTTGTGAACCAAGCTTATTGATTTGATTGGAACCTGCTTAAAGTCCTTCAATGCTTCTTTGTGATTCCCCATGGCAAGATATGTAGCACCTCGTCTGTAATAACCATGTAATTTCGGACAAATGTTAGGAGGAAGAAGAATAAAAGTATACACAGTAGACTCATGATGCATTATGTGCCTTGGAATAGTAAGGATCACAATTGATAGCCTTGGAAACATCCTCTACAACACACCCATTTTCTTCCAGTTTGGCATGGGCAATTGCACTATTGGCCCAATACACATCATTCTGATCATGTAAATTGATAGCTTGTGTGTATAGTTCTATAGCACGAGCAAACCTGTTAGCTGAAAAAAAAGATGACAAACATACTTATCAAAGTCAATATTGATCGAAATGACAAATCTAGCTAAGTTTAAAATTGATGAGACTATATGATTAGCCATCATAAAAATAAGTATAAGCAATAGCAACCTTACATACAGATTATATTAGATCTTACTTCTAATGAAATGACAATCAATTTCAATATGATTATGTTCTCGTTATATATCAAATTTGAATGCTTTGTTATTTGATTATCACAATCAAACATATAAACTTTATCTATTTAATGCAATATATGAATATCAACTCTCATATAACAATGACTATGACTGAGCATTCCGCCTCTATATTCTCAATTTAAAATCGATATCTATCTCAATTCCTTGAGGAAAATTTTCTAGTCACCAACATGACTCGAATGGGAACGTGCTGCATGAATCTTAGTAGGCACGAGATTTTGTTTAATGAAATTCTTTGATAAATATATGGAATGAAATTATTAAATTATCATACACCTTCTAATTCATAAAATAACAATAAAATTTAATTTTTTATTTACTAGTAATAGTAAAAACCCAATTTTTACTTTCAAAAGATGAACACACGAGCTCAACAAAATATTAACAACTTGACTCGAGCTCAATTGAACTCGAACTCTACTCATATCATTAGCAATCCTAATTATTAGTATGAACTACTACTACAAAATAATAAATTATTATACGTATTATGTTATATATGGTTGATAATGCTAATGACACAAAAGAAACAAACATATTGATGACGATGATACTCATCCTATAAAAACAATATTCATCAACTAAAAAAATCACACCTATGATTGATTTTTATTGATATTCTAAATCAATGAAAAATAACACATCATGTCATCACCAAATTAACATCATAGATATAAAAATAATACCAAATAATTATAATCATAGTTGTTAGAAACTTGTGATACAAGAAATGATACAATAATACAACATATATTTTTTAATGAAAATTAATAGGTTTCACAATTTATTTCTTATTTTAAAACATATCTTACAATACAAATACCAAACATGATATGACATGTGATACTATGATAGAACAATACATACATTCTCAACTATTTTATATAATTAAAAAAATAATCAAATTAATTTTTCCTGTTAAAGAATTTATATATTAATTATTCAAATACACAAAAGAATTAAAAAAATAATCATAAAAAAATAAGCAAAATAATCTTATACAAAAGGTTACATTTTTATTATCATATACTATAATTCATACTTTTAATATACATTTATACAAATATATTTTTTTACATATTTTTTACAACGTGAAAAAACTTATGTTACATGATACGATATAAAACATAATACATAAAAATAGAAAAATGATATACGATATATTTTATGAGCTAACAACTATGATTATAATGCAGGGAAAAAAATATGGACAAGAAAAGCAACATATATACATCATACACACACACACACACAACTTGTATAGTATTTGAGAGAAGACTGTAAGGGCTAGTGAATACAACTAAAAAAAAGAAAATGCAAAGCATCAACATGAGCAAGCTAGGATTGAGTTTCTGAAGATAATGAAAGTTAGCTAAGGGAGACAAGAGTGAAGCTAAGAAATAACAACATAAAAGAAATAGCTTAGTTAGCCATCTGTAAACATGATTTCTCTAATGAAAAAAAAATGCATAGATAAAAGAGAAACACATAAGCCACTCTAATTCGATCAGGATTATGGTTGAGTTTCATAGTAACTAATGCCCAAGTAATAAACGTGCCCAAGTGCATTGAGATAGAATTACTAAGAAAAGTCTTCAATAATTAACCTAGCGAAAAGCTATTCTTTTTCTTTATTATTAAGATAAGGCATTAGCCTTAAACATCCTATGATATTTATATTCATATCTTTCCTTGAATAAGAAAAATCTGATATGCCATATTACCTTTTATCGTTTAAAAAAAGTCATCTCCCCTCATTTATAACACTGTGGTAGACTAATCAGACCCCAATGAGATAGAATTCTTATGGATGTCTTGCTTTCCATGCCATGTGCTTCCTTCAATGCTAGATATGGGGCTGCCCTATATTATACAGCCAAGCACATTCCTAAACAAGCTACTTAAGAGAAGTAAAGGTTGCTCGTAGATAAAACTGGTTTAAATGAGAAGGGTGATAATAATTGCATGCAATTCTTGCTAGGGTGCTCATAGATATTAAGAGCTCTACAATCTTAAGTAGAATATTTGTTTGTTTATGTTAAGTGGTGTATTGCTGAAAGCTCAATCGATTTATTTTGAATGTAGGACATCCTTAAGAATGCCCTAACTATTTATTTGCAAGGGCGGGGAGCAATTGAGAACAATGATGATAGATGGAACATTGATCCAATGATTGAGCCTAATGTGATAGAGATGAATAAGCTTATTTCCTTAAAAGGTTGTTTAACTAGTTGAATAACACAGAGAGTTGCCCCACATATTTATTTGCATAGTTGAATGTCAAATGAAAGATGCAATGTGATAATAAAAAAAATAGAATTGAAGAGGAACTAGAAGCCTTAAGTGCTAGGCATGACCAATTCCCTTTTCTCTTTGAAAACATAGGTAGAGGGAGGGGAAGGATAAAAATTTATTTACCCGATTGGACTATTCCCATGTTACAAAATCTTCTTCTTCAAATGAGCCTTAAAGGGAACTTAGAATACTTCATCTATTGTATTTTTTACACACACACACACATACACACCCACACACACACAACCTATGGAATGGATGGCCTTTTGTTTTGAATAATGAAAGCTTAGTTAGGATAACGAAGACAAAGCCTTCCAACATAAGTTATTAAAACATTATTCAATATTACCATCGACAACAAAGCGTGGCTTCTCGCCCCAGGGCCCCTAGGGCTCTTTTAATTAATTGGCCTTGTATATAGTATCTCAACATATATAAGAGAAAGACTGATCAAAAACATATCTACAAAGCCTTTGTATATATGCTATCATTAAAGGTGAATTCTATTTTAAGAAGAATACTAAAATAGCCCTACAATGCAAACTTGCCACCTAAGGACCAAGTCCATCACATCATACCGCCAACCTCCAATCTATATTATGAAAAAACTATTTATATTTAGAATGAATTTATTATTGTGATTACAATTATTGGGCTATTTTAGGTTGATTGTCATTGAATAAGAGTTAGTGAGAAAAGTTATGATGAAAAATACTATGAAAAATCAAGATCTTTTAATAATGCCATTATTATGCAAAATCAATACCCTTTTTATATTGTCCAAAGACATGCAAAATCAAAACTCTCATCAATGAGTACAATTAGTCGAGGTAATCTTCTTCACGATACACCCACAAAATTATCATAATTATTTCAGCAACATAAATAACTAAAGTAAAAATCAATGAGATTATTAGAGTGGCATTATCTAGTAAATAACACTTCAAATGACATGATAGATTTCACTCAAAATGCAAACATAATTAATGGTCATCAAAACTAATATGATTGTGTTTTAACTCCTTGTTGATTTTTATCTAGTGAAAACCTTCTACTAGATAAAACATTCAATTAGTAATGGGTGTAACAAAGTTCAATTGGATAACTTTCAAACAAGATCCAAAGATGCGTTAATGGTAATTCACATATTGTGGTTATTTAAAGCATCTACTCCTTGAATTGGAGCATGAAAAATGTCAGCACTAGATGATGATATCCATGTGGTGTCTATTTACATTGGGTAATTAGGTAACATAGAATCAACTATGGATAGCATTAGGCATGATGAAAAACCCTACGGGCTTGGGCCCATACTTTCAAGTAGGTAGACATCAAATACACAAGTTCTAGTTGTAGAATAGCATTAGTAAATAAACAAAATCAATCAATAGAAATGATAATAAAATGTTAGAAGAATATGAAAAACTATATAAATACATATAATAACTATTTAAAATAAAAAAGGAAAAATTATTAAAATGTAGAGAGATGTTTTATCACTAATTTTCTTTAGGCAATTTTACTGAAATATGATGAATGCTTTTATTAAAATGCAACTTTTGATTTGAACCTAGCTTTTTGATTGGGCCGAAATGACAAATTTGATAATTTTAATTATTAATTATCTTTGTTTAAATTTTTTTTTGCTTAAATTTGTTAAAGGTGTGATCCGTTATTTTATAAGATATGAATATTAAAATGAGATATTTGATTTTTTTTTAGAAATGCATAATTAGTTTTTCTAAAGTATATTAGAAATCCATGGATTAATGAAAAATAAATTAAATTCTATTTTGGTGCACTATTTAAAGCTAAATTAAAGCATTATATATATATAAATATGTGTGTGTGTGTGTGTGTGTGTGTGTGTGTGTGTATGTATATGTATGTATAAGCATATATATATATATATATATATATATACACACACACACACATATAAATATATGCATCTATAAATATATATATATAAACAAGTATATATATATGCACACATACATATAGATTTCTATATATATGTTATCAAAATTGTTTTTTTATATAGTTTATGTAGGCTTATATATATATATATATATATAATTATATAACATCTATATATACAAATGTATATATATAACAAATGTTGATATATATATATATATTAACTATATAATTAATATATATATATACATATACATATAACTTATGTTATATATATATGTAACATATGCATATATATATATATATATATATATATATATATATATATATATAATGTGTGTGTGTGTGTGTGTGTATATTAATGAATATATACATATGTATATATTTAATGCTTATATATAACATATGTTTATAAAATTTATTTATATATATAATCATATGCGTTAGATTTATCAAATTCAATGACCATAACAAGAATTTTTTATATGTTCACTTTTTTAAAGCTTCATTGAGACTTGTAATCACTTAAGGTTTGTCATCATCTTCTTATCTCACTTTAATGTTTATAGTGATTCAATTTTTTTGGCTTGTTCTTTTACCTTAACCACTTGAATCCTAAATATCCATAGTTTATAAGAGTTTAAAACATGTTTGTTTTTTTATGGGGATATTTTTGGTATGTTTTAGACTAGTATTTGAGCTTAGAAGAGGTTGAAAGTACAATCAAAACTATAAAGCATTAAAATCATAATAAAAATGAATTTTTAAGTACTTGCATAAATTTGTTAAATATCACAAACCTAGTATATACAATAAGCAGAAGAAATTACTCATTGAATATATCTTATCCCATGAATTTCAAAAGGACTTAGGAACTTTTAGAGTTTGCATCTATGAGAAGATAACTTTCAGTTATTGGAGTTGATATAACTTGCCTAGGCAAAAGGCTATGACAGTTATTGGAGTTGAAAGTTATTAATTTATACCAAATACTAAAAGCAATCCAATTACTTAATCCTCCCTCTATTTTTTGAGCTTTTAGATTTTTTCTTTTTAGTCAATTGATTGTCAATAATAATTATAATAGTATTATAAAATAAAAGAAAAAACTCGTATTGCTATTTTTTATTTATTTATTGGATTTGAGTTTCTGTTCATGAATAATGTTTTTGTGTTTTTGTTCGTAAGCTTTCTTCTTCTCTTCTTTCTTATATGCTTCTTTTTGTTTTAATAATGATTTGTTTGTGTAAAAATATATCATTCTCTTTATAAGTCCTCATTTGTGCTTCTATTCATTTTTGACTTCTAATAATTCTTCTTTAATATGTCTTTGTACTTGTGTAAAATTATCATTAGTTTTTTATTTTTCTTTATAACTCATTTTTGAAAACATTTCTATAACTACTCCTTTTGTTTTAAATATATCCAGACATCCCAAACACACACACACACACACACACACACACACACACACACTCATGTATATATATGTGTGTGTGTGTGTGTGCATACACATTTATTTACATAAAACATACATATGTATGTATATATTTATATATAGAAATATATTCACATATATCTAACACACACACACACACACACACACATATATATCAAACATACACATGTGTATGTATGTATTTATTTATGTATTTATACAAACATACACATATACACAACCATATATATACATTATATATATATATATATATATATATATATATATATATATATAAGATATATATGCTTAACAAATATCTTTCTCTTAGATTTTCCTTTAAATGATCTTTAAGTCACTACAAGCCGGCTTTAATCATCTATATGTGATAATTTCATTTTTACACAAAAAAATATTCAAATAAAGTTAATTTTTTAAATAAAATGAATAGTACTAAAGTATGATTATATATATATATATATATATATATATATATATATATATATATTAAAATACATAAAATTAAACAGTAAAAGAACAACGATTACACTGAAATTTTTTCAAATCAATAAACCCTAAAAATTTAAAAAGTAAAAGAACAAAGATTACGCTGAATTTTTTTGTTTCATTAATGGTGTAGAGTTAAAATAATGTAGGTGAAATGAAAATAGAAGCTAAAATAAGTAAAATTGGGGGGAAATAAAAAAAACTAATACCCAAATATTCTATAAAAACGAAAACCACTAGTGGTAATTAAATTGAGAGAGAATGAGATATGTATATAGCATTCGAAGGAGAATAACAATGAAATTATTGACTAGTAGTGATGATGAGATAGATTTCTAGGTTGTTCCCTCGCGTTTCTACTCTCCTTCGTCGTTTGAGAGAGAATTTTTTTAGCTTTTTTTTTCTATGAAACCTTATATATATACTAAACTATTATAAAATAAAATACAAAAAAAATAACCCTAAAATAAATTTATAAAAAATAAATAATTTAAATAAAATAATAGAAATAGATTTTTATTTAACCATAAATGATATTTTTTAATAAATAAATAAAATAATATTATATAATAATAAAGTATTCACACACACACACACACACACACATATATATATATTGAATGGTTATAAATTTATAAGAAATTTAATTAATTTTTTATTAATATAATATGAAATAATTATAAAAGCATATAATTAGAATCTTATAATCATTATAAATTTTAATGTTTGAAATGTTTATTTAATAACCACACTGAAATATTAATTTTTATAATCATCAAAATTTTTTTGATATAATTAAAACATCAATATATTAATCTTAAAATGGCAACTTTTTTTCTTTTAAATTTTATGAAAAATTAATATTTTTTTTTATAATTCACAAATTTCTAATCTTTTAGTCATTATTTTTTTAAAAATTTCTATAATCATAAAAATATTATTATATGATTTTATTTTTATAAATATATACTTATTTATTCATTTATTCATATATTTTTATAATTTTTTTAATCAAACAATTTTTTATTTTAGTTTTTTATTAGTTGTAATTTTTATTTATTAATTAAAATATTTTATAAATATTATAATTATATAATAAATTATATAATGTTTTGTAATACAAATATTTAAATATCAGAAATAAATATTACAAATAAAATTAAGTATAATATTTTAATTAAATTATAATCAAAAAATAGTAATTTTAATCATATTTAATATAAATTTTTATTCGTATTTATATATTTATTAATTTTTTTATAATATCATATTTTAATTATTATATGAGAAGATTGTGTCATTCAAGGATTGCTCATTTATAGATCATGACATACCTTTAATATATAAAATTATATAAAATATTAAAATAAATAATACTTAATAAATATCATTAAAGATTAGTAACATAAATTATAACTAACCCAAATAGCTAGGGAAAATTCCCTAGCTAAATGCATATATTTTGATAAAATAAATATATAAAGAATTATCGATTCTAATTGTATAAAAACTAATAAAAAAATAAATTCATATAATTATTTAGTGACGGATTTAAATTAGATAGGAAAATTCCGTCGCTAAATTCGTCGTGAATAATTAGCAATGAAAATTCCATAGCTAAATCCGTCGCTAAATCAAGGATTTTATTAGCAATGGAAATTCCGTCGCTATATCCTTCACTAAATCAAAGATTTTATTAGCAAGGAAAATTCCATCGCTAAATCTAACGCTAAATTAAGAATTTATTTAGCAAGGAAAAATCCGTCGCTAAATTCATCACTAAATCAAGGATTTAATTAGCAATGGAAAATCCATCGCTAAATCTATCGCTATATCGAGGATTTATTTAGCAAGGAAAAATCTGTCACTAAATCGAGAATTTAATTAGTAAGGAAAAATCTGTCGCTAAATCCATCGCTAAATCAAGGATTTAATTAGCAAGGGAAAATTCATTGCTAAATCAAGGATTTATTTAGTAAGGGAAAATCCATCGATAAAACCATAGCAAAATCAAGGATTTAATTAGTAAGGGAAACGTCCATCGCTAAATCAAGGATTTAATTAGCAATGGATAATCCATCGCTTAATCCGTCACTAAATCCCCCATTTTTCTTGAGCGAAATTTACGAAAATCTTCCGTCGCTAATCTGTCACTAAATGTCCCGCTTTTCTTGAACGGAATTTACGAAAAAAATTTCATCGCTAATCCGTTGCTATTTATTTTCAAAGAAAAATCATAAATCCCTTGCTATTGCCTAGCTAATCCGTCGCAATTTAGCTAGGGATTAATCCGTAGCTAAAATTCCCTAGCTAAAATAATTTGTTTTGTAGTGGAAGTGCTGAATCATTTGGTAGGATTTAAAAGTTAGTTGTAAAGGAATAAAATAAAATGGTGGTAATTAGATATGAAAGAATTGGAGGTGACATACACTATCGAGACAACTTGTGGATTGAAAATTTTGAAAAAAATAGTGAGAACCATAAATAGTTATATTTAGTAATTAGATATTTTGAAGACTCACTAAACTTCATTATGAAAAGACAAGAGGCATTCCATAAAGTTGTGGCAAAGATGTTAGATTGAGCAATAACCAACAAAAAATATTCAGAGAGACCATCCACTTCTATGCCATTATTTGAGAACTTCATAGCATATTTCCTGTATTAAAAGTTTGATCCTAAGAAAAAGTCACATCGCCAACCTTCCTCACCTCATTGATATGTATTTTAATTTTTTCTAAATATTATTATACTTTAATCATATTGTGTTGTTGTCATTTGTGATGAATGAAAAGTTGTATATTTTTTAGAGAGGGACTAATTACTCAGGGAAGAGTAGTAACTTTGGTGTGAGAGTTTGTTTGGTATGTCAAATATCAAATAATTCTAGTTATTTTGGTGATTATGCATGACTTATATTATGACTACTTGGGGATTAGTAGTCACATTGTATCAAATATAAGACTTGTTAGATTTGTTGAGTACAAGGAAAGAAAAAAGTTATATAATTCATAGCATTACTTATATTATGACTTTGTTACACCTACACGAGCTTATAAAATTATTTAGGTATTCATTATTGGCTAAAGCTCTACACAAATAATTATGACAATCATCATGTAGCATAACTCTAATACTTTGTGTAGAAGCACTAGCTCAAATAATTATTTATAGCCATGACATTAATTTTATGTTGCAGTAATAAAACACTTTACTAGTGCTAAAAACTATGATATCTTCTTATATTATGACTTTCTGGTTATATAGCCACATAGTATTTACTTGAGTCGTGGCTATTTCCAAGGTCATGATTTGTTACTATTGAGAAATGACTAAAGTCATTATCATTCTTAGTATTGTGACTTTGGGTCATAGAAAAAAAATACATGAGTCATGACCATTCCTAGCATTGCTACCATTCCTAGTACCTTAACTTTATGTTACAAAAATGAAATGCATATGTTGTAAGTATTCCTAGCACTTAGTAATTTAATTCAAGAAAGAGACTAAAATCATGATCATCCGTAGCATTGTGACTTTGTATTATAGAGAGGTAAAATCAAAACCATGAGATTGACTAGTGTCATGACCTCCCACTTAAAAATTATATTTGACCATTCGAGTATAGAAGTAGAAATCATGGGGAGTGAAAAAAAGAAATTGTTGGCATGAACCAAAAGGTAAAAATGCTATGGTTTGGGAGCAAAGATTCACTCAACCCTAAGAGAGATCCGCAATCTAAGAGGTAACTAAAGACACAAGCAAAAATCCAAATGAGAGCATATATTTTGACTCCTACCTAAGGGTAGATCCAAGGCCACGAATAAAAAGTGTGGATTTAAGGTTTGATTCCTAGACACTTTTGAGGGTTGTCATTGAGAACCTAAAATTCCCTGAGATGTATTTTGAATTATCTCATGTGAATTCCTCCCCAATGTCAAGCTAAATTTGGATTTATCGTTTGTGTATATTATTTCATGTGATAGATATAAAAATTATGGATTTTATATTTGGATTGTATTCTAGTTTAGTTATTGATGGATAATATGTAGAACTAAAATGAGAATTTTACTATTGGTAGGCTTGTGGATGTTATTATTATGGATGGTGATAAGTAAGTTATAAAGCATACTCATGCAAAATAGCAGGAAGGAAGTGATAATCCTTTAAATCAAGATGCATGAAACAAACCTATATATCAAAACCCAATATTGTGGTACTTATATTTAATCATGTGAGTATGGTGCTTGCAAGACCAAAAATACAAATACTTTTATAAATCAATATATTATGCATATTTTAGATGAGCTGACTCTCAATTGATGTGGGGGATTTATAGAACATTATTTTAAGTATTTGACCCTTAGTATTGGAGTCACTTGTTATCATGATAGATAGTGATAGATAACCACAAGACACATGAGTGGAGGTGACTATTGAGGATGTTAGTCCTGTGAGTTACTTTTTATCACGTGGCTCCTACTAGTGAAATTTGAGGGAAAAAATACCATTAATTTTATGAGTATGACACTTATAAAACCAAAAGTATAAATTATTTCAATAAAACATTAGTTCATATCTTAATAACACATTAGGTTGGTGAATAATAATGCATGTAGGAAGTAACCATCAAGTGCAATTAATAAGTTGCCTAAAAGATATAAACTTGTGAATAGCTCTTGAGTGGCAATCAATACAATAAAAATCCCAGGTGGTTATGGATAATTCCCTAGCTAAATGCATTATTTCCATTGCTAAAGTGGATATAACGATTGATTAATGACAGAACCTTTCTCAATCTAAAGTGCTTATCGCAAAAATCAATGAGGAAATATATTCCCTAGCAAAATTAGCGAGGAAATATTCGCTAGCAAAACTAGCGAGAAGAAAATCTTTAGCTAAATTAGCAAAAAAAAATTCCCTAGCTATTTTCATTCCAAAATTATTTTTGCATTTTTTATTATTTACATAAAATTTAATTACATATTTTAAAATTTTTATATTAGATTTAATAAAAACATAAACTATAAACAATTATTCATAATTAACAAAAAAAAAAATCAGTTAATAAAATATTCTAATACAATATGTTACATAGTTAAAACAAAAACATAACAAAACTTGATTGCATATTATTTTTCATCAATGTATTAAATGACAGTGCACATAGTATAATCTTTTCGTGAAATTGACGTTACTTTCTCTCCCCCAGCTTCTCAAAATTTGCATACTGCTCTAGCACCCAAGCATGTCCCTCCATGGCCATCTGCATTACTTCCTTTAGTTCTAGTCTGCATTTCCTCTCCACCTCCAACTCTTTCCTTGTATCTGCCAATGCCCTTTTTGTATCTAGATGCTCTTCCAACGACATTTTTTTAACCTTGCGATCAGTTGCATGTATGTATACTTGTGCATGTAAGTATGTGCATGTGTGTGTGTGTGTAAACACTGACACATGTACTTTCATGCAACTACACATACCATCAAAGATGATAGAAGGAAATAATATAGGACTTTAAAAACACATATATAGGTATTTCAGGCATGGTCAGCATCTTCTAGTTCTTTGTCCTCTAGTATTCCACGCAGATAGAGAATATTGTTACACTTGCACATGGAGCATAACATACTACATTTACAAACCAATAAAGAATGCAACACAATGCTGCTGATAAACAGACAGACTAGCACATGCAACACCAACTGCTATTTGCTAGAAATTTCACACACTGAGATAATCATGAGCTTATTTTTAAATTACTGAATCAAGATTTCTCCAAGATTTCCAGTTAACTATCCATCAAGATATTCTTCTATGTTTCCCAGCTTCACGCATCAGTCCATTGTTAATTATAAAAAAGTAAGAAAGTACCAAACAAACAGAAAATGGAAGTTGAAATGAAAAATCCACTGAAGCAATGAAACTTGAAAGAAACCAAAGAAAATAAAATTAGAAAAAAAAATGCAATGCACAGGAAAAGAACACAAGATAGCTTACCTTTGTATTCCATTCCCCACTTGAATTTTACAATGATCGTCTTCCCTGTCAAGTTGTTAAGAAAATGCTTAGGATTAACAGATATGGTCTGTAACATTCAGCAATAAAAAAATTAATGAACGGTGCTATCATGCATGTATGCATCAGATATTTCTCTGCATTTACTTAAAAATTCATAAGCATGTATATATGCAATATACCTGCATACAACATGAATATAGAATAACTATGTGTCCAAACACACACACACACACACACTATTTTCCTATCTTTTCATATTTCTTTATCTTGTCCATATATTATACCTGTAGATTTAATAGAACAACATATCAATAGATAAAGTAGAGAACATGACACCTAGCAAAACATAAACAATATCACAAACATCATGCTCATCAATAAGATAGTTATATATAGTATATATGTACATTAAATATTGTAGTGTATATGTACATATACTGAGTATATATACATATACGCTATAGTATTTATGGATATCTTATAGATATAGAATAGTAGGTATATATATAGATATAGAACAGCAGGTAAAGTATTATCCCATTTATACTTCACAAAGAAGACAAAAAACATCACTATCAACATTAATAATAAATACGAATATTATTTAAATTTTCGAAAATATATCTAAAAACTCTTAGAGGAAAACCTATAAGACAAGCCACGAGCAAGGCTTGGTGCATCAAAATTCACACCCTGCCTCCCTACAACCAGAACTCACTTCCGGTCCCAAGGCCTATAAGGGGGTTGCTCTGCGCCGCCACTCCCTACATCACCATGCTCCCGTGCAGCTTTCCTAGAAGGCTTCTTCTCTACTCCATGTGCTTGCACCAATGATTTTGATCGCTTAGCTTCATCGTGTTGGTCCTTCAACCCAATAGTTTCTACTACCATATGGTTCTTCTCTTGGTTCGAATCAAGCACCATCACTTGCTGTATGCGACAACATAACTGTAGAACAGTTCATTATCGTACATATCCATGGCTGGAAACAAATCAATATGCATTCCATAAAAACAATATGCACTCCAAAATAATACACATTCATATATATATATATATATATATAGTAATTATAGACATGAACAAACATGAATCTAAGTTGATAGTCATATTACTTCAACAAATATCTAAAAGATAGCCAACAATGATATTTAGAGAGAGAGAGAGAGTAAAAAAATAAAATATTTTAGAAATAATGAAGATAATAATAGATCAACCTCCTTTTGATCTAGCAGATATCAAAAAAGATGGAACTCATCCATATGAAGGACCATGACAATGACTGAAGGCTTTGAATCAGAATTTATTCGTGCATCTCACATCAGATGTCCTACAAAGATTCATAGTTAGGTTAATTGGAAAAGTAAAAAAACAAAACCAGAATAAAGAAAAATGTTACCACCAAAAAAGTTTCATCCTATTTAGCTACACATTGACAAAAATCAAAAATAGTTCAGAAATAATTACGATATAAATTCATCCTCATAATTAGTTGGTGCATTTTTTCTAGCCTCTCTTGCATGGTTTTGCAACTTGTTCTCGGGATGCTATCTATCATGCCAAGGCTGCTAACTGTGACTCCATATAAAAGATCTGCTATTATATTACATTCTTAATTTCTTTCATCTCATCATTCATTTCTTTCATTTTTTGCATTTCTTCCTTCAAACGAGTAATCTGCCCATCATTCTCTTCTTTCGTTTCTTATATTTATTTATTCAAATGAGAAATATGCTCATCCTTTTCGTTCATTTTAGTCTCCATAACTTCAAAATGTTTATTTGATTTCTTTACTTGTTGTTTGACCACCTCACCCATCATTGTTGTGACAGATGAATTAGAAGCATAACTGCTACAACAAAATGTCACTCACTTTGATTTGATGTCGTACACTTTTTTTTAAAGGTTTGTTTTATTAATTATAACCCTCTCTTTTGGCGGAGGAATACCATTTTTACAATCTACTTCTACCCTTGACCCTTTTACACCCATTCTTGAAAAATAAAACAAAACATATACTATAATGAGGTTTTTCTATCTACAAGCTTTTTCATAAAGCTATATGATATGTGCTGGAAAAGTATATTCAAGGCTTATGATTCCTTTTCTCTTTCCATTGGTGACTGCATATTGATATTGGAATGAACATTTTTTTTTTGCTTTGATTTTCCACACTTTTCCTTGCTTCCGGGCTTTCACATGCTCTTTGTTTTTTCTTCTTTTTTTTTTCAAGTACTTCTCCTCATGGCATGATCTCCTGTTGAAGTTTGTAGCTTTATCTAAGGATGTGCAGACTCCTCCTCCATCCCTTGACAATTTACTTCGACAGCCTATATTCTAGCCCTCTGACTTTTTCTGGCCCTTGGATGACTAGTTCCGAAGCTGACCAGACTCTAGCTAACCCATTTCACTCTCTCTATATCTTTCATCTTCAAGGTTTGAATGTACATGCATGCTGGTTGTCCCCAAGCTCCTTTAACTTTTTGCACATAACCTCTTTGTAGCCGCCTGTTGTCACTTTTGATCTGCACAAAACTTAGCAGAACATGTATATTCTATACCTACCCCTCTTTTTGTCCCCCCCCCCCTACAAAAATGACAATTTGATATTCAAATGAAGCAACCCAAAAAGAGAAAAAAGAAAAATGTAACCCAACAGCATCTCCACCAGTCTTGAACTTCATCAGATATCCTCTTCCATGGCTGGTGAAGAGGACTTCTTTATCTACCTTTTCTTTCATTTACCCTCCACTTAACCCAATTAATACCACTCCTTTTTCAATCTACTGTAAAGATTTTACACCAGCCCTGCATTAACCTTTTTTTTGCTGCTTCTTAACTTCATCAAACATCACTTTTTTACAGCAGCCTTGTAGAAATCTCATGTTCTTTTTTTTTTCCATTAACTTCATCAGATTTCCTCTTTGATCCATGTTATTTCTTACTGCTTCTTAACTTCTAAATCTTTTGCATTCTTCCTTTGATTTGTCTTTGACCAAGCAGAACAATAACTGATACCATACCTGTTTTATTGAAAATACTAAGATACAAGAAAAGACAGAAGAAAGAGTAGAGTAGAAACTTAGTCTCCCCTCAGGACCAGGGAGACTCTTTACCTGGACTTTTGGCCTTTGCAGGTTAAGGCCTCCTATTACTGAATTACAGCTGTGAAGCCTTCAGCAAGTTAATATTATCACTCAATTCTTAAGTGTTTTAATTCTTCTAATATAAGGACATTTTTTGCTATCTAGGACTAGGATGCCTTTGTAATTTTCAGGTAAGTTTCCTTCCTGATAATCACGATAACCCCTAATTCTACCTTCATTAGCTAGCTTATCTGCTAATGCATTAGCTTCTTTAAATATATGTTTTATGGAGATGTTTAACAAATTAGTTAAATGCAGTATTTCTTCTATTTCTTCTTCATATTTCCACATTATTGACTTCTTATTAATTAAACTAACTACTATTTTTGAGTCTGATTGAATATCTTTCCCGTTTAGTTTATTTTTTATGCATATTTTTAAACCATCTCTAAGAGCTAGAATTTCTGCATGAAGTGCAGAAGAGGATTGATATTTTCTTGCATAAGCTAGGACCAAGTTCCCTTCCGCATTTCTTATAGCTCCTCCTCCTCCTGCTGCCCCCATGTCTTTATCAAAGCTACCATCTGTATTTAATGCAAGCCTATCCTTAGATGGTTTTTCCCATACTATACCTAATGTTTTAAAGTGAGAATATTTTACCTTTAGATTCCAAAAATTCAATATGTCTTTATCTGGTTTTATTTCAAGAAACTTAAGGGGGTCCGATTCTGAAATCAACCTCGTTTCCTCTTTAATTTCTCTCCAGATATTCTCTATTATCATTTTATGACCCTCAAACCTACTTTTATTCCTTGCTTTCCAAATACACCACATAGCTATTAGCGGAACATTAATTTTAATCCACTTTTTAGCTGGGTTTGAAGCATGTATATTTATCCATTTTAAAAGTCTCCTTTTCAAGGTGAGATGATCATATTTTATATGTAATTCTAATCCTAATCTTCTCCATATTTCTGATGCGATCTTCCCTTGTGATAGCAAGTGATCCAAATTTTCAACCTCTTTTTCACAATAATCACATCTGGATACTAATTGGATACCTTTCTTTCTTACATTCATATCTATTGGCAAAATATTTGATAATTACTTTCCACATAAAAGTTTTTATTTTTTGTGGATTATCATTATCCCAAGCCCATTTAAATAATATATGTTCTTCTCTTTTTTCTCTTATAACATTCTTGGCTGATTTAATCGAAAATGTCCCTACAGAATTTAACGTCTAGCACCATCCTTTCCTACAAAATCTCAAATATGGGTGCAAATGCTTAAACAAAGAGATTTAGTTGAAAAAAACTCGATGTCGTACACTTGCTACTTCTTATGACTTCCTATGATCTCCAAATATATAGGATCATAATCAATTAGTTGAAGATTCATAGAATGCTCAACTTGTTGACAAGCAGCTCTCACACGTTACTCCATGAGTTTCTGTGATAAAATAGAAAACAATATTTTTCGAGATATACATAAAATAAATTTAATATTTTGGATTCTAAACTACTTTCAAATTTACTATAGTATTATAAAATTTTATTAATATAATAGATTCTTACAGTAATAATTTGAGACTTATTGTCAACAAACTGACCATCCACTTTCTTCACATGCATCATCCTGAAAATCTCATAAAAATTAGGATCTCGACCCAATTCTCCAACCTAGAGTATGTATTTAAAATGGTTGTACAATTTTATTAATGTTGTCAACCTAGAGTATGAATCCATGAGTTTGTGCATGGTTGTACTCTTGTCCCCTTGAATCCAAGGGGACAAGAGTACAACCACACTCCCAAAGGGGGATGTGATTGCTCTCCACCCCACCTCAACAAAATCAAGAGATGGAGCAGGAACATGGTCATGATTTGGTGAAGTAGTTAGGAAAATAAGCATAAGCTAACTCGACACTCAACTAATGTCCTCAAAAGAGGATAGATAAAAATGCCCTTATAATAGGAATAAGTTTCCACAACTGAGGACTAATCCAGATCAATAATACTTTACTTACTCTCCCTTTTTCATTTAAAAGAGAATACAAGAATTGGTAAAAAAAATGATCTATAACTAGAAGGATCTATATTCCTTGGTCTGAAAGGTAGGTTATGTAGGCAACAATTATTCCTAGGTTGTTTGATCACAAAAGACTAAATTCATCATTGTCACGATACTTATTCAATTTGGCTATCTAATGTTTTACAATTGCCCAAGAAAGATAGATGGTAGTGTAAGACCTTGAAGAGCCTATGGATTGATAAAATGAGAGTTGTCGGGTATCTCCATAAATTGGCATTGTTGCAGGTACTATTTTGCTTATCTAGAAGGTTTTTAGTAATAGATGAGCAAAAAGATTTCTTAGACAACCTATTACCAACCTCGATGCTGGTTCGTTTGAAATTGACTTACTATTGCTACTATAGTGCATATTGTTTATCATCCAAGAATTTCTCTAGAATATTTACATTTTTTCCCATGAATTGGATTCCTGAGATGTAGTTATTTTTTTTATTTCAACATCAAAGCAATATATTGATTCGTGTAATGATCATTATCGTGTCTACTTTGTTTAAGCAATACATTGATTCTTGAGATGTTAGTTATTATTTTAACATCAATTATCCTTGATAATTGTTTTAAGTATATATTTCTATTCTCCAGCCTATAATTATCTTCATAACCTAAGATAATGTGGTACTAGATTTGTTTTCACTTTCCACTTCATAAGTATCATACTTACAATAATTAAATATATAACTTCCCAAGAATTTCACTCATAGAAATCATACAAGTAGAAATGATTTATCACTATCATATGAGTCTTTTTTCCTTGCACATGCCACATTACATGCTTATCACCATCTCTCATGATCGACACATGACTCCCACGATATGATAAAACTTCTTAGTAAGATGTTCTACTTAACCATCATATTATTTCAAGGTTAGTTCATCTAGATGGTATCTAATGGATTAGTTTTTTATACATTCATACTTTTTAACTATATGAGTACCATATTCGTAATGATTGACATATCTCAACTTGGTATTTTTATTTATTGATTTATCTCACATATTAATATTAGAAGTGTTGTTACTTCCTTCATTTCAAAACATATGATAGTCTCTCATGACATACCTATCACTATCCACCATATATAACACACATAAACTTATCTTTTCATATAAATCCTAATTTTTGGCTCTCAAGCTCATTTATATCTAACATCTAAATACATTATAAACCAAATACAAACTCATTAATTCAATTATCCATCATAACATAATTACATAAATAACCCTATAATTCAATTTAGCTTGACATTGGGGATAAAATCTCATGAGATGTGTGAAAGGCCATCTCATGGATTCTAGGATTTCCAATGAATATTCAAACTAATTTATAAGAAGAAAACATAATTCAAATCAAGTTTTCTTGATATTCACCTTAGATTTTTTCCTAATTGAGGTTGAGGTCATGGAGTCTAGGTTTGGAATATATCATGATATTCTTTTGTGCATCTCTTTGCTCTCTTCTTTTAATTTTATTTAAGTTTAGCTTTTATATTTTGAGAATCCATGTGCCACTTTAAGTTGGATGTAACAGCATGAAGTTGATGTATTGACTAATATCATCTCTTTGATATTGTCTAGAGCACAATTATCATGATATTGTGAATGACCACAATTGATGTTTTACTCTTTGTAATACAAAGTTGTGATACTAGTAAGTGATTGTGACTTTGATCTTGACTTTATGAGAAAAATATCATGACATTGAGATTACTATAATTGAGTCAATTCTTTCTATAATATAAAGTCACATTGCTTAATTTTTAGCCATGACTTTGGTGTTGCCTTTATGGGTGAAGTGTCAAGGTGTTGTGAATGCCACGAGTGATTCACTCTCTAGAATAAATATTTATGGGGGAAAATGATGTTGTAACTAAGTCATTGCTGTATAGAATGAAAAGCCAAGACTATAGAATATGTCATGGCTATTTATACCTATAGGATACTAACTATCATGATCTAAAGATAATATCATAGCCATCAAGTAGTTTAGAGCTAGTATGGCTATGACTCTAAAAAATTTTTATGGCCATGATAATTTTATTGCATAGTGAAATGATTATCAACTAAGTAGTTGAGTCATGACATACAAAGAATTCCATTACTATTTTGATAGTGTTGTATAAAAGAATGAATCTTGTAATTATTCAAGATTATTATTGAGGATGTATATAAGTCATGACAATAGAATTATCATGACTTTCCATCTATTCTCTTTCCTACAAGTATTTCTCTATCAATTCCACCAAATTCGCCTAAATTCTTTTCAATTTTAATAATATTTATCACTTCCTCTTCAAAATAAGATTTTAGTGAAATCTCTTTGATAACCTAGTATTCATACAGACGCTCCATTTTTTAATTTCCAAATATGACTATTTATTTGGTATTTTAAATACTGAACAAAGATGCAATGTGATAATTTAATTCACCCTCTCAACCATGCCATGTAATTGAGGAGTATTGGTTGATGTGTTTTCAAGTTTAATGCACTGTGATATACAATAGTTTCAAACTTATCTTTGTAATCTTCATCATTATCAGAATATACAAAGATTCATTTCCTATTATTCTCTTTGTCAACTCTATTGTGAAAATCTTCAAAGGAATGAAAGACATGGCCTTTTATTATCAATTTAAATGTCCACACATTTGTAGAGTGATTATCAATAAATATCATAAAGGAAAGGGACCTACTGATTGTTCTACTCTATACAGGGTAAACATTGATATTTTTAAGATTGTTAATATATGATCTCCTCAAAGGGGAAGATAAAAAATGTACTATATGGCTTTTTCCAATCATATAATTATTAGAGTATGCCCTAAAAATTAATCATTATATGATACTTTTGTGACTTTTATATCATATCTTATTTGTATAAAGGCATCATTTTATGATTATTATATTTATTTAGTTTTTTGAAAATATTAGATGAATATAATAATACTATAGAGTGATATATTCTATGAAATACTACTCTAAATTATTCCTAGTCAAGTAATAATATTCAAGTGCAATATTAATACATTAAGACTAACATGTAGGTTAGCTAATATGAAATATTAAGTTAACACATGAGTATCTGTTGGAGAATATATATACTAAACTAACCCACTATGAGAATGATGCATAGATTGTTATATAAGTATCATAAACATTCTCATAGTGACTATAAGTATGAATTATCCTTTGACTTAAAGTCACTACAGTTCCCTACATTAAAAGTTATATACTTTAGATTCAGCAAATGCCACTTGTAATAAAGATGGTTATAGAGTTGGTTACTATCTATATAATAAATTATGTAAAGGGATGTTATTGATGTAGATGGAATTTATATCTTCTATATAATAGAATTGATATCAGTTGGCCCCTTGATTGAGTCGGACTGCTAAAATGCATGGTCATGCTCAAAAGTAAATATGATATATTGAGATTATTTGTTTAAGTTATTCTACTCAAAGATCAAGAAACATGTAAATTGATGTGAGGATGATATAACTTGTGCCTCATAAATTAATCTAGATATCATGGACAAAAGGACTAAGTCATACAATAAAATAAGTCATAAAATTAGGTTAAGTTGAATCTATTATATTTTTATCACTTGGATAGCAATGATGTATTGTTAAATGCTACTCATTACTTGTTTCTTTAAAATATGATTTTAAAGTTACTACATATGTTATGATAACATATTGGGCCACACACATAAAAACATATATATATTTTGAGTTTATTTTATTTTAGTTAGACTAAAATAAACTAGGCCTAATCTTAAGTCTGAAATTTTTTTTTGATCTTAAGCTAATTGGACAAAAGAGGTTGGTCTAATTACTAGATGTCTGGACCTTTAAAATGGGCCCAAACATAAAGCCTATGTTTCTCTTTTGTAGAATGGTGTGTCATTAATGGTACATTCTTTTCATTAATAACACATCCTTTTAGAAATGTGTATGAAAAACTAAAATATTTCATTAATGACACATCATTTTAGAAAGGTGTGTAAAAAAAACAAAAAAAGTTTCATTAATGATACATCCTTTTAGAAATATGTGTGAAAAACTAAAAGATTTTATTAATGAGAAATCCTTTTAGTTAATAACATGTCCTTTTAGAAATATATGTGAAAAACCAAAAGATTATATAAAATGGGAGAGATAAAAAATGAAAAAAATGTATAATGAAGATACGTTTGGGTGGATACCATTAGAGGCATATATACTTGACTGTGTTATGATTCGACCAAACCATTCAGAATCAAAAGTTTAATTTTGCACTACAACAGGGTAACATACTTATCCAACATTTAATTGTATTTACTTAAATTACTGGTGGGTTCAAGTAGAGGTGTCAAATGGGTTGGGAAAACTATGCCTACCTGAGGCAAGGCCCATCTCAGTCATGTCGTGTCGGGCCATGCATGACCTAGTACAAGGTCCAGTGGGTATGAATTTCCAGCACGAATTGAACCATGCCACTACCTAGGCCCACCTAGAAGCCCGACTCCACAATGCCTGACCCCTAGCCTGATGGATCCGAAATAACATCAGGCACATAACCCGACAGACCCGACCCACTATCATTTTTCCCCAATCCCCTAGCCCGAGCCTGATTGTTCCATAAGCCAAAGCTTCTAGAACTAATGACCATTTGGGCGATTTGACGGTCGAACCGACCTAACGGTCCAAAAAAAATCAAATCTAAGCATTTGGATTTCGTCTCCAATGGCTATTAGGTAGAATCTAATGACCCTAAGAATTTTTCCTAATTTTTTATTAAAAAAATCTTTAAAAAATATTTTTTTAAAAATAACTTTTTAAAATCTATAAACCCTCCACACCCTCATTCAAATATTTATGTTTTCAAAATATAAATCTCTCCCTTTATTTTTCTTTCTCTCAGACTCTTACTTTCGGTTTTGCCTTTCAAGACTCGGGTGTGGTGTGAATTGTGATGCACGTGCGGTGCAAATATCAAAAAGTCAAAATTTATGCAAAAAGATTTATGGGTATTTTTTTATTTATAAGTTTTGAAGTATTATTTTCAAAATCTAAAATCTTCTTATCCTAGTCCTAACTCCTAAGCCCAATCTAAAAAAAATGACAAATAGTAATTTTAATTACGAAAACAAAATTAATTAAAATTTAGATAACAAAAACTATACGAAAAAGTTCGAGGCTGCCAAAACTTTGGTTTCTCTGGTCGCCTGGACTCAAAAATTTTAAAATCAAAAAATTAGAAGAACATCAGTATTTTTTACTCACTTTAATATAATAAAACAAAAAAAAAATATTAGGGGTGCCAAAGATGAATCAACATAGTGCAAATATTGTATAAAAATTTTAAGCTGTAAGAGTTGATGTGGAATTGTGCACCTTAAGAGGCATGTCGAAATATGCACCAAAAAAATATGGTATATTAGATCTTAGGCAAACCCAACTCAGTAGTGGGTACTTTGAGACTAGATCTAGTTCAGCCTCAAAGTTGTCACCATTCATATACCACAAAGAGTTAGGGAGGGAAGACATGGCCAAACTAATCACCATGATATGTCTTTCAATTAGGTTTTCAGAGGATCCAAAGAAAATCAGTATCATGCAGACATATTTTTAGCCTATATATCATAGGATTCCTAGGTCTACATCTAGGAATGACATACTAAAATATTATGTTAGAAAAACAATAATATTTAATGAATTTAGGAATTATAATGGAGTGGTATTAATGATGTCTGATACCTAGACTAGTCACGACGAAGCATCTTATGCATGCCTCACCACCCACTATGTAGATTTTAAATGGATACTAAATAAAAAAAATATTAGAATTCTCTAAGATTCTCCATCCTCATGATGGCTCTGCCATTTTTGAGTGCATGATAAAAATCTTTAAACAATATAAAATTCAAAATAAAATATTTAGTATAACATTTGATAATGCATCTAATAATGGAGTAGTGATTAAAATATTTATTAAGAGTATTAGTAATGGAGCTTTAGGAGAGATTTTCTATATTAGATGCATGTAGAGGTGTCAAACGGGCCGGCCCGGCACGGCCCGGCCCGGCACGGTTTAAAAACATCCGGGCACAACACGGCACGTAGGCACGGCAGGCCGTGCAGTGTCGGGATGGAAGTCGGGACCACGGGTCGGGATCCAATCAGACCCGACCTGCGGTCTTTTTTTCAGGAGGGGCCGGGTCACACGCACGCATGCCCGCGTGAAACCGGCACGGAAAGAACCCGTGTCGCCATGCCGTGCCACGGCACGGGCCCGAGCACGGTCTAAAAATGTGCCGGGCCGGCCCGGCCCTGCCCGGTTGACACCTCTAGATGCATGTGTCACGTCATTAATCTGATAGTACAAGTGGGAATGAAGGTGTGTACTTCCGCTTTAGAAAACATATGTAACTCACTAAAATATCTTTGTATGCCTCATAAACAACATGAGTTCTGTAGTATCTATTTGTCTTCTGGTCTAAAAAAAAGATATTCCAATCTATTTTGAGCGATATGGTTGAAATTAAATATACCTTATGTTGGTGTCATGTGTTAGATACAAATACTTGATATCTGACTACGTCGATAGTAAGAGTGACAAACTTATTATTGGTGATACTGACTAGGCTACATAAATTTTATTTATGAAATTCTTGAACATTTTTTAAACACAACGAACATGTATTCGTCAGTTTATACTCTCGTGACTTGTATTGTATTCAAGTCCGAAACTTATTGTTGATGTCATGTGTTAATGATGTCCGAAACTTATTATTGGTGACACTGACTAGGCTACAGAAATTTTATTTATGAAATTCTTGAACATTTTTTATGACACAACGAACATGTATTCGTCAGTTTATACTCTCGTGACTTCTATTGTATTCAAGTGCATAAGCAATATTAGTAGTATGTTTAAAAAATTTCAAGATGACCCGACACTTAGCAATATGGTTGTAGAGAACAAAATCATGTATTTAAAGTACTAGTCTATCATTCCATCTATTTATTATCTAGCTGACTACATGGACCCTAGGGTTGAAGTGGAAGGGGTAGAGAACATTTTGACATACATATCATCGTGCATGAACCAGGAAGACCCGCCCGAAGAATTCATTCATGAGAAGTTGACTAAGCTCTTTACATATTATGATACTAGGTATGGTGGCAGTAGTAGTAAGGCTTCGAGTACGAACATGGATACCATATTCGAAGATGATAACTTTTTCATTCATGTAACGAGGGAGAAACGACGAGGTGGACAATCGAATAGGAGCTAGTTGTCTTGGTAGTTAAATATCGATTACTACTCAATCCTATCACATTCTGATAATAAGAATCTTGATATTTTACTGTAGTGAAAATTATATAAGTCTACTTGTCCCATACTATCTAAGATGACATGAGATCTACTGACTCCTCCGGTATCAAGCATAATATTGGAGTCTACTTTTTCTATTATAGTGAATGTAATTTTGGATTGGCAATCTAGATTACGACCAAATATTGCTAAGGTATTAGCATGCATGAAGTATGGGAGGATTTGAGCTAGGGCATCCAGGATCTTGCTAGGACTACAGCAAAAGTAGAGGAGTTGGTTTCTGATGATGATCCGTGTGATATTGATAGTGATGATGATTTGACTATTGATGATGATTGATAGATTAAGACACTAATACTTATCTTATATCATTATTTATCATATCTTGTAATGCTGTCTATTGACTATATTTTTCATTTTCATTTTTCTTTTTTGATTTACATTATTTTTGTTTATTTTTTTTTGCTATATTACTTTGAATTTGAGACTTGATTCTTGAATATTAATTTTGTGTTTTGCATTAATTTGTATTAATATTTAATTTTTATTAATCCAAACATTGTTAGTTTTTAAATTTTAGTTATTTATTATACTAAACTTAGTGTTTTATTTAATTTAATAAAATAAAAATTAAAAAATTAATTATTTATGTTAGTTTAATAATTAACTAATAACTATATAAGTAATTAAGTATTAATAATTAAATAATTAAAATTTAATTAATTTTTTTAATATTCTAGATTAAAATCATTAAAAATTTTCATATTGGCCCGAACTAGTCCGAACCCTGCCTAAACCTGGCCAAAAGGACAAAACCTGGCCTCCTACCCTACCTGGACGAGCCAAAACTAGCATGTCCAAGCATGACCTGGCATGGGTTCATCAAAGTCGGACCAAAGGGACATGTTGGGCTAGCTGTGATGAATCCATGCTATGTCATGCACGATATAATTACTATACCATGTCATGCCCAGCACGACACGGTGGCTCGGTTGGGCTACCTAAAATATGGCCGAGCCGGCCCGGCCTAGCTCATTTGAAACATTTAGTTCTTAGTCCGCTACAAAATTATTTACTGGAACCTCAACATCAATATAAATATCCACACAATTATAGAGTGATCATTAATGAATATCATAAAGGAAAGGGACCTACTGATTGTTCTACTCTATATTTGGTAAACATTGGTATTTATAAGATTGCTAATATATGATCTCCTCAAGTAGGAAGATAGAAAATGTAATATATGACTTTTTCTAACCATATAATCAACACACTTATCAATAGATGATATATAGTCAAATAGAAGAATATTCTTTCTAATTAGTAGCTTGAGGTTTTTTTTTACTCATATGAACAAGTCTTTTATATCTGATACCAAAGTTACTTTTTTAATGAATAATATTTATCTGATCTTCATTAACTCTTATCTAAGAAGCATATAATATACTCTCATTCTTACCCCCATAATAACTAATTAGCCTTTGGTATATTTCCATTTGTCACAACAAAATAATTAATGTATCTCATGTCATCTAGAATGCCTTAGAACATTAGGTTCACATGAAAATCTAGTATGTAACAAATATCTTTCAAAATCAACTAATAATCATTCTATATTTATAAATATTCCCAATATCTATAAAGTCTCATTATTTTTCATCCTTACTATGTCATAATCACCACATGTTTATCTAGTAAATAAGTTAATATGTGAGGTGATGTGAATTAAAGTTCCTAAGTCAATTAGCCAATCATCCTATAAGATGCTTGTTGCTATTTTATTATGATGTCTAATTTTTAAGATTAAATAATGTCTCAAAATATTTTTGAGCGAGAGTCACTCCAATACAAATCTGCAAGTATATGGGTCATATAAGTAGTAAAGTACACTTTCTTCTGGACATTAATTCCACATAAATTGTATAGGAAGTTCAATTAACCAATAATTAATCAACTATTACTCTTATCAAAAAATAAAACTAATTTTGTTGGTATGACTCTTAGGTTCTAGGGTTCGTCCATTTCATTGCACATAATGGCATTCATATGTTGTTTTGGTTATTATCATGGTTTATTAAACAAATGATGGATTATTATATAAATGCTCTAATATCTTATTGCCATACAATGTGGTTATCACCTATTAAACCCTTTTCAATGATGATTCCCTTGTATCTATATCTTTGGTACTTTACTACTAAAATAAGAATTTATTTCAACTCAATGGTTATTTATAAGTCCATACTTTTTTAGAAACTCTTTAATTATCCTTAATGATTGCTTGTATGTATATTCTTTTTCTTTGATCTCATGTGTCATAAAAATATTGACTGATGTGTTATTAAAAATATTTATACTTTTGGCTTCATAAGTGTCATACTCATAGAAATTAACACATTCATTATATCAAATCCCACTGATAATAGTCATATGATAAAAAAATTTTCTCAAAAAGTTGTCACCACCTTATGAGTAACCTCTTCTCTCACATGTCTTGTAGTTTACCTATTGCAATCCACCACCATGACACATGACTCCTCCACTAAAAATGAATTCCTTAAAAAAATATACTATAAAATCTTCACATTAATTGAGAGTTAATTTGTCTAAATATACATAATAGATTGACTTATAATAGTGTTCATGCTTTTAGCTTCAAAAGCATCTTACTTATAATGATTAAACTTATCTTTTTTTTTAAGTTTGTTTTATTAAAAATAACCCTCTCTTTTGGCGGAGGAATACCATTTTTACAACCTACATCTAACCTTAGCCCTCTTACACCCATCTTAACCTTAAGCCTACTAGCTAACATATTGGATTTTCAATATCTTTATCAAATAAGCGTTTATTCATTTTATAAAATAGATTTTAACTAGAATAAGCTGGAGGCTTTGTTCTACTTTGTCTAGCCACATGATCAGCCTCTATTTTCGGCCCATCTTTTCTTTTAATTTTCCTGTATTGTTCGGCCGTATCCTGTACTCATTATCTGTCTTCACGTCTTCTCCGTGTCCCAAGTCCTGTAATTCGCGTCATTTCCGAGTATTTATCAACCGTCCTCCTTCTTCTTTTATATGCTCCAGTGGTTATGCCTGCAATATGTAAAGAAAACGAGCACGCCTACAGTATAACTTATCTACCTTATGCCCCTTGTCCCTTACTATGCTTTTACAACACATATTAAATTATTAGCAGTAACGTCTTCTTTGTATACATTTCATTCCCTCTCATTTTCTTTGTCGCGCCTTTTAAATAGGAAATGCTCTGTCTTTTTCAGCTTTTCACGAGCTGCAGCAAGGCCTAAGAATTTTTGCATAGCTCTCAATAAACTATGAGAAAATCCACTTAAAAAATAAACCAGACTATAACAGATAAATCAATCATTAAACCGCCTCCGAGCATGTGTTATATATGTGTTCTACGGCTTCACTGCAAGTATGCTGATCACCCACAGGGCCAGGTGATCAGTCTAGAATGTAACTTGATTGTCTGCCACTAGAAAGAACTCGGGAAGTAAGCAAATAAACCAGTGACTAATCAACTTATAATTATGTGTTCTTTTCGAGAGCACTATATATATAAACTGCAATATTAACCCTAGAAAAACAACAGCAATTAAAAAAACAAAACAACACCATCGACTCACATCTTAATCCTGCAAAAATACAACCGCAAAATTAACAATTTAAAAAGACAAAAAATAGCAGCAAAATCAACAAAAAACAGCACCATCAACAGTTTAAAATTTTCACTTCTTAATCCTGTAAAAATACAGCAGCAACAATAAATTAACAATTTCACTTCTTATTCCTGCCAATATAGTCTCCCTCAGACAGGTAAACCAGCGACTAAACAACTTAGAAAATTTCAGTTTAGCAGCAAAATTAACCCTACAAAAAATAGCAGCAATTAACAAATTAGAAAAACAAAAAACAGCATCATCAACAGTTTAATATTTTCTCTTCTTAGTCTTACAAAAATACCACAGCAAATTAACATTTAGAAAACAATAAACAGCGGCAAAATAGCAAAAGACAGCACCATCAACAGTTGAATATTATCACTTCTTAATCCTGCAAAAAATACAGCAGCAACAATAGTTTAACAATTTCACTTCTTAATCCTGCCAATTTAGTCCCCCTCAGGGCCGGGGGAGCTCTATATCTACCTCCCCCCCTTGAGCATATCAAAACACTTCCGCCTAGCTCTAGTAATTTTAATTAATGTTATTCTTATTTTACTTTGTTTATTCTGATGTATGGGTAGCATATTTTATCTAAGTTTATTATTCCTCTATACCTATTTGGCATATTCCATTCTTGGAATATCTGCAGGCCTCTACTAGCACCTTCTTCCGCTAGTTTGTCTGCTAAAGTGTTAGCATCTCTAAAGATATGTTTTATTTCACATTTCAACTCTCTTAACAGCTTTTTTATCTTACCAATTTCCATTTCAAATTTCCATAATTGTATTTTGCCAGATACTAAATCTACCAATAGACTCGAATCTACTTGTGCTTGAACATTAAAATAACTATTTTCTTTACAAACTTGTAACCCTTTATGTAAAGCGTTAATTTCTGAATGTAAAGCAGAAGAGGCTATTTCTCTCATTGTAAAAGCTTTCATTATTCTTCCTGTCTCATTTCTTATCGCTCCTCCACCCCCTGCCATTCCCATGTCCCTTTTAAAGCTCCCGTCCGTATTGAGCACAAGTGTACCTTGTGGAGGCTTTTGCCAGCTTGTTATTTTTATTACTGGTAGTTTTTTTTCACAGGTTACTAGACCCCATATCCATATGTTATATTCCTCTAGCCCTCTTTTTCTAATTCTTATCGGGCTACAAGCAGAGATAAAGGAGATTTCTCTCCTAATCTCTTCTACAATAGACTCAACTTTCATGCATTTACCATCAAATCTACTAAGATTTCTAGACTTCCACAAGCACCAAAGTGTTATATGAGGAATATATTCTCTTAACCATTTTAGGATCTTATTTTTTATCTGCTTTTTTCCCCAGTTTTTTAGTCTCTCTAAAAGGCTACAGGTTCATTCAACTATTCCTACCTCCTTATCAAGAATGCACCAAATTTTTTTGCTATTTTTCCTGTTGAAAATAAATGGTTCGTGGTTTCTATATCTTGATGGCAGCATTCGCATCGCGAAGGCAATTTTATACATTTTTTCTGAATATTTTCGTCAACCGGGATAACATTAGAAATTAATTTCCACATAAAAACATTTATTTTTTGTGGGATCCCCTTTGCCCATATTTCCCCAAAAATTGCTGGTTGAGTAGTCCTTTTCCTAACCAGTTGTTTCGCGCTACTTAATGTGAATTTTCCATGTGGAGTCAATGACCATTTCCACCCATTATTAATTAATATTGAATATTTTTCAATTGTACTTTGCTGCTTACGCATTATTTTCCAAGTATTTGATGCCTTTTTTGGGTCCTTAAGCACTTTATTGTTTATACCATACCTGGCCCTAATATATGCAGCCCAAAGATTATTCTTTTCCTTCAATCTCCACCAATTTTTGCAAGCCCAAGCATTACCCGTAACGTCTAAGCTAGTAAAACATAATCCTGCTTCCTTTTTTGAGTAACATAATTCTTTCCATTTTTTCAAATGTAGCTTATTTTTACCTTCTTTTTTTCCCCATAAGAAATTAGCTATTTCTCTTTCTAATTTATTTATGATGATTTGAGGTGGCCTAATATTCATTAAAATGTGGGATAATGAGCTTTCTAATAAGTGTGTAATTAGTGTAATTCTTCCCGCCATGCTTAGCATGCTCTCTTTCCAGTCTGCAATTCTTTGTTTAATTTTTTCCACTAGGAATGTTAGGTATTCCTCTTTCACCCTTCCTTCATAAAGTGGACAACCTAGATACATCAACGCTCCTTTTTCTTGTATAAAACCCGTTTCCCTTTTAATTCTTTGCGCTATCTTTTTTGACGCTTTTTTTGCTATGATGAATTGACATATATTTTTATTTAACTTTTGACCTGTCTCTTCTTCTAATGTTTGCGTGAGGCTCATTAAATTTCTCAAAGATCTTCTGCTGGCAATTGTAAATATAATTACATCATTCGCATATGTCAAACAACTTATTATTGGAGTGTTTCTTGGTTGCTTAAAAGCTAAAATATTACCCATTCTTATTTTTTCTTTAAAATTAACAATGAACAGATCTATGTATAAATTGAATAAAGATGGAGAAAGTGGGTCTCCTTGTCTAAGGCCCTTAGTTGGTTTAAATTCATCACTGGCCCGGCCATTAATTAGAATCTTTATCCATAAGCTGGTAATACATCTATATATTAAGTCTATCCAGAGTTCAAAGAAACCCAAACTTCTCATGATATAACACAGTATATCCCACTCAACTCTATCAAAGGCTTTTGACAGGTCCAGCTTAATTATTACATTATTTCCTCTTACTTTAGAACCTATTTCTCTAATCATATCCAAAGCGAGATTTATGTTATTCATCATCAATCTATTTTTAACAAAGCATGCTTGCTCTAATGAAATAATTTTTGGGAGAACTCTACTCATTCTATTTTGAAGGATTTTTGCTAAAATTTTATAAATCGTATTACACAGACTAATCGACCTAATGTCTTCCCCTCTTTGTGGGTTAGCTTTCTTGGGTATTAATACAATGTAAGAGTTTGCCCAAGACTTTGTAATTTCTGCTCCCGCAAAAATCCAGGCAATTGCTCTACATAGCTCTTTTTTTATTAAGGGCCAGTTAAATTGGAAAAAGCCATTATTCCAGCCATCTGGGCATGGTGCACTATCTTTATTAGCCCTGAATACTACCTCTTTTATTTCTTCTTCATTCGGGGTTTCTTCTAGCATTTTATTATCCTCTTCCGTAACTTTTTCTCTAACTTATCTATTAATGTACGACCATTACTCCTGTTTAAATCACATAAGTGATTTTTGAAAAATTCCTCTAAATCATACTTTATTTCCTCCTCTTTATCTAACCATATCCCTTTGGTATTCCTTAATCCTTTTATTTTAAGCCTCTGATTCTTACTTTTTGCCATGATATTAAAGAATTTTGTATTTTTATCGCCCTCTTTTAACCATTTAATTCTAGATTTTTGCTTCCAAAAAACTTTTTCCATGTGCATCTTTAGTCTTAGTTCAGCTTTCGCCTTACTAAGTTCTATTCTCGCATTTTCATCCGATCATTTCTCATATTCTATTTCTAGGTCAGAAACTTTTTGTTCAGCCTCTTGTATCTTTTTGAAAATATTTCCAAAAACCTCTTTATTCCATGATAAAAATGTATATTTTAAGTTTCGTAATTTTTGAGCTAGAATTTGCATCGGGTTACCTCCCACTGGTAAATTCCATGAATCCTTTACGACTTTATCAAAATCTTTATGCAACCCCCACATATTTTGAAATCTAAAACCGTTATATTTTCCTTTGTTTCTATGTAATGTTATTAAAAGTGGGCTATGGTCAGAACAGGTCCTGCTTAAGTGTTTAACCGTTATTCCTCCCAGCTTATCTAACCATTGTGTGTTAAATAAGATGCAATCTAGTATGGACCAGATTGCTCCTCTACTCTTCCAATTATTACACCATGTGAAATCTGATCCTAAATAATCTGCTTCAATGAGATTAGCATTAGCAATAGCTTCATTAAAATGAGCTATTGCTACTGGGTTAGGTGGTCTTCCTCCATTCTTTTCTTTAGAGTTTCTAATAACATTGAAATCCCCTCCTATGACCCACGGAGTATTATTTTTTACAATGTTTCACATATCCTTCCATAAGCTTTTCCTGCCTTCTTTAGTATTTTTAGCATATATCGCTGAGTATATTGCTTCATAATGATTTTTAATTTTAAAATTAATCATTTGTTCTGTTTCTGACAATATTTCAATATCTATCGCAATATCCCACATAACCCATATCTTACCGTTAGTATTTGAGAAAGCTTTATGGAGACCTATCTTATTTATATATTTTTCCAATAAATTATTATTAACTAACGGTTCGGTTAAAATTAACATTTTTAATTTATGTATCTTAATTAAGTTTTTAATTCTATTTAGCGTCGGGGAATTAGCAACCCCTCTTATGTTCCAATACAAGTAATTAAACATTTAAGAGGATCTAGCTTGAGCTCTAGTAATACATTTAGAGTTATTTTCATGCCTATGGACTTGTTCGTATTTCTTGGCGGTTTACTTGAGCTAGACGGTGGAAAATCTGGTTTTTTTTTAATATACCAATTTTTTCTAAGATTTTGCCATGCTTTTAATATCTTGTATAGCATTCTGTATGCTTTGCAATGTATGTGAAGACATGACCTGCTCACCCTGCCAAAAGTCATCTAATGGAGTGTTTAAACAATCCTTTATCTTACTATTTATTTCGGCGGGCCAGCTCTTTAGCTCCAACTCCAGGAGGTCATCTTGCTCCCAATCATGCTCCACTACAATATTATAATCTGTAATATCAGTGCTTCCTATCTTTCCTTCTCTATAGCTTACCCTCTTCTTGCCTTTCCAGCTACCTAGGCCTACCTTTCTTGCCTCTTCCTCCATGTCCCCTAACCATGCCCTAATCTCCTCTCTCTTGTACAGCTTCTCTTCTTCCACCTTACTAACCTTAGCCTTTTCCATGCTTTCTTTACTCTCTTTTGGACATTTTTTCTTCTGTTCAAACACATCCTCAATCTTATCTCCCTGCTCACTTCTCTTTCCCTTCTCCCTCCCTTCTACCCTTCTATTCTTCCAGTTGTCTGCTGGAAAGTCTTCTCCTATCTCTCCATTTTTTATCTCCCCCTCCTTAGCCATCTTCCTAACCCATTCTTCTCTTCCTTTCCTAAATTTTTTAATATCCTCCCTCTCCTTCCTAAAGCCTCCTGCCATACATTCAGCTTGAGTATGGCCCTGTTTTAGGCAGCTAAGGCAGTAAGCTGGAATGACTTCAGAAACAATTTCCTACCAGAAGCCTTCCTCCATGTTACAGCCTATCCAAATTCTGTGTGGAGGAGCTAATTTCAAGTCAATTTCTACACATACTCTAGCTACGCTTGGCCTAGTAACACAAGCTGTAGCTTCGTCTAGGAGCCAAGGCTTGCCCAAGCAAGCAGCTATGGAGTGCAAGGCCTGTTTGTTGAAGAGGTGAAGAGGAAGTCTAGGGAATGAAAACCATACCAGGGACTTCGAGGATTCCACCGAAGGGGAGAAATTAGGTGCCCACTTAAAGACACGCATTGGATAGCTGGCTACGTTCCATGTACCGCGAAGCCAAATTCTGAGGAAGTCGTCCTCATCCTTGAACTGCAACAGAGTATGCTTCCCATCGAAGTTGGCTATCTTCACAATTTTCTGAAGCTTTAGCAAGGCCACAAAGTCATATAACACATTGTATTCTAGTCAGCCGTGGGAAAACTTCCCTATGAGGGTGAAGCAAAAGGAATCCGCGAGATTTTTCATCTCATTAGCTTCAAAGATAACCGCGGGTTCTCCGTTCTTTGCATGATAGTTCGGAAGAAGCTGCGCGGTCTTGTTGCAAGAAGAAGAGGATGATTTTTTAGCAAATAGCGCATTGTTTTTATCCATTTTCAGCTTCAAATCAAGCTTGTTTGCTCAACAATGGAGTGTTTCTCTCTCTAGAAGTGAACTTTCTCTCTCTAGAAGTTGAGAGCATTTTTTCAAAAAAAGAAACTGTTTTGTGATTAAACTTATCTTAATTTTAGGTATTGATGTATAAATTTATCTCACAATAAGAAACCCTTAACTTTAGTTCTAAATAAATATTCTATCTTTCAATAACCAAACTATAACATAAATCAAACAAAAATTCCATCAATTATATATTCATCACATATAATAAAGTATATCAACCCTATACTATTTAGTCTTATATTAGGGAAGAATTCATAAAAGATAATTAGAAATAAATTATGGTAAATTTTGGGTTCCCAATGATAACTTTAGAAGAATTTAGGATTCAAAACTCTAAACCCAGAATTATTATCTAGTGTGCCTCATATCTGCTCCTAAGAGGGGGTCAAAACACATGCTTCTATTTAGTATTAATGCTTGTGCTTTGTGTCTTTCTATGATCAAGAAACCCTCCTAGAATTTTTTGGCATTGGTTTCATTTTTTTGCCCTTTATCTCACTTTCCTTTTTTTATATTTTTGTCTAAGTCTCACTTTTATACTCACATGTGTAAAGGCATTTTTAAGTATGAAGTCATGGCACTGAGAGATAATCTTGGCTTTTGTCTTGATCATTTATAATACAAAATTGTAGTGATGTGGATTGTTATAGCTTTAGTCATTTTCTTTTATTAGATTGTCATGGCACTGGCAATGACCATAACTCCTACATTTTGCCTGTGTAACATGAATTCATATCACTAAAAATAGCTGACTCATACTTTTTGCATCTATAACATAAAGTAATGAAACTTGAAAAAGTTGTAGCTCATGCATTTCTCCTCTGTAACTCAAAGTCATGGCCCTGTGAATAATCATTGCTTTGCTTTTTTCTCTAGATAAAAGAGTCTCAACATTTTAAATGACCGTACTCAAATAAATACTCTCTATAACTTTTTGAAGCCAAAAGTTATGGTATTTGAGAATCATAATGACTTTTGCCTTAGTATTTGTGGCTATATAAAGAAAAAATCATAGTGTTGAAGAATACTACATCTTTTAGTATCAATGAGGTACTTGGCTATTGTGACATAAACTTAATGTCATTACCAATAAAATATTATCAAGCTAGTATAACTGCAACTCCAAGAATGTTTCAAAGCCAAAAGGAATATGTTATATAGTGAAATAATTGTATCAATGAGGTGGTAAAGTCATAGTATATAAAAATTATCATGACAAATTATATAGAGTTTTAGTCAAAAATAAATATCAAAACCACTCTATATGCTCTTGAAGGTGTACGTAAATCATAACTTAAAAAAATTCTATGATTTTATATGATTTTTTGCTCCTCCTACTCAACAATTCGTCCATGTTTTATCTATCACCCAAAAACTATCCAATTGTTCTACTATTTTTCATAATCCGTCAAACCTACAAGTTCATGAAATCGTTCTATTTAAAACTTTTTTTTCATACAAACACATCAAGAATACACTCCACAATAACTAATAATATTCAATATCTGACATACTAACCAATGCTAAATTAGCAAAATTATCATCAACTAGTATGAAATCATCTTCCAATATGACTTTAGCCTCTCTTTGGGGTCTACGGTTATTTTTTTAGTACATTATTGCTATAGTTTTTTCAAGAATAATAATTCTTTTTATATATTTTATTTTGTTATAATGGTAATATTTGAATATTTTTTTATTTCTTGACTTGACTTTGGAGAGTTATGTTCTTCCATCACCATGTATTTGCCAAGTAGTGTTTCAATCATGTCTCTTAGAAACAATGATATAATGAGAATCTCATTATTTATCTTTTTTCTTTTTCAGAAAATAAATTTTTCGAGACAATATGTATTGATATAACACCACTTGGTAGTAACATATTAAAAAAACCTACAGGGTTATCCCAATTGTTCGGCAATAAGTTGAGCATTAGATAAGAAAATATCTCATCTTTCATGAGCATCTTCGCATATGCAAGATGGTTGACTAACTATTGAAAGGGATTGATGTGTACTAATATTTAATTTCTCTCTCTAAATGTTGAGGCAACTTAGACATCTAATGATTAATTTTTTATTTCTAAACATGTTCTTTTCAAATATTTACTCTAATTTCTTCCACAATATATATATATCTTCATTTGTTCGACAACATGTTGATAAGTATTAATACTTATCTATATTTGAATGGTAGATATAGCCCTGAATTGCTTCTCTTCCCACTCTTCATCACACAATTTTTTAGGTTTTGATTTTTCCTCCACAAGATCATTTAGTTGCTTGATGACAAGATAAACATGCATTTTATTTTTTTAATAAAATAGTTAATTGCATTTAACTTTTTTATCATATAGTGATCCTCCATAATAGTAAAAGTCAAAATCAACTACAAATAAATCAAACAAATAACAATACCCCAAACCCTGTTTGATATCAATTTTATTAGTATCATAAAAGTCTAATACAATATTATATTTTTATCTTTATCTAACATAACTGAAATTTTTAAATTTTCAAAAATCAAATGAGATTATATTTTTCTGTTAAGAAAATGACCACATTTTAATAAAATAAATTCAGTACTTAACTTTTTTTATGAAAACTCATTATTTCAAAATTTGATTTTTTTTTGGAAATTTATTTAACAATTCTAATCCATAGATATATAGATAGAATATATTCAATGCATAATCCATCCATAATACCTATATAAACAACATATATTAAAGACCCCTAGCACCACCCATCATTCTTTGGATTAATTATTTTATTCATAAGCTTGATACATTGTTTTGAAAATCTTCAATAGAAAGCTTTAATAAAAATTTTTGGATAGAGGAGTCTCTATCCATAAACTCTTTCATAATAACAACTACAATGGAACCCCCAAGAGAGTTGTGAAGAAAGAAAAGAGGGGAGGAAGAGAGGAAGAGGGGTTTTGAAAATAGAAGCTCAAAAGTACTAATTTTTTTTATCATTTTTCTCTTCAAAAATGCAAATTTAGTGTTATTTTGGTATGTTGTCCTATTTCCAAAAAACATCACAAAACATCTCTCTTTTTTTTTCAATTTCATGCACACCCTTTCAATAAAAATAAAACATATCGATTATAATAATGTTGGGGACTGTCTGAGATACTGCCCGAAAATTAAGAATAGTTACGGAATAAAATTCTCAATCTAACTATTATGTTATTTTGATATTTTTGATCTTCTTAAAACTATTTAATTTTTGTCAAAAAAGTTTATTTAAAAATATACAGTAGAAAGGCAACTCTATGGGTTACAACATTTTCTATCAAACTACATAAATAAATATTTTTCAAATTTTCCAAAATATATATATTTATGCTGAATAATATAAAATAAAGTTTCACTAATAATACATAATCATCATAAATATTATTTTCCCAAAATTAGCAGAATATTTATTCACATATCGAGTCTCAATGTCTAAATTATTATAAATCAGTTAAAATGTAAAAATATTAAGCAAACACTTGTAGAATTGTCTTTTTATTTTTTGACCTGATATTTTAGAAGAAATTCGAGTATTGCTTTTACAACATGAGTATAACATGTGCACAACACGAATAGAACACAAGCACTACACAATCATGATTTCTTTAGAATACCAAACAAATTTCATAGATACTAGACATAAACTTCACACGAATCTAATACCCTCATAAACATAAATATAAAAATGAGAGTAAACTATATTTCTTTAATATTATTGAAACTTAAAAATAAGTTCTATAATATTTAACAAAAATCTAGTAGAGTTATTAAGGGTTCCTAGAATACGGTGTAAAAAAATGCTAAAAATCTTAACACAAGTATGCACGAAAATAGGAATCCAAGTATTCATATTTTATTTTCATGCCCACAACCCTAAAAAACACACACTGTTCACAAGATGTAAGCACATGTTCTTTACAAGATGCACACACACATTATTTACAAGATGCATGCACACACTGCAAAAAAAATTGCTGGCTGCAAATTATAATTGAGAAGAATTATTTCTGAAAAGATGCATTTTCTTTTCTTGATTCTTTATAGGCTATAATTTGTCCTCATAAAATTGAAAATTTAAAAATCATTATCACATATAAGAATAACTACTGACTCTTGACATTTTACCTTTCGTATTAAAAATGGACATTTAATGTTTATTTAACAAGACTCCCCCATAAACCATCCCGTGCTGGGCCAAGGCCAACCGGGCCTAGTACCGTGCCTGACCCATCACGGTTCGGTGGCCCGTGGCATGGCCCATCGGCACGAGTCGTGGTCGCACGCACACCCGCACCCCCACCCACAGTCCTGGGCTCCCGGCTTCTCTCACCCTCATGAGTCACGACTCATGGCTCACCCTCATCCCCCAGTGACTCAAGCCTAGTTTCCCGCACAAAAAGACCGTGGATTGGGTCGAATCAAACCCGATCCCCCCCCCCCCCTCCCCCTCAACGGGCAAAACAAAAATTTTAAATGTAGCCGTTGGATCTCACCTCCAACAACTAGGAGGCAGAATCCGACGACCCTCATGATTCTACCCCCTAAAATATTAAAAAAAATTAAAATAAAAACAAAAAAAAAATACTTTTTTTTTAAAAAATTATTTTTTTAAATTTATAAAATCTTCCACACATCTCTATAACATTTATGTTTTTCATAAACATTTATTCTCTCAAATCGCACATTTTCACTCTCTCAAAACACTTGCTCCTTTCTCTCGAGACTCTGGATTTCATCATTTGGCTTGGCTTTTCATGATTTCTCAACTTGGGTTTGAAATTTTGAGCTAGACTATGGTGCATCGTGCACGTGATCAACCTCACTACTTTACAGGGTAATTTATTTTATGTTTTTTCTTACTTTCTCTCTCTCTCTCTTCGTCTCTCTCTCTCTAGTCCTGAAATAATTAAATCTAAAATCTATCATCTAGTCTCTACATAAGTGTACTATTTAACAAAAATCCTAAAAAATGACAAATACTAATGAAACATATTTAAATTTAGAAAATAAAAATCTTACACAAAGGTCTGGGGCTGCTGAAACTTTAGTTTCTCCAGTCGTCTCAACCCAAACATCTAAAAAATAAAAAACTAGGAGGACTTCTATAGTTTAGACTCATTTTAATAAAATAAAACAAAAAAATATTAGGGGTGAGGAAGAAGAAATGACACGGTACAAATATTGTATGAGAAATTTAACTTGTAAGAGTTCATTTGGGACTGGGCACCTTAAGAGGCATGCCAAATTATGCACCAAAAAATATGGTCCATTAGATCCTAGGCAAACCCAACTTAGCATTGCATTTTTTGAGACTTGATCGAGTTCAGTCTCAAAGTTTACTCCCTTCAAATACTCCAGCAAGTTGGGTAGGGACGGTATGGCCAGACTTATCACATTGATAGGTCTTCTGATCAGATTTTCGGAAGATCCAAGGGTAGTGCGCATCATGCAGACATATTTTTAGCCTACTTATCGTAGGATTCCTAGGTCCACATCTAGGAATAACATACTAAAATTGTATAAGTTAGAAAAATAAAAAATAATTAATGAATTTATGGCATATAGTGGAGTGGTGTCCATGATGTATGATATCTGGACAAGTCACGATGAATCATCTAATGCATGTCTCACCAGCCACTATGTATATTCTAACTAAACTATGAATAAAACAATTTTAGGAGTCTCTGAGATTCTCCATCCTCATGATGGCCCGACCATTTTTGAGTGCATGATAAAAATTTTTAGGGAATATAAAATTCAAAATAAAATTTTTAGTATCACATTCAATAACGTATCTAATAATGAAGTAGCAATTAACATATTTGTTAGGAATATTAGAGATGTACCATTAGGAGAGATCTTTCATGTCAGATGCATGTGTCACGTGATTAACCTGATTGTTCAAGTTGGTATGAAGGTGTGTTCCCCTGCGTTGGATAATATACGTAATACACTAAAATATATTCGTACTCCTCGCAGACAACAAGAGTTTGGTAGTCTCTGTTTGTCTATGAATCTTAAGAAGAAGAAATTCTAATAGGATATGAGACACCATTGGAATTACATGTACCTGATGTTGTAGTCAAGTGTTGGATACAAACACATGATATCCGACTACGTCAATAGTAAGAGTGATGAACTTATTATTGACGACACTGATTGGGCTTCATGAATTTTATTTATGAAATTCCTGAAAATTTTTTATAACACGACAAACATGTGTTCTTCGGTTTATACTTCCACGACTTGCATTACACTCAGATGCATACGCAACATTAGTAGCATGTTTACGAAGTATCGAGCTGACCCGACACTTATCCATATGGTTGCAGAGATGGAAACCAAGTACTTAAAGTACTGGTCCACTGTACCATCTCTTTATTGTCTCGCTGCATGCATGGACCCTAGGATTAAGGTGGAAGAGATGGAAAACATCCCGACTTACATTTTTTTGTGCATGAACCTAGAAGACCCTCCTGAAGGGTTCATTCACAATAAGTTGACTGACCTGTTCACATACTATGATACTAGGTATAGTGGTGGTAGTGGCATTAGTAAGACTGTGATAATGGACATGAATACCTTGTTTGGAGATGATGATTTTTCCATTCAGTTAGCGAGAGGGAAACGTTGGGGTGGACCATCACATAGGAGCGAGCTTTCTCAGTACTTAGATACCGATTACTACTCAATCCTATCATATTCTGATACTAAGAATCTTGGTATATTACAGTGGTGGAAAACATATGTGTCCACCTTTCCCGTGCTATCTAGGATGTCACGAGATTTTCTGACTCATCCGGTGTCGAGCATAGCATCGGAGTCTGCTTTTTCTGTTGCAGTGAACGTGATTTTGGATAGGAGATCAAAATTACATCCGAATATTATTGAGGCCTTGGTCTGTTTGAAGGATTGGGACGATTCGAAATTTAGCATTCATGATCGTGCTGAAGCTGGGACAGGGACTGCATTCACATTCACTACGAAAGCAGATGAGTTGATTGCTGATGATGATGATCCATATGATAGTGATCTTGATGTTACGGCAGATGATGCTCATGATATGCCGATTGACGATTGATGCTGATCCGCTGCTTTTTGATTTCGATGTTTTGGGATTGTATGCTTTATTTTTATGTTACGTTGAAACTTGAAACTTGTATTTGTTTGGTTTGATATCTATTGGTTGTTTGGTCATTTTTTATTTGGTTTGTTTTTGTTTTTTTTGACTTTGTAATTTTTTTAATGAAATTTTTTGTTTAATTTATTTTTTTGTTTAAAATTTTTATTTAAAAATTAAAACTCTATAATATAATATTATAATTCTACTAAATTACAATCTACATTTATTTTAAATTATAAAAAAAATTTAAACTCTATTAATATTTTCAAGTTACAAAATTTTAATAATTATTAATTTACCAATTTAAATATTAAACTTTATAATTTATTTATATTATATTTTTAATAAAAAAATTTAAACTTTGTAATTTATTAAATTTTTAACAATTTTCATTTTATAAATTTAATATATTATACATTATCTATATATAATATAATATATATATTTTTTAACTAAAATATAAAACTTTGAAATTTTTTTTAAAAAAAATTGTTTAAACCAGGCACGTACAGGCCTGGTTTGGCCCGACCGGGCCTGGCTTTGATAAATAGTGCTGGGCTAGGCACGACATGGTATAGTAACCATGTTGTGCCTGGCCCGACACGAAAGCACGGGCATCCTCTAAAAAAATGGGCCGGGCCGTTTGACACCTCTAGTGCCGAGTAATCTTTTGTAATTGTCAAATAGTATCATAGGTAGCAGTTTGGTGAAGATATCTGCAACTTGGTCCTTTGACTCTTCTATAGCATATACCACATTCTTAAAACTACCAATAAACGACCTCATGATCTTTTCCATGACCCGTGCATCAGACAACTTTTCTCCGTCTCGGTTGAGTTGATTCACCACGGTTTGAACACACGTGATGTAATCAGACACACTTTCTAACTTCTTCATCTTCATACCTTCCAACTAGTTGCGAAGAGTTTGAAGACGAACTTGTTTAACTCAGTCGGCTCCTTTGTATGCAATCTCCAAGATGTCTCACGCTTCTTTTGAAGTTTTGCATTCGCAATCTTCTCAATGTCTAACTCATCAACATCTCGAAACAGCATGTACAATGCCATCATATCTTTTGATCATGTTTCCTTCAATGTCTTATTAGAGCTAATTGCTGCGGTAGATTCTAGTTCTTCGAAACCTTCTTGAACCATCTTCCAACAATCCACAAAACCGAGAAGAGCTTTCATTTGGATGCTCCAATTCTCGTAGTTCACCTTCGTTAATTGGGGCAGTGGTACATTATTGATTATGCTCCCCATCCCATCTGATACTAATTTGTAAAAGAAATATTGTTGGCTATAAACTATAACTGATGATAATTAATTCTGAAAAGATGCTTTTTTTTGATTCTTTATAGGCTATAATTTGCCTCATAAAACTAAAAATTAAAAAATCATTATCACCCATATAAGTAACTGCTGACTCTTGACATTTTACCTTTCGTATTAAAAATGAAAATTTAATATTTATTTAACACACATTATTTACAAGATGCACGCACACGGATTTTTTACAAGATGCACGCACACATTATTTACAAGATGCACGCACACACTATTCACAAGATGCACACACACTATTCATAAGACTTCTATTCACTCACATGTCCAACACACATCTGTTCACGTCACGAAAATATCATGCACATAAAAATTATCCCATGTTTCATACGTCCAAGCATTTTGACTCATGGATAGAATCCCCACTTTGCAAAAACCTCAAACAGGATGACTCTTTTCATGTGGTATGTGACACTTTCCTTTTTTTCATTAAAGCATGCATTTTCGTCCGTCCTCCACTTCTCTATGCACGCATATTTTATAACCTCAAAAACTGATCAATTGTTTTGATTGATACAGATGCCTTTTAAATGAGAGCACCCACTCTCATTTAAAAATTAAAACAAACCAAAAAAACATACCAAAAAAACAAAAACAAAAAACAAATCAAAATACATAATATTTTGATCAGGCTAAAATCGGGTAGACCTAAAAAAATGTCTCTCTATTTTGAAAATCAAAGAAGGTTTCAGTAGCCCTTTTCAATATTATGGTTTTTGAAAATAGAAGCTCAAGAGTACTTTATTTTTATTTTTCTCTTCAAAAATACAAAATTATTTTTATTTTGGTATGTTGTATGTGTCGTCTTTTTTTCATCTTCATGCATGTCCTTTCTAATAAAAAGAATAAAAATAAAAAATTTAAGATTAAAATAATAATTACATATTATTATTTAATTTATATTATATTAAACACATATCAATTAAAATTAGTCTACCCAACATGTGCATACCTAAAAACAACTACATAGCAGAAAAATCTTCTTAATTTACATAAGATAAATAACATCTACTACCGTTATATGTTAATTCTGAAGATTATTATGATTTGCATACACGTTTATGATTTATACAAACAATGTTATGTGGATGGAATAAAATACATACCTTAATGCAATTTCAGATAGTTCTACTTGCAATGGATATATCACTCGAAGCTTGCCTTTTCCCATATATTCCACACAAAAAAAAAAAAAAACAAGAAGAAGAGAGATAAGTTCTTTTATTCCTTTGCCACTTTTGACAAACACACCCACACAAAGTGATGTGCATTTTTCATTAAGCACATAAAAAAATGGTTTATATATATATATATTGTCATAATTTATGAAGCTATCACTTATAACAAATATTAAGGCCATGGAAGGAATCTCAAGCTAAAATAAGATATTTAGCTTCTAGTATACATTAAATGAATCTATCAATATTAGTTATAATTATAATCTCAAGCTAAAATTCAATTCAAGCTATTTGATATTTAATACTTATTAATTACTTTAAGTTAAAAAATATCGATACTCATTGATTAAATTAAATCATTTATACTTTTATTTAACCAATTTTTTATGATTAATCTTAGACATTTCATTTAACTTATTTAATATATTGAATTTTAATCAATCTACGTGATTTGACATCACTCAAAACTTAAAAGTATTCTTAGTGGGATATCATTAATTCTTTTAACAAGATATTAATTTTATTAATAATTAATTTTCACTATACTATACAATTGATATAATTATTCAATATACTAAGCTCATTATTCTTTTTATATATCTCACTATATAAGATTTAAAATAACTATTAATAAGTATATGAATTTATTAATTATTTCAAAATTAAGAGTAATAATATTCACAATAACTATGAGTATTAATTATTTTACATATTAGTATAAAATAATCACTTCGTGGTAGTCATGTTCAATATACACTGGTATACTAGTATAAGAAGTTTGAACTTTATTATTTTTTATAGTTAAGACAGATATATTAAAATCATGTGCTATAATATTATCAATGGTATATTAATTCTATTTAGGTTGTAAATAAAAAATATATATACAATAAGAATTGATGATTTGAAATTTTGTACGTAATTCAAAATTTATGCATCAAATCATGTAGAATAAATAACACATATGTTTTTTTTTTTCTTTTTCACTTTTCCCAAGTTTTTTAAAATCTAAAATTAAAAGTAAAATTATTTCATTTTCACATTCGGGTAATGTCAGTCGGAGCTTATTATCTGAGAACTAGAAACGGCATTCATCGGTTTGGCCCGGGTACGCGGGCTAGATAGTGTCATAGTGATAGTGAGAACAATCGGAATATTGATGGTGAGAAATCGAGGGACTGGGACCGTCACCGAGGCTTGCTAATGGCGATTCATTCTCGCATTTTATCCCTATCCGACAAGGTACATGCTTGATCATTTATGTACAGTCCACTGTGCCCAACAACGACTTGTTAGTGTCCCACCGACATGCGCAAACCTGATAAACTACTAAAATAGTACACGTGATTTCATTAGATTTCCAATTTTTGTGTTCATTTCGCACTACGATTTCTTGCACAATTTGATTTTGTTCAGAATGTGACTAGCGCCTGCAAACATGTTAAACAAAGAGGTAAACTAATCGGTATTGTGCAGTTGTCATAACTGATTTTTCTTATAGGTAAGAACTGTCACAGCTGAAATTGTTTCTTATTAATTTAAAAAAATTTATTGGATGTTTTACTCGCATTCTGGTTGAATGTTGATGAGGCGGTATTTTATTCTATTATAATGAACATTGGTTTGATTCTCATAGTCACGTTATCGCTGACGGTTTTTTTTGGTCTACTAATTTGCAGCTGTGTGTGAATCGGATAATTTTACGATGGGAGCACACTCTGCCAATTCGTTTCTTCTCAGAAGGATTTGCATCTTCATCTGCTCCTCCACCAGCTCCTCCATCTGCTCCTCCACCTGCACCTCCACCAGAGCCTCCATCTGCTCCTCCAGTTCTTAAGGGAGATGGTCAGTAAACACATGGCCATGTCATGAGTTTATCAACATTAATTTAATCTCTAACATGGTGGTGCAGATAAATCCTAAATTTTTTAGTATCATTAATAGAAACCCTCGATTTCCTTCAGTCAGGACGGACAATTGATATTATCCAATAATAATTGTCATTAGATAAACCTTGAGGACATTTCAATTTCAAGGCATTAACCATCATTTTCTACAAATTTCAATTTCTAAAATTTTGTAACCTTTCACCTACGAAACAAAGTTACAAATATCAAAATTAGAATGTTAATTTTTCTAGATTTCTAGATGGCTTCAAAAGATTCCATAAGTTATTTCACTAAGTTTGAAAATGTTTGGTGAATTTTATGAGATTCTAGGGATTTTCGAATGAGTCCAAAGTATTTCAAAGTTATTCACATAGTTTTGAACAAAATTTATTAGTTGGAGGTACTTTTGATATGCATAATGTCAAATACACTGGTGGCTCATTGACTCTTACGGTCACCAGCTGTATTGTGTACCAAACATAGTTGATTCTTGTTGGCACTAGCTTATTTAAGCTATTTGTACCCATTTTTTTTACATTCAATACACAAGATTCTAAATATTTCTACATGGTATCAGAGAATATGAGGTAAGGAATGAACATGAAAGTGTTTTGTCAATAGGTAAGAGGAGAGCCTATATACATGACACTTATCTGCAATGACATAGTCATGGAGGTTTTTTTTTCCGTCTACAATGCTCTTCTTGTACCTTGTTCTTTTTACATCTAACTCTTATATTTTCAAACCAAATAACAAGCTTGATCTTTCTCTTAGTTTCTAACTTGTGCTACGTCACAAAATTGAGTTCCAAGAGTTTCACTTGTTCTGTGCTAAGCTTTCTCTTTTTTTGTTCCACTAACCTCTTCTTCTCATTCTTTATTCTTCTTTCTCCTTTGTTGTTGAAATTCTCTTTATTTTGGGATAATATGTGCTCGTATTCTTGCAGAAAAGGGTGGAGAGATGAGAGTAGTGTTATCTTCTTCCGATAGCTTGTCCCATTTCTTGGTGTTGGTGTTCATCCTTTACCACCCGCATGAGATGTTCAGCTTGAGATTGAACAAGGTCTAGATTTTGAGTAAGCATTCCAATCTTTCTCATTAACTACAGTAGTCAGAGATAATGAAGAACACATAGTTGAACCACCACGTAGGGGGAGGACGACGCCATGCCTGTTCAATCTGAAGGTCTTTTACTTTCAGCATCAACGCATTTGAATCTGCACCGATAGAGTATTTTCCCATGCTTCTCAACTTGCGTGTAGTTGTGGTATCGAACACTGTAACTATATGCTTTTCAACTTGCCCTCTATCCTGGCCAATTCTCTCTGTAGCTGCTTCACTAGTGCTTTATCAGGCACCACTACGGTAACTCGAGCATTGGACATCACCTCCTTGGCACAACTGAAGAACATTATGGTGTTTCATGATTGATCGACGTATCTTTGTGTGGGGCTAATCGGAACAGACTAGTGCTGCCAAAGAATCCTAATCGAAACAATCACCTAGTTCAAATATGTGAAAGATTGCATATCCTAAACGATAAGTTTATCGAACTCGAGATTGAAGACGCACCACTTTTCAATTGTGCCTAGCTTGCTACCTGACGCCACCATCACGCCCTGCACGACTAAATGCAAGTTGTGCACGGGCAAAGAAAACTCCAAAATTGGGCGAATAACCTCAAAACTCTTACCTATTAGACTAACCAGCCTTTTATTTTTTACATCTTTGCATTTCTTAAAATAACTGTAACATCTAGAAAATAATTAAGATTCTATGGTGGATTAGAGTCTCTAGTTCTAAGTAACTGTGTAAAATGCTTGGGGATGAAATTTCTCGTTTGATTTATGTTATTTTTGATGGAAATAATTTTGCTCAATGGTCTCAAACTATGCAAATTATCTCAAATGTCATATTTATTTGGTGACCATCCTATTTTCGAAATACATCTATTTCATCAATTATTGATGAGTTTGGTAACCTTGATATTGCTAAAGAAGTTTGAGATTTACTTGTTATTCAGTATGTTGGACCAAGTGGTGCTTGCAACTTCACACTCACACGCATCTTTTATCAGATTCATCAGGAACATAGTGAGCGAATTACTATTTATCACAGTTGGCTGAAACATTGGGATCAATTAACAACATCGGAATTAGTTCTCTCCAATTTCGTTGATATCAAACTAGTTCATGCTCACCATGAACAAGAGTACTTTTTCAGTTTCTTATGGGACTTCGTGATGATTTTGAATCAGTCAGAAGTCATATCTTACATTAGAATACTTTACTTATAGTTTCACAGGCTATTAATAAGCTAGTAGACATTGAGATACATTTTCAGATAGATCCCATTGCTATTCAACCGAAGGTGCTTGCTACTCTAGCAACTATTTTGCAGTCTACTACCATCTTTTTCTCTACCTACTTATCCAAAGACAAAAATAATGTCTGATGTCATCAAAATAAAAAGCTGCTACTTATTTGTAGCTTTTGTAAACATAAAGGTTATTATATTGAAACCTGTTACACCCGTCAATGCATTCTTCAAAATATTGCTGCATTGACTAAGTCTGAATTATTAGTAATGAAGTCTGATCTTTCCTCATCCCTCTCTATGATAGATATTCAGGATATGATCACTCAGGTTCAATTTTTACTTTCTAGCGCATCCAATACTGCTCTTTCTATAATGTCAGGTATTTGTCCTATATGACTTCTCGATTTTGCTTGCTGTAATCATATGATTTTTTCTATTGATGTTGTTCCTTATGTATGTCTCTCATCTTAGTCATATCTCTACATCAAATTTATCTGTTTCCAATATCTATCAGATTTCTCAACTTGCAAATAATCATATCTATTGGACAACTCACAGAACTTAGTTTCACTCTAATCTTTTTTTTTTCTGGTGTTATTGTGTAGGATTCTCAGACGGGACAGATCATTGGGACTGCTCGTAAGGTCGGTAAATTGTTTGAGCTCATCTCACTTCATATAAGTTTCTCTAATCTCTCTGCTTCTATCATTTCAGGAAAGAATACATCGTCTCTCTCTTTATGGTATTTACATCTTTGTCATGTATCTATTTCTAGGTTTAAATAACTAGTCTCTAGAGGCTTGTCAGGATCAATTTCAAACAAGAGTTTTGATTATATGCCTTGTCAATTGGGAAAACAAATTACTTTACCATTTAACAATAATGTTTCTCATGTTTTTTTTCTTTTTGACCTTATTCATTTCGATGTTTGGGGACCTTCTCCCATTATTACTCAGGATGAATCACGTTATTTTGTTATTTTTGTAGATATTTTTTCTTGATATATTTGGATCTATCTCTTTAAAAATTATTATGAACTTTATCAAATATATCATGCCTTTATCAAAATGATTAAAACATAGTTTTTAAAATTTATCAAAATCTTTCAGTCCAATAATGCCCAAGAATATAAAGCCAAGGAATTTAATGATATTTTAGATCATTTGGTACTGTTGCACATTTCTCTTGTGTTGACACTTCTCAACAAAATGACATGATTGAGTATAAAATTCATTATATTCTTGATGTTGTTCGTGCTATCGTCATCGCTGCTTTTACTCCTCAACTTTGGGGAGAAGCTGCTCTTATTATTGTTTACACCATCAATTGGTGTCCTATTATTCAGAATCAAACTCTATATGATTCGTTGTTTGGTTGATTTTTCTCCTATGACTTACTTAGAGTCTCAAGATGTGTTTATTTTGTTATTCTTCAGTTTCATGAACGAAACAAACTTCAGTCTAGTTCTTGTTTATGTTGTTTTCTTGAGTATGGAATTGGTTAAAAAGGTTATAGGTGCAATGACCCCATTAACAAATGTCTTCGTGTTTCTCGGCATGTTGTTTTTTTGGGAACACAATGTTTTATAAATTATCACATATTCTTGCTTTCCCTGTCTCTCCTATTAATTTTCTCCTTGTTCTTTTTTCCGAGGAGCCTCTCACTTCAATCTTGAATTTATCCTCTCATACTTTTGATGACCCTCAACACAATCATCCATGTGCCCACTGATACTGCTCCAATTGTGGATCCTATTGGTCCTTCTGATTCTAATGAACTTGGCCGTTCTCATTGGACAACTATTCTTCCTTCTCATCTTCGTGACTATAATTATTTTTTTGTCCTTGTGTTTCTTCAGGAACCTCAAACTTTTCGTGAGGCTTCCTCTAATCCTTTATGGCACCAAGATATGAAAGAAGAGTTATATGCACAACATAAGACTTGGACATGGGATCTAGTTGATCTTTTCCCTGGAAAATCTACTATCAATTGTAAATGGGGTTTTAAGATAAAGACTCAATCAGATGGCTCCATTGAACATTACAATTCTTTCCTTGTTGCCAGGGGCTTTACTCAAGAATATGAGATTGATAATGAGGAGACTTTTCTCTAGTAGCTCGACTTTCTTTTGTCAGAATTCTTATTGGTATTTCTGCGGCTCACAAATTGCCACTCTTTCAAATGGTTGTCAAAAATACTTTTTTTAATGGAGAACTCTTAGAGGAAGTCTATATGCAACTTCCTTTTGATTATTTTCACCTACCGGGGATTCCTCACAAGGTATGTCGATTATAGTGAGCACTTTATGACCTTAAATAAGCTCATCGGGCATGATTCTCAAAATTCAGTTCTATTATCTTCCAACAAGGCTTTTCAAGTAGTTCTTCTGATACAACTCTTTTTCGGAGACGGTCTAACCATGATATTACAATTATTCCTCTGTATGTCGATAACATGATTATTACGGGTGATGACATGCAAGGCATTTAGGATCTAAAATAATTTCTTAATCATCAATTTGAAATGAAAGATCTTTGTTTTCTTAATTAATTTCTTGGTTTAGAAATTTCTTTTCTATAAATGATTATTATCTCACTCAGGCCAAGTATACTTCTGATCTTATTTCTCGAGCCAGTATTACTGATCACAAGATAGTCAATACACTTATTGAGCATAACTGTCGCTCCAATTCTCATGATGACGAATTACTATCTAATGCTACTCACTATAGACATCTTGGTGGGAGTTCAGTCTATCTTACTGTTACTCGCTCTGATATTTTTTATGTCGTTTATATAGTCATTCAGTTTATGGCTACCCCTAGATCTCTTCATTATGCTGCTGTTCTCAGGATTCTTCGATATTTAAAAAATATCATATTTGATGGTCTTCAATTTTTTCTCATTCTTCATTAATTTTTCATACATATTCAAATGTAGATTGGGCTGGTGTTCTTACTGATCGATGATCTACTACAGGATATTGCTTTCTTCTAGGAGATTCTCTTATCTCTTGGTGAAGTAAGAAATAAATAGTTGTTCGTTCTAGCACTGAAGCAAAATATAGAGCATTGGCAGATACAACAGTAGAACTTACTTGGCTACGTTGGTTACTTCAGGATCTAGGTATTGATTGTTCCAATGCAACTACACTTCACTGTGATAATCGAAGTACTATTCAAATTATTCATAATGATGTCTTTCATGAATGTACAAAACATATTGAAATTGATTGTCACTTCATTCGTCATTATCTATTTCAAGGAATACTCACACTTCTGTCTATTTCCTCTCAATACCAGTTAGCTGATATCTTCATTAAATTTCTTACTCCAGGAATTTTTCAAGCATCAATTTTCAAACTCAAAATGGTTTCTTTTAAACCACCATGATTTTGAGGGGGGATGTCAAATACACTGGTGGCTCATTGACTCTTACTGACATTAGCTGGATTGTGTAGCAAGCATAGTTGGTTCTTGTTGGCACTAGTTTATTTAAGCTATTGCTTGTACATATTTTTCATACATTCAATACACAAGATTCTAAATATTTATACACGAAGAATCATGGAGCCATGAAGGATGCCAAACAGGAACTCAAAGATTCAGTCGGAAAGAAAGGTTTTGTAGATGAATATGATGTTAAGCAGCTTTGTTATTTGAAAGCAGGGGTGAAAGACACTGAGATTGAACCTCTAATACAATGTAGAAATATTTAGAATCCAAGGTATTTCAAAGTTATTCACACAGTTTTGAACAAAATTTATTAGTTGGAGGCACTTTTGATATGCATAATAATTCTCATTTGGATTGTTGCCTATAACTATAATTTTTTTGAGGCTTATACATGAGGAAAATTTTGTTGTGTAGTTTTTACACTGATTTTCCATTGTTTTTCAGCTGCATCTATGAATTTTAAAATAACATTTATATGAAAACCCAAATTAAATTTTGATGATATTGTTATGTTTATTTTATTTTATTTTGCTTTTTTATGTTTCACTCTTATCTTCTATTTGGTATAGGTAAAGCAGTAAATGTTGCATTTGATTTCTCTAAGTTTTTTTTTGTTTCATATATATATATATATATAGAGAGAGAGAGATAAATAAAGTTGTAATTTTTCTTAATATTTATAATGCAGTGCACATGTGTGTGCCTGTACTCGTATCCAATATATAAGGATATTGGCTAACATGAGGTCTAGAAAAAGTTTATATCTCGGCAAGTTTTATGTTTTGATAAATCATATAGGTCATGTTTGATTGTCTAGAATTCGAGACATGCCCCTGTTGGGTGAAAATTGACATCAAATCAAGTGACTCTTTTAATTGTGAACTCCATACATCTTTTAATTTTCTCAATACAAGATTCGATAATAATTGTAGGCCATTGGCATTATTGTATTGGACAATCAACAACACCACTAATAATTCTGAAAGAAAGTGTATTTTTGTTGTTTAATTTTTTATAAATTTATATGATACAATCATGTTTAGTAAATATTTTTAATCTTGAAAACTTGTATAATTAAATTGTGAATAATAATAATAAATTGCAATTAATATAAATAAATACTTGCATGGTCACGTATTACATTATCTATAAAATTGGCATCTTATGCTTATATTGCTGTATTTTTTTTTTCTATGATTATTTAATTATTTTTTAGTTTAGTTAATGAAATAGGAAGTTATCCTTTATGATGTGGATTTCATTATCAAACTTACATTAGCACGAGCTCATGTATGAAACTCAACTTTCTTTGTTCTAATATCTCTAACATTATTGTCCTAAGTCAATATATTATTATCAAGTGTAAAATTATTTTCTCTATTTTTATGCAAATTATATTTTTTTATTGTTTCAATTAGTCATTTGTCCTAGCATTAATGTTTTCCAAGAAAATTGGATCCATTATAAGATACTCATATTTTTTCAATATTCATATTTTTTCTTTAATATTTGGCTATGCTTAAGATTTAAGATATATCTAACCGCTCAAACATTATTAATATACTTTATGCTTTTTCTAATTATGAATTGCTTATATTTATTTATTTAAAAATAAAATTGTCATAGAGACATTAATGCCATGATGTTTATGATTTTGCAATTTTTTTTTGTAGTTCTTTGAATCATACTTTAATTTCATTTATATTTCAATGTGCTGGATGTTGACCTGGTAAATCAGCTACCCAACTCAACTCGGCTGGCCTATCTGCACATCACATGACAGCTGAAACTAAACCCAATAATGCATTTGAGCTGGCTTAGGTTCAATAGATAGGAATCCTACTTGGATCAGTGGCCTGGTGATTGGGGTTCTGTCTACCATAATAAGCCTTGTGATGAGTAAAATAAGATCTGAATAGTGGTCATGCTGGGCCTGATCGATTGCTAAAGAATTCATGCTTGTTTTGTTTAGCCTACTCATATTCTACCCGGGCTTGATCGTACTGGCTCTATTCTTATCTTTTTTTTTCTTATCAAAAGCATATATTTCCTATAATGTTAACAATAACTTGCATATATTTCATAAAAGTATATATTTCATATTCAATTTAAAACTGCAAAATCATAATCAGATTCACGATTTCAATCATTGACTTTGATGTTTTTAATACTGTATTAATTTTTCAAATACTACTATATGTACCAATAATTTCATCAATTGTTTCCATTTGTGAAGATAATATAAAATCTTATTCTCTCACTTATCAATGAAAATCTTTGCTCATATAATATTCTTTTTTCTAATATTGAATACTACTTTTGAGTAAATATATAAGACAAATATAACTAGTACGTCTCGTATTAATTGATCTAAAATAAGAATAAAATGTTAATGAAGCATTTATGAAACTAATATATAAAATCATTCATTTGTTGATCAAGAGAGAATGAAAAATTAAAAATAAATATATTTTTTAGTTTTGGTGTGTTGAAAAATTGAATCAATATTGAAATTCAAACTTAAACTAGAAACTTAAAGATTATCTTCATATGTGAATCCTCATTTTTTATTATTTCATCTTAAGATTATTATTGATTATTATTATTATTATTATTTTTAATTTATAGATAATTTAATATTTTTGTTTCAATCTTTAATGTATTGGAAATCATATTTCATACCAACTAAATTGTCTAGTGAATTTAGTGTGATAAAGTAAATTTTTATTTACATTTAAAATACATCAAAATTAATATAATAAAATTGTTGTTGTGCATTAAATTTTTTTTTCGTACTTTGAATTATTTATTTTATTTTCTTAGCATTAGTAGCCATCATATGTGAATCAAATTTCAGGGTAATTTTGATATGTCATCCAATATTAAGAAATTTGTGAGATAATTTATGTTTGCTGATATATTCATACAATTATAAAAAAAATTAAAAATTTAGATTTTGTTTGGATTTTATTTTGTATTTTTATATAAAATATATTTAGGATGATTTTTTAAGAGTAAAAAAAATATATTGTTATGTTAATTTCTTGATTTAAAGTTGCTAGTCTTGTAATATTTTTGTAATTTAATTTGATGTTGTATGTAATGATTTAATTTAAGTATTATATTTTAAATTATTTCTAGTAAGTCATTAACTTGTTTTTTTTTTAAATTCCTTTTTTTTAATTGATAACTTAACATTGGTAGTGGAAAATGAGTTGTGCCAGGTTGCACACCAATTATTAATTTTAAATCAATTGACTTTATGATTTTTTTCAATTGACTTTATGATTTGCTTAAATCAAATCGATGGTAATAAGTAAGAAATTAATTTTAAATAATTTCTCTCTTTGAAGGTTCTTATCAATGAAATTATTATGATATTGTTATTTATAATATTATCAAATATGATATTATCTATTTTATTTTATTGTTCATATTTTATAAATATGCTCTTCAAACTATAATCTATGGCAATGTCAATATCATAAGGAAAACCTTATTAAATTCTAAATTTATTTAGTTAGAATCAACATAGTAGATGTTAACCTTTGATGCATACAAAAGAAATATTATAATAACTAGTCAATATATCTGATATCACTCATCACTAATATTTTTTTTATTATGTTTTCTATAATATTGATTTATTAATAATTTATTAAATTTATAAATTTTTATAATATTAATTTACACAAAAACCTAACCATCCTATGATATGTGAGCTGAATAATTTTTTAGCAAACAATGAATTGATCCAAGAATTTTTTGTAAATTTTAGTGAAGATCAATATTAGTAATCATCATAATTTTTACATATCTTGTAAACATATGATTATAAATAAATGAGATTATTAGATCGGCAGTAGATTCAAATTCATTGACTATTGGATAAAGTTTGGCTTGCATACAATTTATCATATGATGTTTTTTTGGTATTTTGTTCGGCATGTCTCCTTTGGTGTTTAGTCACATTATTAATTTTTAAATATATATATATTATATATTATCTAAATTATAATGAATCTTATTTGATTTTTAAAAATTTTTTTTTATAATTATATTAAAATGTCTCTAATAACAAAAGTTTGCCTATAAAACTAAAGTTTTTTAGGTGTTTAGGAAGAACTATTACTTAGACAACTAGTTTTGGATATTCTTGTTGGAGTGTTGTTATCTAAATTAAATTTATCTAAAATATTAATTATATTTTTATTAAATTTTTTTTATTAATTAAAATTAATTAAATTGATGCACAAAAAGCTGAGAGTACAAAGACAATGTTTTATTAATTATTATCTCTTGTACTATACACTATAACTATATCTATGTTGTATAAACTAAACAAAATTAGGTGTAGTATATGTGTACTTAGCAAAATTAAATAGAATCCGCACTCACCACTGCTAGGATAATAATTTCACAATCTTAGGCTCGAAGGCACGACTTGGGCACGACCCAAGTTCGTTTTGTAACCCAAGCTGAAATTGGTTTGGGCAGGTCACTGACAGATCGTGCTGGGCCACATGCTATTACATCACACAAGCTGCATTCTGTGGCTTGACATGGCCTGTGCCGTGCCATCTTGCTGACTCGTGTCTTTTCTAGACATGGGTCTAAACATGCTGGGCCATGCCTAGGTCATGCCATTTTTTGATGTGATAATCATGCACATGCACTAGTAATTTGTTTTCAAACCATGATATAGAAATATTGTCATAATCTGTTTTGAATATCTTATTAGATAGAAAATATCTGATTGTGTGATAACACAAATACTAATATCCGACCTCTCACATACTCAACATTAAGCGGAGTCATGTGCACAAAGTACGACCTCCAATATCGATAATGCCGCATAATGTCTTGCACAATGTGCAACAACAGCATACATAGCTGCCCGGACCCAACACTAATACTAATTGTAATCCACTGCAACATTATACATGCCTAAGTTCAAGAGAAAATATATAATGCCAAAAAAAAAAAAAAATTTCAACAATATTCAATAACAATGTACAAACTGTTAGTTACCAAGAGCAAAATATTCGTTGCCAGTCCTGACTGGTTCAGACCTAATTCAAAGTATGTAATTTGCTGATTTTTTGCTCTTGAACTGAAAGAGATGCTGAAGAACATTTTTCTGGATGTCATGAAAAAATTCGAGACTGCTGTTGGGGTATTAAGGAAGGAGAAGATCACTATAGATCCACATGATCCAGCCGCTGTTTCTAGATATGCATCGGTCATGAGGATGGTTCGTGAGAAGTATGCTTTTCTTAAATGAAATATAGCATCTTCAGTTTCTGCAGAATTTAGTGGGTCATTTCAAATGGACGAGACTATTCGTGTGGTGCATTATGTCATTGTGGCTGTTATTTGTTTCATCTGCGCAGGGCAGGGCTGTTCTCTGAATCACAAAGAATCAAGTACACTATCGAGACCCAAACAAAGAACATTCCTGATGCTCGTACCTATTTGTTGATGTTGAAAGAAATTCGAATAGAGTAGTATACTTCATTGTTCATTTGAATTATCTATTGATTATTACTTTTCATGTTTGCTTCAATAGTTTGCTTTCTATTTATTTTCTCATTTTTTTTAATGGAAGGCGAGGTCTCTTGGATGAGCTTGGAGCAGAGGTTATGATGATGGATGCATTGGAAAAAATTGAAAAAGAAATCAAAAAGCCTCTAATGAGGGATGATAAGAAAGGAATAGCTCTTTTGATGGCAGAATTTGAAAAGATAAATGAGAAGTAAGACTTTATTCTTCTTTATTTTATGATAGTGGTGAGTTGTGATATATTAATACTAACTTATCAGATCTCATAAAAATTCTTAAATTATAAATATTTTGGTGAGAATAATATAAGAGTGAGTGATCACTTTGGGAATCCTCGTATTGCATCTTAGCGAAATGATAAGTATCCTCGTCTAAGGGTGGTAGTTCTCAGATTAAAAACTTTTCGCAAGTCTTCTTGATTTATCTTCAGTAAGAATTGTTGAGATGTCACCACTCTCATATTTAGAGGTGTCAAATGGCTCGTTACAAAGTGGCATGACCGTGCCACCGTGGTGTGCTTGGCACAACATGAGAACTAGATTGCCAGTTTGGCACAATACTGTTGGTCTGCAAAGTACATGTCTGTGTCACACTGTGCTAGGCGACCAAGTGACCAGGCATCTCATACCCTACTCATTGCATTTTCAATTGTGATCAGCCGCGTAAGTAGTATTCGGCTTACGTGGCTAGACCCATGACCTGCACCTGATGGGTTGTCACTTGGCTGGTAGATCGTGGCATTGGGCAAGACACATGGATCGTGTCATGCCTAACATGAGGCACAACTTGCACCAGCTCAACACGGCCCAAGATCAGGCATGGTGCTAGATTGTGTTGTGCTGGGCTAGGCACGATTGAATTATGTCCAACCCGTCCTAGTTGACATCACTATTCATATCTAATGTGGACATAAAAAAAAATATTATGATGGTGGGTTGTGATCAAATTAAATCTAATATATTAGATTTTATAAGACTTTTTAATCTAATTTTTTTTTGTAAGAATAATACACTGATAAATGATCATTTTTGAAGTCATTGTGTCGTATTTTAGATGTATGATAAGTGCCTCCGTCCAATTGCGGTATTTCTTAGATTTAATACCTTTTTTACAACATTTTGATTTATTTGAGCTGAGACTCAGTTTTTTCCACTCGCATATCTCTTGTGGACTAGGTATAGGTATAATCTTTAATAAAAAAAATTTATTATGGTGGAGGGTTTGTGAACTAATTAAATTAATATATTAGATCTCATAAAAATTTTAATTTAAAAGTATTTGGACAAGAATAATATAAAGATGATTAGTTATTCTTAAAGTCTTTGTGTTGCATCCTAGTGGTATGATTGTGTTTTTGCTTAAAGGTGGTAGTTCTCAGATTCAAAATCTCTCATAAAAAATCTCTTTGATTTATCTTGGGTAAGACTTACTGAGATGTTACATCTCTCATATCTCATGTGAACTAGGCATAATTTTAAATACACAAATTTATTATGGTGGCGGTTGTGTAAATGCCAAAACTAACATATTGGATCTCATAAATATTCTTAAATTAAAAATATTTAGATGAGAATAATATAATGATACATGATTGTTTTGAAAGTTCTTGTGGTGCATCATAGTAGTCGTGTCTAGGTGCAATGATATTTTGTCTTTGCACATGGGTAGCATAGTTCTCAAATTCCAGATCTTTCATACATGGTTTCCCTGATTTATACATGATAAGATTTATTGAGATGTTATTTTTCTCATGCCCCACGCAGACAAAGTATAATTTAAAAAAATTATTAGGTATGATCACGCTAATACTAATATATTAGATCTCATAAGAATTTAGAAGTTAAAAATATTTGCACGAGAATAATATAATAATTGGTAATTATTTTTTGAAGTCCTCATTATTGATCATGCAAGACTTTCTTGGAAGATTGATTAGTAAGAGCATAGATCTGCATTTTTTAATGATGGTTGTTTCATAAGTTCTTCTTTTTCAGGCTGGGAATCAAGCAGGATGAACTACCCAAGTACGAACAGGATCTAGAACTCAAAATTGCCAAGGCACAGCTGGAGGAACTCGAGAAGGATGCAATTGAGGCCATGGAAACCCAAAAGAAAAAGTAGGTGCTCGCATGCCATCATCATTTTTAAAATCATCATATCATATACACAAATTGTGTTTGATCCACGAAATACCCTTTCTTTTTTCCAGGAATGAATTCAAGAATGAAGAAATAGCTGATGTAAGGTCCCTTGACATACGCAACTTCATCTGACCTTCTGCTTGGTTAGTTTAAAAATATTGATTGATCAATACATGTTGGCAACACATTTTTTTTAGAACCCACTTTTTTTTTTTTTTTATAATAACAATAAATGGTTTTGGTATTGGAGTTTTAGTAATAATATCTTATTGTTACCATGATTATTAAAGGCATGCCTCAAGCGCACTTGAAGCCCATACTTTATTAGGCTCAGGAAAAAGTAACTCGCCTCGCCTTGGCTTAGGCACCCCTTCCCCCACCCTTCCCAAATCACATTGCTCCCAAAGCTTCTCTCTCTTTGCTCTCCAAAATAGTAGATGATGTGTAATGTACTAGAATTTTATATTTTACGTCGTTGGAATTTTATTATTTTATTTTAGAACTCTGAATGCTTGTAATGATAAGAAATACTAATGATTTTTGATTTTTATATTTGAAATTATTTAATTTGTTATGTTTTATTAATAGATAAAAATTATAGATAATATTTAATAAAAATATAATATAATATATATATATATATATATATATATATATATATAAGGTAGATTGTGCCTCACAAAATATAGTTTGCACTTTAATTGTACTTTGTGCCTAAGTGTGCCTCGTATCTCAAGTAACTATGATCGTCTCTACATTGAGTTTAAAGTTCTTATTTTGATGTAATGGCAAGTGATTTTGTTCATGAGCAGTAGTAGTGTGACTCGGGTTCGAAACTTATCTGTCATAGTGTTTCTGATTTCGAGGGTTATGAAGATATTAATCTCTCTCAAATCCTGCACTGGGTGGAGAGAGCCTTGTGTACTGGGTATGAATTTTTTTTCATGCAATATTGAGTTTATAATCTCAAAATAATCCAAATAGAACCAATATGACAACACAATAATAGCTAAATAGTTTGCTCATGCTTCCATCACATGAACGATAGCAAAACTGAGACAAGTCCCACGATAATGCTTGCTCCGCATGCGATCTTGAGGCTGGCTCCTGCACTTACGATCTGCACGGGGAAGAGGCAATTTTCCCGTGATGCATTCTTGTTGACTATCTTTGCCAATCCGTTGAAATCGCATGCTTGCACGTCTTGGTCATTCATTTGATAGTACATGTTGAAAGCGTACGATACATTTCCCTTGGCATCCAGATTGTTGCACGATGATCCATATTCCAAGCTCGTGCAGTCCGATAGCGAACAGGCATAGGTTATCTCATCTGGTATCTTGCTCGTGTTCTTCACGTCCCCGTTGAAAACGCACCACTGCAATGGCAAATACTGCACTCCTGTTGCTGGCACGAGCATTTTGTCGTTGCCTCCTCCTGCCAGATCGATGGGCAGCTTTGGCTGCCCATCGTACTGGAAAATTCCCCAGTGCCTCTCAAAGTTCCCGGGCGCAATGCTCTTCTGATCTTCGTCTATTAGGCCAAAAAGATAAATGTCCAATCTGCCTGGCCGGAGCGGCGTTCCCTTGTCCGCTGCCAGTTTTTTTAGGAGCCCGTCGTAGAATTTCTTAGCCAGCTTCGTGCTAGCGTACAAGTTCCCGTCCGTAGGCCATCCCACTTCGCCAACTACGATCTTCAAGTCAGGAACCCCGCTCTTCTTCAACGTCCACACTAGAGTGTCATAGTTTGCGTCGAAGACGTTTGTGTACGCTATGTTTTTGTCAACAATTGGCTTGCTCCCCCCATCAAAGAAGGCATACTCGAAGGGGAAATCAGCATTCTGGTATAGGCTGAGAAATGGGTATATGTTAACTGCAAAGGGGGCCTTGTTCTCGTGGAGATGCTTCACGATTTGGACCATCAGGTCTCTTATGTCCTTGCGGAAGTCCCCATCTGATGGCTTGTTCGAAGGTGATTCATAAACATCTGCGTTCAGTGCTATTGTCGCCTTTATTTTTTCTCCCACTCCTGCCTCTTTCAGTGCTTCCTGAATGTTCTGCAGGGCTGGTAATGTCGGTTTGTTGTACGTGTTGTTGTAGCTACTCAAGAATGGCTCGTTCCCGACAGCCACATATCTGAAACAAATTCTTCTTCTATCAGTCTTATATACACACTTGATATTTTAGACTTATATTTTTTACAATATGATGATATTTTAGATTTATTTTATATTAGTCATGATTTGGCACAATGACAAAGTGGAACAAATCGTATGTTCGGGAGTAAATAGTGATGACCTCTTTGATTTTTTAGAATAAAATTATTGGAATATTAATTTCTTTCGGAATTCGTGTTGAGCGAGAGATTTATTAACTGAGCATGATTCTTTTTATTATGATTAATTTATATGATAAAAGACTATTTGCTAAATTTTTTTTTTGTTCCCTCTTTCTCCTTTCAATTTATCTCGTATTATCTCTCGGCCTCTCATATATGTGCATCGGGGTCATTTGGTCAGAGAAAGTAAGACCTTCCATCCCAGCAGTACGGGTAGAATATTTGGCCAAGATATCTTGGGTCACGTATTTGGCATCTCTGGGAAGCGAACACGAGTTTCTAGTGTTGGGCAGTCTGGCTCCCTTACCAATCAGACTATCATATTGTCGGTATAATATTAATCATGTTAAAAAAAAAATATTATGACGAGATTATTCTAAGTGTCATATGTGATGGTTCAAAGTGTCGAGTTGTTGCACAATGTGGTGTTCATAAGATAATCATAATAAGATATTTGTCTCACTTATGATGGTCATGCGTGGTCGTTTGCAGTGCACAAATATTCCATCTGATGTGGAGTTTATGATAAGTTAATATAATGACATTCTTATTTATAAGAATCATAAAAGTTGTGATTTCTTAGTTGATCAATTATTTAAATATAATTCTAGTCTAAATATTTCTAAATTTGTAGTTCTTATAAGAGTTGAAATGTTAGTAGAATGGTACACCCACCACATTAGATTTGTAAGTTGTTGAACTTGTTGCATACTAGTTATGCTAGGGTGGGTAATTATGATCCATATTATCAATCGATATCGTTTTAGGAATGTGTCTTGATGAGCACATGCACATGCACATGCCCACATAGGCACATATCCACGCTTATACGCACACATATTTTGCACATGCTCATGAAAACAAAAAAGACATGGATTGGTAGGCAACCTGATATTGACGCCCCCGTTATAAAGATGCTTGGTGATGTTCTCTTTGACCCAATCTTTAGCATTGCCGTAGCTCTTGGCAATATAGTGTAGCTGGTTATTAGGAATGCCAACCATAACTTCGATTCCAGTACCAGCCAGGCTGCTTACAGTCCATGTGTCTGCATCGAAAAGCTTGACCCTCTGAATGCCATTGTCTTTTAACAAGCCAACCACAATATTGGGGTGCAATGGGTGCGAAGACATGGTGCCCCAATTCACACCCAAGCCTGGTAAGGCTGCTGGCACCACTTGGGTCACATTTGCCAGCACCAAGACCATGCAGGTAACCAAGACGAACCCCCCTTTTTGAGCCATGGCCCGAGCCATTTTCAATCTTAATGCGCCTGAAATTGAATTGTAGCCTGTGAGAAATAACGAGGGTTGATGGAGAATGACGATTAGGAATTTTTTGTTTGTGATTGTGCGTTGGGAAACAAATGGCTTGTGTTTTTTTTTTCTTTCGAATCTATATTTGGTAAATTGAAGCATCTTTCCTGGCGCAGCTTCTTTGTTTATATTTTGTGGGCGAGAATGCTTTGGTACCGACAGTTTGTTTTTTTTTTTTTACCTTTTGTTTATCTTTCCTGCCATATATCTCTCCCCTTTGAAATGAATGATTAATAGCAAACGTGAATAAAATTATCTTGGGTGCATTCCTATTTGAAAATGAAGATAATTTAATGTTTGAACATAAAATTTGCAGTGTCGTTTTATTGAATTTCATTTCTTAAAAGGAAAAAAAATTAATAGTACAATTTTCATTGAATTTTAAGTATATGCTTGTCATAAAGTAACAATTTGTTAGTGGGGCGCAGGGCCACATAATATGATTTGTTCCTTTGCGAATATTGCTCTTTAGTTGTTCTAAATCCAACCTTAAAAAATATGTTATAAAAAAAAAACAAAATAAAACATATTAAAGTTAAAAAGCTATGTATGCATCCAACTATGATAAATTTGTTTTCATTTCTCTTAAATCAAGAAAGTTGAAACTTATTTTTGAAAATTATGTTTTTGGACTCATACAAAACTATTAATTACTTAGTTATCAATTAAAAAAATTATTGAAAATTATTCCAAAACATAAAATATTTTTGTCACTTAAAAAAAGAAATATATTTTTGTCCATGCTTTTAAAAAAATTGAAAGTTATATATATATATATATATATATATATATATATTAATGAGGAAGACTGTTTTTTATGAAGATGAAAAAAATATTAATGAGAACTCAATGATTTATACATATGTTTTGAAGATGGTGAATTACTCACATCCTCCTAGCCTTTTTGATATGCAGATTCATTACTCTTCTATTGAATATTGTATCATCTAGAGTGATCAGTATATAATGTTTCTAATAATGTGGTACTCTTATAAAACATTGATAATATGCTTGAAAATATTTTATTCATTATTTTTTAAATCAATTAGTCAAGAGTAATTATTATATTTCTGAATAAAAGTCGTGTTTATCAATAATGATTAATTACACATATTTTTCCTTGGCTCTGCCTTTTTAAATATTGGAAGCTGAAATAGAAAAAATAAACTAAGATTGCACTTTTTTAAAAAATTAGAGTAAGCCACATCTTGTAATATAAGATAAGTGTCTCTTAAAATATATTTTTTTAAAAACATTCCCTAGATATCAGTAAATCATTATAAAATATAGTAACTAATTCTTCTTTTTTAATTTTTATTTGATTTTCTCGACAAATAATTAAATTTGTAAAATTAATTAAAAATGTTCATTATAATTTTTTAATTTTTTTTTTCACCCTTCCCCCAATTTATGCTTATTAAGCTCAGGATAAATACATATAATAAACTTTAACGGTGGTCAATCATCTCAGTAATAATCACGACTGAATACATTTAGCTATGAAATTATTATAAAATTTAGTAAATTAATGATGGTTTAAACACATTTAAATGTACATTCTAATTATTACTTCGTCTTAAGGTTTTTTTGAACTTGGTGTTTCCTCAAGTCAAGTTCGCACCTTGAATAATCACCAATGTCCATAGGTAAGAGCAAATGTAAGAGCAGAGCTGTCCCTATCCTCATGCTTAGATTTTAGCTCGTGAGGATCGAACTCACGCCATGCCTCCAAAGAAGTACAAATTTAACATCCTTACTAGTTTTACTACACATGTTGTGAATACATCTTAAAGTTATTTGTTATATATATTACAAAATTAAGAAGAAAGGATTTCTGATTAACTAAATATTCAAGCATCTTTAATTATTATAAATGCTAATGAAAATCATCATTAGTTATTATAAAAAATATTTGTGTTATATCAACAAATATATATTATCAAATGTATATCGAATAAATAAATAAATAAATACACACGCACACACACACACACACACATATATTAATATATTTATTTATATTGAGTATCATCAAATATTTTCAAAATATATTAATATTTCATTCATCAAACATAAATCATCATTGAAGATAGTTGAAAATACATAAATTACACCAAAACTCTAACATATTAATTATATATGAGCATCACATACTAATACACTTCATTTAATATCATCGAACATCTACCCGTTATTATAAATGAACAATAAACAAAAAATTAAATAAATAATTATTTATTGATGAAATCAATGGAATATTTTATTTCATGTTTTGTTTGTATCATTGATACAAGATATCTTGTGAGATATTGATAGCAACATTCTAGTTGGTTCTTCAATTAGTATATACAAACTAGCAAAACCATATCCCACAATGATGCATATTTAAAATACATAATCAAATTTAATGTACGCTAGAAAATGATTAATGATTCTAATATTGTATGCAATTTCTGATCTAATAACTATGAGATAATTAAGTTTTCTAATAATCTTGTTATATTTAATATAATTAATAAAATTACCCACGACTCAACAAATTGTATTAGATTAATTTTTAACATAATTCAATGAGCACTGAGAATAAAATCAATAATTATGAGTAAAAATTATTGAATAATTCAAACATGATCAAAAAAATATCAATAATCATATCATCAAACACTTTAGCAAAGGGTTTTTTTTTTTTTTGGTTTATATCATATTTTTATATCAAATATTACATCAACAAATATTGAAACGTATTTATGAAATATATATTAGAGTAAAACAAATATCTATTCCTAAATTGGTTTATATCAGACACACTAGCACAAAACCCATTTGTGAGGCATACTTATTTGAGAAATGTACACAAATAAAATAAAATAAAATATTTAAAAGGTCTATGTTGTGGTAGAAAACATGCACATATGATTGCTCGAGATGTTATACACTCTCTTAAAAGAAACTGATCCTCATCAAAATGAGTACAATATCAAACTCTAAGTGATAGACTAAATTTCTTTATTCATATATGAGCCTTGGCCCTTAAGGCCCCTATGTCAGAGTAAGACTCTCATCCTAACAATATGAATAAAGTATTATGCAAATATACATAGATCCTACATTTCTGGAGATCAAACTTGTGTCCCCAATGTTAGGTAGATTGCCTTTTTCCAATTGAACTGCCATATTGTTGATTGATGTATTTATTAACTATTGCACATTCTCATCCTTAGCAATTATATGCCTAAATAAAATTATATGATGCAATCCAATTTTTTGTCTCATCACTGGGAGGTGCTTGTCAATTTTATTTCGTTAACTTTGCTTCATATAACAAGCTCACCATTAAAATTGTGAAAGAAAACATGCTAAATATGAAAAAGTAGAATAAAAGATTAAGGATTAACATCATTAAGTCAAGTTCTTATTACTAAAAATGATAAAAAAAAAGCAATTGCAAAATTTAAAGGAACCATAATAATAATAATAATAATAATAATAATAATAATAATAATAATAATAATAATTTAAAATTTAAAGGAACACTAATAATAATAATGTCAAGTTCTTATTACTAAAATTGCGAGTCTATCGATTTGAAACATTTATTTGAAATGCAAAAAAAAAAAAACATTGTATGTGCTTAACTCTTTGATATTAATTGTTCAAAAAAAAGTTAAGAATTAGGAACACATTGCTAAATAAGTTTACCCCCATTTTTGTATCCCTTTCCCTCCAAATCTAGCTCATACTATTTTTTGGTCCATATATTAGTCTTGAAGCATTGGGATAGGAGCAGATAAGGCACCATCCCTACTGCATGATAATATCAATGACAAACACCATAAGGAGAGTATTCGGTATCTTTAGGATCAAACTTGTGACCCCTAGATAAGAGCAACTATCCTCTTCTGTCAATTGAAATACTATGGTATTGGTAATGGTTACCCTCATTTATCTACTACACAATATCAATTTAATGGGTCTACAAATTATTCAGCTATACATACAATACTACACATGGGAACACATTACTAGTTGTCAAAAATGTTCATGCTGTGAAGAGTAGATCCTATCATAGAGATGCACCATGCAAAAACATGCAAGCAAACATAAAAAATTATAGAGACAAAAAACACTTGTTTTTCCTTTTGTCCATGAAGTCAATTGAGGAAGAACAAGCATTGAGCATGCTATATTTTTCTATGATAAGTACAACTACAATGTTAGAAATTTATCCTCTATTTTTCCATATGTGCTTTGTCTCCCTTATTTGTGAAGAGAGTACAACCCTAATATATGCACTATATATTGATATAACTAGAAGAAAGAAATTTTTGATCAAAATTGAAAAATATAGAGCATAATTTATGATTTAATATTGCACTCATGATTTCTCATGTATAGAGACTACCTGCGATTATGTTAATATGAGATTATTATTTTTTTAAATGTTGAAACAAAGCGATTTCCCCACACTTGATAAATAGAAAACATGATACAAACAAATCTTAGCCAAACAATATATCCAATGCCATGCCATAGAGCCAATAGAAATTTCTCAGGGCTTGCATACATTATAAACAATAGTTAGGGGGAGAAAATTGGAGAAAATTTAATAGGGGAAATGACACTCTATAAACAAAAATAGGCATTTGTTTGTCAAACAATAAAATTTTAATAAGTAATAAAAATAAAAATAATCAAAAATAGGCAAGCTTTTTTCTTCCGGCTTGAGGCTTCTTTTCCATTCTTGTTTGTACTTCAAAATGCTTTGGCAAAATTGACAATCAAAACATTTTCTAATTCAAATTTCAAAGCCAATAAATAGATTTTAAGTTGGTACAATAGCTTTAGGTAATCAAAAAATTCAAAGATGGTGAATTGTATCATCTAAAACTCATTTTAATGATGCAATTCATTCTTTGTAAAATCAAAAAATGACTACAAAAAAAAATATTTTACCCCAAATATTTTTTTTGTGATATTCTTCATATCACAAAAAATAATCAAATATTTTTTAGATTTCTTGATCAAGAACTTATGTTCCTGCGATACCTCCCAAATAGTGCATAAATGTTTCAAATATAGTTTCAGTAGTAGAAAATAAAACAATTAGTTAAATTTTTGTTAATTCCCCAGAAATGGCATCAAAAAAATATGTTATTTCAATTTATTTTAATCCATAAGAACACTCATCTACACATACAAAACACCCATTCAACCTAAAATCTTGGATTAATTTGAAGTTCAACCTAGTGGATCAATTGCAAAGTAGGTGTTTTGCTTTTTCTAGAAAACAATGGTTAGAAATTTTGAAAAAAAAAAGCTAAAACAAAAATTTATTTTAGAGAAAAAAAACTTGTTTTTGTGAGATAATTTAACCAAAAATTTTATGTGGTATTTCAGTGAAAATTCATTTTGCAGGTGTGGTTATCTTAAGTGCTATGGTGATCAACCTTAAGTTATAATTTATTGAGCATGTTGAATATAAAGATTAACTTGAAATCCTACATCAAAAATAGTTATTATAAAATTTAGTTTTGACTTGGTATGTAAAATGCACCCTAAATATTAACTATGTATAACATATAAATTAGCTTGTTAAATAAATGCATCAAAATCACTTATTTATTAAAACATACATTATCCACCGTGTATTGTAGTATGCATTATATTTACATTACCATTCCCCTAGTAAAATAAAATTTACCCCAACTTTATCTTGTGGAAGAAGACTTATATGTAACATTTTCAGCCTCATATTTCCTCATCTTCAGTCATCTCTACCTTTAGTCCCTAACAATTTATCTTTCGTTCTCTCCCAAATTTGAATTCTTAACTTTTTAGAAAATTGGATCTCTGAAAGCTTGGACGAGACACCTATTTACACGAAAAATAACCAAGTAGTGTGCATCATTTAATAATAAATTTTTATTACTTTAATTTCAAGTGGTTTTTTATATGGTGCTTATCTCACTTTTTTCATGTCATGCATATATTATTTAAATCTCTAATTATTTCTACCATAATCTCTAATTACTTCTTTATTTTAACTCATTTTTTTTGTATGGAATAAATTATTTTGAAGTTTCTGAATTACAATATATGATAGAAAGACTTAAATGAACAAATTATAAAATTTCTATTTACAAGATAATAGGTTCTTAAACTTAATTCATTTTAGCCTTCTTATTTTAAAAATGTTTAAATGATGGAAATTCTAAAATACAATATATGTTGGTTCTGCTTGAGTTGGGTAGATTGATATTTTTTTTTTGTTATTTTGATTTTTTGAAATTGTGGCATATGATCGACCTAGAATGCGGGATAAAACCTACGTTCTATTTTTCAAAAAAAAAAAAATTAAAAGGTGTGAAATGGAACATTTTAGTTTTTAAAAGAGGGCACGCGTGGTGCCCTCTCCGATGGGGGAGTGACCCCATCTTAATACATTAAAAATCAAAGCCGAGCTCCAGGAGCTCGGCTTTGAGCTCCTTCGAGATCCCGGAGCTCACCGTCGAGCTCCGGGAACTCGGCGTCAAGCAAGGGTGAGGGGCGAGGGCGTGGGTGAGGGTAGCTTGGTACTTACGAATTTGGGTGCACTTATTTTTAATTTATTTTTATTTTGGCAACTTTTTTAAAAATATAAAAATTTTAGTTTCTAAATCTTAAAAATTTTTGGGGAAACACCCCAAAATATAATTCTCCCAAAAAAAGCTGTGGGTAGTAATGTTTTTTCTTCTTCTTTGATTCTATGGTTTTTTTTTTGTTATTTTGTTTTCGTCTTTGATTCTACGGGCTATAGAAGCTTCAAGGACGAAGCTTTTTTAAGGCCTATGCGTGTTGGTTCTTCATTTACTCTTGGTTGATTTTTATTTTAGAAACACTTGCATTTATTCTCTCCTTATCAAAGAAGTATTTTTGGACAGAATTTTTTGTCTGCCCTTTATAGTTCCCTAATTTTTCTTCTCTCAATTTTGTTTTAGTTTAGGAAAGTTTATTCTTGAAGCCAATTTATTTAATTACTTGCTGTTTAATTATTAATTTATATAAAAATTTTGTACAATTGAATTTTTTTTTTTACTTAAATTGTGTAGTGTTTATCTTCTTGATTTTAATTTGTGTATTTTGTGTATGCATTTTATAAAAGTAATATTTTAATTATGAAGCTTATATAATATATTATTATTGTGTGGATATTATTGTTGTTTCTATTTGTTTGTGTGCAGTATTATGTGTCATGATGAATTGGAGCTTATAAAATGTTTGAATATTTGAAAAGTTATGGATAAAATTTCATCTTCTGTCTAGTAATCGAGATGCATTTACATTGTTAATTCTGAGCCATTAATTCGATAAATTGACACAATCATCTAAAGAATAATGTAAAAAGAGATTTAGAGTATTCACTCAAAAATCATTGATTTATATGTTTGTACTAGATTTTAGATTTCTAGGGTTTTATATCCTAGAAAATATATTCTAGTCCAAAACATAATTTTGGATATTGTGTGCTTTACGAACTTTCTTTATGTGTAAATAAGTCTTTAGCATAAGTTGTTTGATTTGACATTGTTGTATCTTGACTTTATTTTTTTTGCTCCATTTGATTTTATTTTTAGAATAGTTGTATTGTGATTCCTTACTTTTGAGTTAAATTATTTTTTGCTTCTGCTATTTACATAACCAAACATTGTTGCTGATATTTTGTAGTTTTTATTACACCACGATCCAGATGTCTTACCTCGATAACTAATATTAGTGCGAGGTTCTCGATGTCACTCAAAAAGTGATATCTGAACTTCAACTACCAAGGATGTTCTTCATCAATACTGAGATAATATATAATCTAATCATTATTTTTATATTGATATTTGATTATTCTTATATCAATATAATGATTTTGGATATGTTTTGGGATATTTTTATTATTGTTAGTTATTTGTGACCTATATTATTTTTTGTTATCATAGAGTATCATTATGTGATAAAAAATTAACAGAGACCAATCATTTTATTTAGAAAAATAAAATGCATGACTACCTTATAGTCAAATAATTGTATGACCCCGTGGGAAAGAAGGAAAAACCTAAAAAAATAAGTGAAGAAGAATGAGAAGACTTATACTCCATGGATGCCTCCATAATTCAACAATGAATAAGTAGTGATACTTATTAATAAATTTCTGAAGAAATGAAGTCTGACAAGTTTTGTGTGAAACTAGAGTCTATGTTCAAAAAATTATATTTAGAAATAAAATATTAATCATGAGACATCTAGTTAATTTAGGGCTTAATGATAGTTTAATATCGGTGTATATTAATATCTTTTAATGGTTGGTGAATCAGCTTTTATCAATGAAAATAATCTTGGAAGATGACTGCTAGGTTGTTAATGTTGAGCTTACTTTTGGACAACTTGAATAACATTGTGATTTCCTTGAGCATATCACCACTTGGAGTTATTATGTTAATGCATGTTGCCCAAGAAACTTATTATATGAAGAAGCAAGAATAAATGCATATGGAAGAGATTCTCATTGTATTCTTGTTTCAAATAGACATGGCAGGAGCATCACATGACACACAAAACCTGACAAAAAAAATTCATTCTTTTAAAGGAAAGTCACAAAGTAGAAAAGTAGTCAAGTATTGGTATTATAATAAGATAGGATATGTGGAAAAAGACTATTATTATTAGAAAAGACTCTAATGACGATGCATGAGTGGAGATAAACATGAGGGAGAGGCCAACATCACCTCATAAGGTGACTTGATGCTGGTTGGTGATGATTATTTCATTAATATAGTATCTTAGGAGAGTGATTGACTTATTGACTCTAGAGAATGATTGACTTATTGACTCTAGAGAATGATTGACTTATTGACTCAAGAGCATCATTTCATATCACCTCACACATTGACTTCTTTACTGCCTATACACTAGGTGATTATGGCATAATAAAAATAAGTAATATTGAGATATCACAAATTTTAGGCATGAAAAATGTGTCTACAAATGTAGACAGGACATCAGCTGCTGCTTAGAGATGTCTGATACATACTAAATATTTATGTGAACCTAATGTCATTAACATGCTGGATGACATAGGATATGTTAGCCATTTTGATGATGGCCAGTGAAAAATTGTAAAAGATATATTAGTCAAAATGAGAGAAAAGAATGAGAGCATTTTTGTATGCTACTCAAGCAGAGTGTCTAAAGATTAGATAAATGTTGTTCGACAAAAGAGCAACATTGGTCTCTGACATATGAGACTTAGTCATGTTAGTGAGAAGAGCCTTTAACTTATAGCTAGAAGGAATATATTACCATTTGATCATGAGTCTTTTCTTGATGAGTGTATAGGGTTCATGATTGAAAAAAAATCATAGAACATCTTTTCACTCTTGGTCTCCCTCGAGAAGATTGAATATCCTCAACCTTATTCATATCTATATATACTCTATGGAGAGTAGAATACTCAATGAGCCCTTTATTTTGCCAAATTTATTGATGAACAATCTAGGAAAGTGTGGACATGTACATTAACAAAGAAAGATCAAATATTTCATGCCTTTAAAGATTTTCATGCTAGAGTTGAGAGAGAGACTAGTAGGAAATTGATATCCATATGTTCCAATGATGAGGAAGAATATTGATGTTAGTTTGATAGCTAGTATGTATCCCTTAGTATTATACATGAAAATTCATCAGCCAAGATGCCACAATAAAATTGCATGCATTCTCACATGCATCTTCCTAAGGAATTTTGGGAAGAAGCTATGCATATATAGTTGTTGATGCAATCACCATGTGCCCTGTTGCTACCTTGGATGAATATATTCTCAATAAAATCTAGATTATGAAAGAAGATATCACATATGATCACCTCTGAGTTTTTAGCTATAAAGTCTATGTTTAATCCTAAAAGATAAATGATCTAAATTTGATGATGCTGCATATTCATGCATTTTTATTAGTTTTGGATATGATGAATTCAAGTATAAACAATGAGATCCAATTGCTAAGAAACTTGTTCGAAACAAAGATGTGATTTTTCTAGAGGACCAATTTATGAATAATGGTCATCTGAGTAGAAAGGAGAGTAATTTTAATGAGATTTTTATTTGTACTAATATAATGCCAGTTCCATCTAGAGATCAATCTGATCAAGGGGAAGGAATTGAGCAGCCACATGATAATTCTGAACATTAGGATACACTTGATATTTTGAGCCATAGGATATACCTAATATTTTCGAGCACTAGGATATACCCATTGAGGAGGTGAGATATGATACTCTAGTTGAAACTAGGTAGGACTTACTTGTTCATGATGATATATCTTAGTCTGAACTAATAAGATCATTTAGGTTCTGCCAGGTATCCTCTATATTCCATGATTATATATTACTCATGAATACAGATAAGCTCTAGGTATTTTAGGAGGCCATCTTTCTTAATAATTAAGATGAATGAGTTTGGGCTATGCATGAAGAGATGAAGTCTCTTCATGTCAATCATACTTATGATATGACTCTCTTGTCCCTTACCAAAATGGAAGTAGGCTTTGAAAAATAGATGACTATTTAGACTAAAACTAAGTGGTAATGATTCTCAACTAAGAAACAAAGCTCAGTTAGTAGTCAAATGATTTAGTCAAAAGAAAGGAATTGATCAAAAACAAATGACTATTTTCTCCTGTTTATGAAGATATCTTCTATTCAAATAGTTTTGAGATTGGCTACTAGCTTAAACTTAGAAATTGATCAACTTGATGTGGACATTATATTTCTTCATGGTAACCATTAGGAGGTTCTCTACATAGATTATCCTAATAGATTCATTGTAGAAGGGAAGGAATGACTTATTTCCAAACTAAATAAGAGCTTGTACTATCTTAAACAAGCTCTTATGTAGTGGTATAAGAAATTATATTTTTTCATAGAGTCTCATGACTTTTAGCACACATCTTATGACTATTGTGTATTTTTTAGTTATCAATTGGGTGATGATAGATTTATACTTTTATTGTATGTTAATAACATATCAATTATTGGTCGTGATAGAGCATAGATTGACAAGCTTAAGGACGAGCTGAGAAAAGTCTTTTTTATGAAAGACTTAGGCCTAGTTAGACATATTTTAGAGATGAGTATCATTCAAGATATGCTTTCTATTCATATATGGTTATCTCAAGAACAATACAATGATAATATTTTGGAGAGTTTTTTATGAAAGAGACTAAGCCAGTCTCAACTCACTTAGCTAAATACTTTAAGTTGAGTATTGAGCATAGTCCCAAGACTAATGAGAAATGGAGAGACATGAGTCATGTCTCCTATGCCTCAGTTGTCAATAATCTTATGTATGATATAATATGCACTAGATCGGATATATTTTTCTCTCGAATCTGAGTAGATATCACAAGACAATAGTGAAATCTACCTTGATATATTAATGGGGAACTTCTTGGCTATCTTTGTGCTTGAACATGTTAAAACATATATTTCTCAGGTTATCTAATAAAATTTAGAGGGAGAGTTGTATCATGGAAATCTAAGCTATATAAGTGTAAAGCACTATTCAACATTGAGAATGAGTTCAATGTAGCTAATAGAGCTTGTAGAGAAACTTAATGGATAAAAATATTTCTTACATACTTAGATGTATGATAGAATAGATACATTATAAGATGTGATAGTCAGAGTGCAATATACCTTCTCTATTAGATGAAAAGTCAGTTATACATTTGAAAAAGTAAACATGAACACAAATATTTTTGATATATTCATGAAATTATTATCATTTGTAAAATTTAATTTCTCTAAGTCACATGCTGATACGTGTCTCCCCACCTAGGGTAGATGGGGAGGTTCGTTGGTTCTACTTGAGTTGGGTAAATTGCTTTTTTTTTTATTTTTTTTTAAAGTGTAGAGTACGGTAGACCAGAACATGGGATAAAACTCACGTTCTATTTATTAAAATATCAAAAAAAAAAAAACAAAAGAAGTTGAAATGTTACAAAAATAGGAATGTTCTTATTTTAGCAAAAGGCATGCGTGGTTCCCTCTCAAATGGGGCCATCCGAATACATTAAAAACTAATGAAAAAAAAATGTAAATCATTATATATTATTTTTCTTTGATTCTATGGGTTACAAAAGCTTCAAGGGTGAAGTTTTTAAGGTCTCTATGTGTTGATTCTTACTTTGCTCTCGGGTGATTTTGATTTTAGAAATATGTGTTTATTCTCTCCTTATCACATAATTGTTTTTGGGCAAATATTTTTGTTTGTCCTTTGTGTTCCCTAATTTTTTTTTCTCTGTTGGCTACGCTTTAATTTAGGAAAGTTTATTTGTGGAACCAATTTATTTAATTACTTGTTTAATTATTAATTTATAGAAATATATACTAAACAATTATGGTTTGTTTACTTAAATTGTGCAATATATATATATATTATTGGGTTATAATTTATTTATTTCATGTGTGCATAATATAAAACTATTATTTTAATTATTTGGCTTGTATAATGTGTTTTTGTAGTATGGATACTGATGTTGCTTCTTATTATTTGTATGCAGGGCTGTGTACTGTGAGGAATTGAAACTTGGATGATCTTTGAATATTTGAAAAGTTGCAGACAAAATCTCTTCTTTGGTCTAGCAATCAAGATGCAACCATATTATTGATTTTAAGTCATGAATCAAATTTATCACTTAAAGAATAACATATAAATAGATTTAGAGCATTCACCCCAAAATCCTAGGACACGTGTTTGTAACAGAATTTAGATTTTTAGGAATTAATATCCAAGAAAATATATTTTAGTCTAAAATATAATTTTGGACGTTATGTGCTTTACGGACTTATACATGTAAAGAAGTTTTTAGCACACTTTGTTCAATTTCATATTATTGTATCTTGGACTTTGTTTTTTCACTATATTGTTTTTTTAATTATTGTATTATAATTTCTTACTTTTGTGTAATTTGAATTTTTACTTCTGTTATTTATATAAGAAAGCATAATTATTGATATTTTATTATTTTGATTTAACCATGGTCCGAACATCCTATTCCCAACATTTGTGTATGTCATTAATTATCTTAAAGTTTTTGAAATGCAATGTATGATAGAAAGACTAAAATGAACAAATCACAAATTTTTTTTACAAGATACTAGGTTCTTAAACTTAATTCATTCTAGCCTTCTTATTTTAAATCCATTTAATGAAAGTGGTGTGTCTATAGAAAGTCTAAATTATTCTTAAGTGTTAAAATTATCTACTCACATATTTACACATAACATTATATGTATGACTCAATGAACTCAACTAGTAGTATGATGATATAAACGTGTTATGAATTGAGTTCTAGGATACTTTATATGGTATGCCAACATTCCTTTTAAAACTCATTTTTAGGAAGTCATGTGACTCTGCAACTTAGATTTTGCTAGTCCTCAAGCAATGGTAAACAAAAATATAAAAGTTTGGAATTATTATTATTTTTTTTTTGAGTTTACTATAATGATTTAATATCTCTTATGGAAATTTTCAAGATCGAGGGATTTAAAAACTTTCTTTTTTAGTAAGGACACAACTTAATGAATTAGAAAGAGCTTTTCATGAACTTTAACATTTTAGTAATATTGAGAACAATCCTTGTGTTGTAACCCTACTATAATCTTTTTGCTAGTCACCTAATACTCTTTGCAATGGATCACTAGTTATCCTTACTTATGAGCTCATTTTTTTTTGTTTTATTTAGTTTAACTGACAACTTAGATTAATGGAAGAATAATTTTTTTGAAGATGAGGTATGCCATTTTTTAACATTTCATCAAGATTATGGATTTAAAGGAAGTGAATATTATAGAGTAACATTATTTAATTAGCTCATTCTAAAACTCAAGGGACTAAAATGGTTAGAACTTTGATCAATGTTCAGTAAAAATTTTCAATTTTTGTACCTTTTTGAAAATTTGCAAAAAATAAAAAAAAACTTCAGCACTTTTTCCAATAAGATCCTTCTACTTTTTTAAATGGTGAAGAATATTTAAAACACTTTTTAATGAGCCACTATCTTGAATTAAACATTGTCTTCAATATTTAGTATGCATGAAATTTTAAGGGTTTGAACATCTTGAGTTGAAATGGAACTTAAGTCTAGTCTTGTTTTTTATTGTATATTCTTTCCTTCATGTAAGGGACATACATGTAACTTTGGGGTAATGATATGAGTATCTTAAAACTTGGTGAATATTTTACATTTTTCATTCAATATTATTATTTTTTTTTTGTATTTTTAAAGCTATACACTTCTTTGATGATCCTAACTTTCTTATCAATGAGGTATATATTTTCAACCTTCTTAACTTTCTTATCAATTGTTTTACTCTATTTCTATTTTTTTAAGTTTATGCCTATTTACCTTGATTTTCAAGATATTAACTATAACATGAAATCAAAATGTGATACTTTTTACCCACGGATGAATTTTCTTCATAATATGTGTTTATTATGAAAAAATTTCATTCGCACTCTGTAGTGACAAGTAGTTTCAAAAGTAGCATGCCTTAGTTAATCCAACTGATAAATTTGGAGTTTCCTAACCTATTTAGCCTTATCAAGATTAAAATCTAGCTGCTTGATTAATGAGTTCAATATAGGCTCTAGGTTCTTGTGAGATAGCTTAACCATAAACTCTCTATTTATTTTATCAAAAGTTCATCAAACACATGAAATTATTTTATCGAGCTTGTAGAATATAAGGATTAACTTAAAATTCTACATCAAAACAATAATTTTGAAATTTAGTTTTAGCTTAGTATTCAAAATATACCCCAAACTACCACTATGCACAATTAAATAAATTAAGTTATTAGGTGAATGCATGAAAACCACATATTTATTTAGACATTTCATTATCCACAAGGTATTATTGTACATTATATTTACATAATCCTTCCCATAGATCAAAATCTAGCTAGACATAATATAGAAATAAAATAATGTGAACTATTATACCTTTTAAGAAAAGACTTATATGTAGCATACTTAAGCCTCAAATTTCCTTGTCTGTCGCTAGCTTTACCTTCACTACCTATTTATGAAAAACAAATAAATATTGTACTATATTTAATAATGAGAAATAACCTATTAGAGTACTTTATTTTATAATGAGTTTATATTACTATAATCTCAAGTGGGTTTTTATATGGTTCTTAACTCGCTTTGCTTTTGTCATGCATATATTATTTAATCTCTAATTATTTTTCCCATAATACTTAACTATTGATGATATATAGAAAACTCTTTCTCAACTTCGATTAGCTTTAACTTATCTATTTTAACTCAATTATTTGTGTGTCATATATTTGTTAGAAGCTACCAAAATGTATTATATGAAGGAAAAATAACTAAATCTCAGAAAATTAATTTACAAGATAATATGTTGTTGAACTTCAATTCATTTTAGCATTTTTATTTTAAATTCATTTGGGGGAAGTGATGTGGTTATGGAAAACCTCAAGTAGTCTTTAGTGTTAAAAGTATCGAATCACATATTTACAAATATATATATGTATGTATTTATGGGTCAACAAATTCAACTAGTAGATTGATATACACACGTGTTATGAATTGTTCTAAAATATATTAAATGACTTGCCAATAAGTACCTTTAAAAACTCATTTTTAGGAACGCATTAAACTTCAACATGGACTTCTCTAGCCCTCAAGCAATGGTAAAGAGAAAATATACAAGATAAAATTAAGCAACACAAAGTTATGAATGATAAATGTTAGTTTATAAAGTACTAGCAATGTTAGTTTGCTAGAATGACTTTTAACATTTCCATAATTCCTAGGCAAGTCTTTTAGTTTACTATAATGCTTTAATTTTAAATGAGTAGTTTTTGTAAAGGAAATTTTCAAGATTAAAGGATTTCAAAATTAACATAAGTGGGAAGGACACGACTTAATGGATTAGAAAGAGATAATAGTTAACTTTGAAATTTAAGCTATAAGATGCACATTCCCTATGAAGCAACCCAATAATGTTTTCACTAGTCACTTGACACTTTGTGATATATCATTGATCATTCTGACCTATGAACTCATTTTTTCTTTTTTTGATTTCTTTGTATAGTTTTTGTTTGTCTTTTTTTTTTGTTTTCTTGAGTTATACTAGCAACTAGATTAATTAAAAAATAGTCTTTCAAAAGAAGAGGTAAGTTTTCCTTAACACTTCATTTTCCTTGACCCACCAATCATGAAATAAATCTTATTTAATTAGCTCATTCTAAAACTCAACATTTTCCATTCCAATTTTTTTAGCAAAATTGTAAATTTAGAGGAAATCAATATTATAAATTTACATCATCTAATTAGGTCATTCTAAAACTAAATCATGTAAAATACTCATAACCTTGATAGTTATTTAGTTACAACTTTTAATTCTACTAATGCTTTAAATTGTCGTTGCATAAAAAATGCTTGGAAAAATTTACCAAAAAGTGTCTGTCTTTTTTTTATAAGTGGGAAGTATTGGATTGGATCAGCTTTTTAATCAGCCACATCATGAAATTAATATTGCCGTAAATATTTAGTATGCATGAATTACTAAGATCTAAACTTCTAAAGACTTATTAGAAAAATGCTACTATAGTATGGCCTTGTTTTTTTTTTCATTTTCTTTTTCATGTAAAGGGCCTACTTGCAGCTCGGGAGTGATGATATGACTAAATGAAAATTTGCTAAGGATTTTACAATTTTTCATTCAGTACTATTTTTTGGTTTTTTAACTATATTGTAGTCTGATGATCCTAATTAATCATGATAAATAGGATCAATAAAGTCTTTACTTTCTTTCTCCACTTTCTACTTTGATAATAATTTTATAATCTATGTTTATTTACCTAAAAACATTGCCAATCTTAGGATCTTCTATTATGATCATAATATCAAGAAAAAATATATGGATAATAAAATAACTTGCCCATTTTTCATGAAACAGGTATGATGCAGAATTATAAAGTCAGACTTTTTTCTATGAGTGGATTTTTTTCATTAGATGTGCTTATCATTAAAATATATCATCCACTATAAAAGTGACGAGTTGTTTTATACCCACCATGCCCTACTTCATCAAAATTGAAGTCTAGCTACTTGAATGCCCAAATAGCTCAATGTTGTAACTCAATGGGCATATGACATGCTTTATCATAAAACTAGTATAGATGGGACTTTCCTATTTGCATTTAGAAGATGATATGATTGGCCCATAGTGCAATTTATAGTTAGATTGGCCCATAGTGCAATTTATAGTTAGATTGGCCCATAGTGCAATTTATAGTTAGATTGACCTATCTTTTGGGGGAAAGGTTAACTATCCTTTCTACGATGTGTTTTATTTCTCAATTGATCTACGATGGCTTTACATTCCTATTTGAAATATCATCATGTTATATTTGTTTGATGATGATAAGAGACAACTACTTTATGTATGATCTCATATTTTCATATAAGGACTCAAAAAGTTGGTTCCAAAATTACTACCTTAATAACTAATGATCACATGATGAGCACCTGGGTGAGATAAAATATTTTCATTTAAAATGTTATTTACTATTTAGTGAGCATTCATTTTACAAGCTACCATTTCAACTCACTTCATCTTTCTTCTGGTTATTCTACCAAAGAGTTTCCATTTAGGATAATTCAAATGATAACATTGAGCATCCTTAAACAAACTAGGCCAATAGAATCCATATTTAATTTTTCAAGGCAATTATCTTCCTGCGAAAGTGACCTTCATGCTAGTGGTCATAAAAAACTAACTTTTCATGCTTAATTTACTTACAATCCTTATAAATATTCAACTACGTACCACATTGCTAAATCATTTTTTGTCACTATTTTTTATACTAAACTTTTGAAGTGATAGCATCAATCTATATTGAAGCTTAACATCTTTTTTTGATATTAAGTATCTAAAAGTGACATAATATAAGTATACTATAATAACTAAGTAGGTCCTACTTTTTTCCAAGGCAAAGGCCACAACTAATAATTATTTTTAATGCCAAAATTATTTAGTTGGCTATTAGTCAAGGTTATATTAGCATAGCATATGAACGTAGGTTGTTTATTTACTCATTAAAATAACTTTGCTTATATATCATAGTCAAATGTTTCAAACATTATTTCAAGAGGTTGAGACCAATTTGATAATTGTATTGTAATATAAGAGTACATATTAATATGGTTTTCAAATGAAATATTTTTAACAAGTTGATGGCATTGAACTTTGGTATTTTTCTAAAATCTTTGTTAAATCTCCCATATAAGACTCTGTATCATAAACATAAGGGAACTTCTTTAACAAATTTAGGTGGAGGAAGATTTGAGATCATGTCAAAGATGAACCTATCGACCTCAATTATTCAATTCTAACTTTTATATCCTAGCTATATTCCCTATTTTACCATGATATGACATTTTACCTAACTAAGTTTAAGATTTTTCTATATGAATCACCCTAACTAGTGAAAGATTGTGAAATCATTGATCAAACTTAGACACTAAGACTGAAAAGTCATTCGCAAAGATATCTAAAGTTTTTTCTAATATGTTATAAAATACCATGCTTACACCGTCAAAAGATAGCAGGTGCATAGCATAGCCCACATGACATATGATGATATTCAAATGTTTCAAATGGAGAAATCATGTGCTATTTTTTTGATCCTCTAAAGGTACGAGGATTTGATTGTATGATTGTATCAATAATATCAATATAGAATATAACAAAACTCATAATCCATTAACAATTCTAATATTTGAAAATGATCATTCCTAGTGATAAATTTTAATCAATGATAGTCTATACAAACTCCCCAACTTCTGTGTATTCTCATTGGAATTAATTCATCATTTTAATTTTTCACTACCATCATGCATGATGTTTTGGCATATCATGAATAAAACTTACTCATGTGCTATTTTAGGTTAGAAAAATTATTGCAACATCTAGTATCATGACTATTTCTTCCTCAACTTTCAATTTCTTATTAACATAACTCATTTTGATAATGTCTATTATTAACTACCCAATCGTACCTTTATTCTTTTTTGATTATATCTTGAAGTTTAACTCTTGTTCTAGGGTTAATTATAAAAAAAAACAATAACAAGAAGGATATTCAACTCTCCAAGGTAAGCATACTCAAGGTGATTGGATATTGACCTCACCAAAGCTCAAAGATATTAGCTTATTGCATTTTCACACTAATTTAATCAGTTTTTTTTTATTTTCTTTATTCTTACTTTTACAAGAATATAAGGGCAACTCATTGACTATTTATGATTTGGTAGACTCAATAAGAGAATCTACCTCAAGTAAAATACTCTTGAAAAATGGCAAACACATCTTCAGATAATATTTCTACAAATATCTTTTCCATAAAATTCTTTATTAAATATACTATATGTTTCATGTGAATGGTTTTTGGAATTGAAAACATTGTAACTCTACATTCATATTTCTAAATCATATTCATGTTACCAAATTGCTACAATTTATTATGGAATTTGTAGTGGCAATGAAGAGAAAAACTAGAATAATTAGAATTTGGGGTTTTAAATTTATAAAATAATGTGTATCAAGAATAATAAAATCTATCGGGAAAAAAAATTTATCTATTTTGCTTTGGACATTCTCAATCACATCATGTTATATCTTAATTAATTTATCACCTAATTAAAAGGTAATGGGAGTGGATTTCAATTTTCCTAAGCCAAATTATTTATACATAAGAAAGGTAAAAAAATAGACAATAGAACTTGAGACTAGAATAGCTTTGTCAATAAAGTGATCCCTAGTGATGCAAGAGATTGCAAGGATTTTGGATATATATATCTCACTAGAGTCATATGTTGCATGATGCAACTTTACTTGTTTAGCTAAGAATATTTTCTTAGAAACATAAGTTCTCCTCTCAAAAGTGCATTAATCTTTTAGAAACTTAATATACATTTGAGCTTGCCTTTTAGCATATAATAGTGGAATATTAACTTGCACTTGCTTAAAGGTTACTAAGATTTCATCAAATTGAGCTCCCTTTCTTTTGGATACTAATCTTTGAGGTTACATAGTTGTTGGAATATATTTTGGAACTTCTTTAACTTCTAATTCTTTGCCAATACACCATTAACTTCTCCTTTATTGCTCAAAAGTGATGTTGGGGTGCTATTTATGTCATTTTTTCCAGGCTTGTCCAATTAGTATTAATTTCATAATTTGATATGGAAATACTCTTTGAAAAATTTTTAAAATTTTATTTTGAATTTGAGATATGCCTACTTGGGAGTTTTTGCTCATCTTGTTCTTCTACCATAATGGTCAATTGTCCAATTTATAATTCTATTTTTCAGAGTGATTGTTAGGTTACTTGTATAAATTATTAATTACAATGTCACCTCTAGTGATGGTTTTTGTTTGAGTATAAGAGTTAGTTGAGCAAAATAAGATCATGTACTTTGGGAAGGAAGTGGTTATGTTGGCATACTATATGTATTGTGTCTATGGTTCATATAAGGTTGACTTTGTTTTCATGAAATTTTGAGTGATTCCAAGAATTTGGGTTATAGGTGGGGCTACTAGTTTGGTTGAAATTCCAATGAAATGGTCTCTTATAGTTTGGTAGTAAATTTATTTGATCATTGTTACACTCTTTTATAGATGATAGAGATGGTTAGCATTGTGCTATTTGACAAAAAACATAACAAATAGCATATACTTTCTACTTCCACAAGTTTGATTTATCTATATATTGTCTAATTATCCACAAATCTAATTTTTTAGAAAATGATAAAAATATTTTTTTTATCTCTATGTCAACTTTAATTATAGATATCTATCCTCTAATCATTTTTTGTTCAAACTTAAAAAAAAAAAATCCTATTAAGATGAATCCTAAACTAAGATATCCCTCCTCTATCTTAGTTAAATTGCAAATTGATTCTCCACTCATAGACTTTAGCATGTATCATTTTGAAATTATTATTTTTTAATAATATATATTTCTTCCAGAATAATTTTTCTAGCTAGTTGGATTTCATGCTCTAAAAATCCTCACCAATTTCTTTTATGGGTATTAATTGGAAAATAAATAGTCCAATACTTTTCCTCAATTAAGGAGCTTACTTGTCTTAGAGAAAATATCTTTTAGATAGAACTTATTAATTTCTTTAAAGTAACTTATTTAGCACATATATATTTTTCAATTTTCAGTGTTTAATTATTATCTAAAAAAGATAAAGGAAAAAAAAATATTATATTGAACTAAGAAATTGTAAATTATTAGTGAAATTTAAAAGAAATAAATAAATACGCATAGTTCCTTGCTAGCACATATTTGTATTATTACAATCAAATTTTATTTACAATTCATGGGGAAGGAAGATAGTGCTAATATTTATCTAACCTAATGGGCACATATGGTAAAAAATACATCAACAAATATATTCTTTTTGAGGTAAAATTAGAGGAAAAAGAAAAAAGAAAACTCCTAAAGCTAGGTTAGCTTATCCGGACATGCTACTTCCTCCAAAACAATAAGTTAGTTTTTAAATCATAATTTTTTTTGCATATATATTTTTTTAATCAATAGTAGGAGAGAAATATAATCAAATCAAGACTATAAGGTAAATCTTTGACAATTCCGTTGCAATGGCACCTTAAAACTTGTTTCAATTAATTTTAACTCTAAGGCACATGAATATATTGAACTATAGTTTGGACTAATTAAAAGTTCAATCTAGTTAATCAAATTGTAATGTAGGTATTTTGGGTTTATATTTTATAAAATAATGCAAAAGAAATTAAATAAATGTGATCCTCAAGTTTATTTTTAATAATTTCAAGAAGAGATTATTTGGTCCAAATTAGTGAGTTTAGTGTAAACTCTATGTTCTTGTGTGATTAATTAAAGACAAACTTTGTGATTATTTTATAAAAATTTCATTACATGTGTATGATTATATTAAGGGTGATTTTGATAATCCTAAAAAGATAATTATTGAGCATGTAGAATATAAGGATTAAACTAAAATTCTATATCAAAATAAGTATAATGAAATTTTATTTGTGTAACATGCATAATATATCCCAAATATTTATTATGTATGACATGATGAATTAAGCAATAAGATGATTGCATCAAATCATTTATTAATTTAAATATTATATTATCTATAATGTATTATTTTATATATTATATTATTGTGTTTTTGTGAGGGTATCAAATTTTATTGTTAATTGACACAATCTCAAAATCTCTTTGGGCGATCATACCTCATCTAATGTTGTCCTACAAGTATACAAATTATATAAGTAATAAAATAAATATAAGTCTATATATCGATCTCACATGAATTGTCGTAGTTCAAGCAATCAATAGTGAATCAACAATTGATCAATTTTTTAACAAAATACTTAGACTCTAGGGTTCACTTATTTCCTGATGTGTTAGGATATATTTCTAGTGTTTGGTTAGTGTTGTGTTTCATTGTTGAAAGAAGGATAGATTATCATAAAAATACCCAAGTGTCATCTTGGCATACAAGGTGATTTTCATCTTTGGACTATCATAGTCATACTAATGATGATCTTCTCATAATTACCTATTCGGTACTTCATCACTAAAGCAACATATTTTTCTATTCATGGGTTATTTACATATCAACTTATTTAGGTAAATCATCAATTTTCCTTGACTATCACTTCAAATATGTATTCATATTCTCTAACCTCTAATATCTTAAAGACATGAGATAATATGATAATAAATATAGTTACTCTTTCAATTTCATAAGTATCATACTTTTGATAATTAATATATATTTTCTTACAAATCTTACCAATGGAAATCATACTAGAGAATTAGACTCGCATGATTATCACCACCATAAGGGTCAATTCTTCTTACAATTTGCATACTCATGATTTACCTATCACTGCCCGATCGACACATAAATTATATACTATGGTGAAATTCTTATATTAGATATTCTATTTAACCTTTATATTACTCTAGGCTAGTTCTTCTAGAATATGCATAATGAAATGGTCATAAGTTTTTGTTCTTTTGACTTCATGAATATCATACTTGTAATGATTAAACTTATCTAAATTATTGTTTTTTGCACATAGGTTTATACTATGTGTTATGCTTAGATGGGATATTACTTCATTCTTACCATATCACATAAGCATGTCCCATGGCATACATATTACCATCCACCATGAATGGCATGCATAAAACTATGATATAGTAAAAATCATAAATTTAAGTTCTATAACACATTTATATACATCAATATTCTCCAACACAACAGTAACACAAAAATCAATAATTTAAAAGTAACATATCCATCATATACAAGTTCATAACCCAACACTAGATATCAATTTAGCCTAACATTGAAAAAGATTTAGCATGAGATATGTTAAGAAACATCTCATACAAATTGATGGTTCTCAATTCAAGCCCAAACATGAACCTAAGTGCCAAAACATAAACTCAACCAAGAGTTACCTGTGTTCTCCTTGAATTTGCTTATAATTATGAGTTGGAATTGTGTTGCTTATGGTTTGTAATGACTTTTGGCTTAAAATCCAATTTTCCTTCCTCTCTTATTTAATTTTTCTAAGTAGTGCTTGCATACTTTGGGAATGCCATGCGACACTTTTAGTTGGAAGTCACGACATTGACTTGAAGTCGTGACTTTCATTTCTTATCAAATCTTTTCTAGAGTACCAAAATCATGGTAGTAATGAATATAACGACTCAAGTAACTTCTCTCTAGAATATAATATCATAATACTAGGAAGGGTGATGATTGGGATAATTTCTTATCGGAACAAAATATTATGGTGAAAAGATTAGTGTAATTACTATTACATTTACTTTGTGTAAAACAAAATCATGATGCTAGGAATGAACATGGCTTTGGTAACTACTCTTTAGAGCCTAAGGTTCCAATGTTGAAAAAGGCTATGACTAGTGTAAAGGCTCTCTATAATAAAATATTATGGTAGAAAATATTGTCTCGAATCAAAACTGAGGTGTTTTGTTATGTAATGAATAAAACATTTTGATTGTTATGACTAATTGTACAAATGAGGTACTTGGTTGCTATAATATAAAAAAATATCACCATAATTAAATATATTAGAAATAGTACAACTATGACTCAAAGAAAATCTCTTCTCCATGAAGACTATATTGGATAGTAGAAAGATTATGTCAACTCAAGAGTAGAGTCATGGTATAAAAAGATTGTCACAATTAATTTAATAGAGTTATAGTTAAGAAAGAATGATGTAACTACTTGGTAAATTAATGAAAGGTGAACTTATGTCATGTCATAGGAAATATCATGACTCTCCATCACTTTTGTTTATAGTCTAAGCCTTCATTCTACTAAGCCTAATAATTTCCACTCAAATAGCTATGATTTTATTAATAATCATTAAAATCCCTCAATAGATAAAGTTAATATAATATTTTTAATAATAGCACAAATACCTACAAACATACCAATAGATTCACACCAAACCACCCAAAAAAATTGGTATGTGAAGTACTGGAAAAACTCACACACTAAAAGTATTACTCATCCCAAAACAATAAATTTTTTTCAATTTTTCAACACAATATATATCACCAAAGAATTACAATGATTGGGTTTTAGTATTATGATAAAATATTTTTTTTTTGGAAAATAGGGTGTGGAACTTGGGATTGGTCATTTTGTATGAGAATTATGAGTGTATAAGTTTATTCAATCAAAATGCATAGAATAAATTTTTAGTTTGGCTCTCAAGTAGTATTATATTTAACATCAATAGCTAGAAATTCCTTAGATCTCCAATTTGGTCTATGATATTAGTGATGCATGTAAGCTTCTCAGTTTAATCTTTTTTTTCTTCTCATTTTTTACATTACTCTTCAAGCCTATAGTAATCTTTTAGAATATCTTTTTTAGGGAATTCTTTCATGGATACCTCAACTTTGGAAAAGTCATTATATTGTTTCCTATGATCTTTTTTAGTAGCATAATGACTAGTTGTAAAGTTATGACGTGTGAAATTACTCTCTAGTTCATATTTGTCATGACTTTGGAAAGAGTGAGAGTTGTTAAATGGGTTATGGCATGATGACATGTCCTATTTTTTAGGTCCATTTGGCCACTGTGCTATGACATAGTTTTTAGCATGGGTAGTACCATGCTTGCATGACCCATTGACATGCATTTTGGTTAGGTCATGTTGGGTCATGCCAAGCCATGTCAAGCTAGGTTAGGCTTGGCTAGACTAACCTAGTTCTGTCCAAGCTAGCCTAATTCATTCTAGACTCTTGGGTTAGGTCCAAGCTAGCATGTTTGGCAAGTAGGGTCAAAACTAACCTGCATGAGCTATCATGCCTGGTCATGTTGTTCCATGTCTCACATGCCAAAAACTTTGGCCTGGCATGGCCGAGTCATGCTATGGGCTAACTCACATAACATCCATGCACAATTCTAAACAAGTCTATGCCATGCAGGGTAAGGTTGAATTATATCATGACTCATTCCAAGACCAAGTCACCCATCTAGTCGTGCTCTGAAGAAAGTCATGACTTCTTCATAAGCCATGACTTTCTTTCTTATAACAAATTCATCTTTACAAGCATTCAAATATCCTTTCATCAAGGCTTTTATCTTGTCATTATCTTTCAATGATCCAATTATCAACTGTGGAATTTCTGGTGCTTGTACTTCTTTCAAAATTTGTCGAATTGATAATTTCATTGGTTTCATCTCTTTCTTCACATCCTTGGAGTAGTCTGAATTTGATTCTCTAAAGTCATGAACTTGAAGAATATCATGACTTGATAACATTTTTCTTCTTTGTCACATCCACAATTTTTCGTAATCCACAATTCATCGGATTTGTCATCTTCATCATCTTCCTCATGCCAAATATCATCTACAAAATTTTTTCATCTAAAATTCACCTTTGTCTCATTACTAGTGTAGTTAGTTATCTATTCTCTAATATTATTCCTCATCATATTCTAGATTCTATAGGCTTTTTTAGAAGTTAAAATTCAATTGTTTTTCACCCACAAGAAATGTGGATTTTTCCTTCTTGACATCAATTAATACCTACCTAGTGAGAAGTGACTAAGAGTGATCATCCCAAGATCAATATACTATATTGATCATTCTCCATATATAACATAATAGAATCTATGAGAAAAATAAACTTATCAACCTTTACTAATACATCATTAATAATATTATTTGGAAGCTTCTCTTAATGATCAGCCATTTGAAGTGAAAGAATAGTTGAAATAATCTCACCTAAGTTCAGCCTTTACATTATGGACAATGATAGCAAATTCACACCCAAACCCAAGTCATATAGCATATTCTGAAAAGTGTGTTCCCCAATAATACATAGAATCATAAAAAATCTTTGGATCCTTCAACTTTCTTAGAAGTTTATGTTGGATGATAGCGTTATACTTCTCATTCATATTTACTATTGCATAGATCTTTAATTTCAACATGCTACTCATTACATCCTTCATTAACTTCACGTAATTCAATATTTATACTAATGCTTTGGGATATGAAATATTGATTTCCAACTTTCAAAAAATATTAAGAAATTTCTCAAACTATTCATCCATCATTTCCTTTCTAAAATAATGTAGAAAAGGAAGACTAGGAAGAAGAGATGTAGCTTTTGAATAAGCATTCTCTTGCATATCCTTTATGTCATTGCTTTAGTTCATCTACATTTTCTTCTCTTTCTCCACTTCTTCATATGTCATTGCTATGAGTGTGAGATGGGCAATGGGTTCTGAGTGTCGTGATTTTGGAAAATATCACAACATCCTTGTTTGTGGCTGTGAATTGCGTTATGACTTGGAAAAAAGTAACAACTTATTTAGTTACAACTTCTTCTTCTGTTTTAGCTCCCCTTTTTACTTCCAAATTTACTTATTACCCCTTCAATTCTCTATTTCTTTTGAGTATACTTCTTGGGATTTATCTCAATATTACTCATTAGTCCATTCATGCTCTTCTCTTTTATCAATAATACTAGTTATCCAATTTGATTTTCAATAATTTCTATCATTATTTTGATCTAATTTATCAACTTTTCTTGAATATAATTTTTTTTCTTGGTTTTTATGAGTAAGATATATATTTTCTCTTCAAGTTATGACTTTTCTACTCCCTTTGGGTGATATAAATTTGAGCAAAAAACTTCTTCAAACTGATAACCCATTGAGTTGTTTCCAAAAACTTTTTAAAATTAAATCTTGTTCTATTGCTCATTCTCATAACTCTCATATATTAGGTTTTCATTACTTTCACATTTGTATGATAGTGTATTGGGGTATTATTTTTGGGTCAGAAAACATACCATTTATCTACAAAATATTGGTTTCTTCCACTTAATATATGAGGTCAAAATTCCCTATTTTCTACTATCATGAAAGAAGAATTTCTCTCACACTTAGTCATTTTTTTTTCATTTTTGGCTCAAAACTTGTTGAGAAACACATCAATTTTACTTTGATGGTGAACAATCTATCAAACTCTAATACTTAGACTCGCCTTCATCAAAATGTAAAATAATTCAGAGTTTGGTAGTTATAATTTGTTAGCTTTTTAAATGGATAATATGCTTCCTTAGCTAACTTGTTCAAGATAGAATCACTCGAAGCTACATCAATAGTTCACCTCATCATTTAGTTCATCATATTGTATAAGGTTTGAGCTTAGAAATATAGTTAAAATCTATGTTGAGGGTATCTTCTCAAAAGCTCTTTGAAGCAGTCCCAAGTATTATATAATATCTCTTGCTCTTATTATTGGAATTGACATATATCTCCTCATAGTCGAGAGGTGATTTAAAGTAGAAAAAGTTTAGTAAAGAAGACTATTATAAGTTCTTCCCAACTCCCAATCAAACACCTAGGTAAGCATTTAAACCAACTCCAAGATTTTTCTCTTAAATAAAATGGGAAAAAGCATAATCATATCTTATCCGCACTAACTCCATTCATTATCATCATGGCTCACGGCTTCGAAAAAGATAGATAGATAGAAAAACATATATATATAGAGACAGATGGATAGATAGATAGATAAAGAATAAGATTGTTTTATAGTTAGATTAATAGAAAGATAGACAAATATAGATATTGACATATATGTATATAGGAAAATATGTAGAAAGTTAAATAGACACATTGATAGATAGTCAGATAGTCAGAAAGGAAAATAAATAGATAGACAGATAGATAGACAGACAAACAGATAGATAGATAGACAGACATATAGATAGATAGATAGATAGGTATATAGATATACATATAGATAGATAGATAGACATAAAGATATATAGCTAGATATACTAATGACTAATTGACTTATAGATAGAAACATTGTTATATAGTTAAAGAAATAGAAAGATAGACAGATAGACAGATAGACAGATAGATTGATACATACATACATACATAGATTTATAGATTGACAAATTAATAGACACACATATAGATAGATAAACAATACATAAAAAGATAGATATACTAATATATAGATAGTCAAATATAGATATAATAATTCAAAAGTTATACAGATAGATAGATAGATAGATAGATAAATAGATTGACAGATAAACATATAGATAGATATATATATATATATATATATATATATATAAATAGATATACAAATAAACTGATAGACACAAAGACAAATAGATAGATAGACATTTAGAAAGATAGATAGATAGACATTTAGAAAGATAGATAAATAGATAGATAGATAGATATCAAAATAGATAGAAGGATAGATAGATATATAGATAGATACACATATTAACTTATATATAGATAGATAGATAGATAGAAAGATAGAAAGATAAATAGATATATAGAAAGAAAGAAAGATAGATAGATAGACATAAACACATAAAAAAGATAGACAGATAAACAATTAGATAGATAGATAGAGAAATTGATACATAAAGAGATAGACTATAGAAGGTTAGATAGACTATAGAAGGTTAGATAGACTAATAGATAGAACCATTGCTAAATAGTTTAACAAATAGACATATACATAATTAGACAAATTGACAAATATAGAGATAGGTAGATAAATAGATACTTAGATTTATAGATTGACTGATTTAGAGATATGCCTAAAGATAGATAGACAGATAGACATATAGATTGATAGGTAGAAAGATAGAAACTAAGAAAGAAAGATAGATTGACAAATAAATTGATAAATACACAAATCGTTAGATACACAGATAGATTGATAGATAGATAAACATATTAATATACATATAGAAATATAGATAGATATATAGATAGATAGAAAAATAAATAGATATAAAGATAAACAGATATATAGATAAATAGATAGAGAGACAGATAGACAGATCGATAAATAGACAAACAAATAGATAGCCAAATAGATAGAATATATAAATAGTCAAATAGACAATTAGATAGATAGCTAGTTAGATAAATAGCCATATAAACATATATATAGGTAAATAGATGGAAAAATTGACAGATAGACAAATAGGTAGATTGATAAATAGAAAAATAGATAGAGAAATAGATATACAGATAGATAAAAAGATAGACTCATAGATAGATATATAGATATATATATAGAAAGATATATAACTACACAAATAGATAGATAGAGAGAAATAGAGATAGACACATAGACATATAGATCAATAAACATATTCATATAGATAGAGTGAAAATTATTGATAAATAGACATATAAAGAGATAGATAGATATACAGATAGATATATAGATAGATAGATAGATAGAAAGATTGATAGATAGATAAATATATAGATACATAGATAAATAGATATTTAGACGTAAACACAAATTGGCAGATAGGTAGATAGGCAGATAGACACATAGATATATAGATAGATATCTAGATATATAGATAGATAAATTTTCATATATTCTAATACACAGAAAGATAAATAAATAAATAATTAAATAGATAAATATATAGATAGATAGATAAATACATAGATAGATAAATACATAGATAGAAATTTATACAAATAGACTGACAAATAGACTGATAAATAGACTGATAAATACATAGATAGATAAATACATAGACTCATATATTTACAAATAGACAAAAATATAGATAGAAGATAAAAATTTTAGATAGTTAGATAGTTAGACTGATAGATAGATTGGCTTATTGATTAATAGACAGAAAGACAGACAGATAGACTTATAGAAAGATAAACAAATAGATAGATAAACAGATAGATAGATAGACAGACAGACAGACAGACATATAGATAGATAGATAAATAAATATACAAATAGATTATAGACAAATATTTAGATATACATATAGACAAATCGACTGACATATAGAAAGATTGATTGATAGATTAATAGATAGATAGATATACATAGATAGACAGATATACATATAGATAGAAAGTTATATAAATAGATAGATAGACATATATATGGATAGATAGATAGACATATAATCATATAGATAGGTAGGTATTTAGGCAGATAAAAAGATAGATAGATAGATATGCAAAAAGTATGATAGATAGATAGACAGATAAACACATAGAAAGATAGGCAAATAGATAGATAGACTAATGAATAATACACTAATGGACAAAACACATATAGATTGTTAGATAGATATGTAAATATAAAGTTAGATCACTAGAAAGAAAGAGAGATATATAGATACATAGATTTATAGATTGGTAGATTTATAGATACACAGATAGATAGATAGATAAATTGATTGAAAATTATATAGATATATAGATAGTCTGATAGATAGATAGATAGACAGATAGACAAAAAGATAGAAAAACAATTGAAAGATAGATAAATAGACAAATACTCAAATAGCATATAGATATATAGCTAGATAGACACATAGATAAATAAATAGGTAGGTAGATAAATACATACACAAATAGATAGATATATAAATAGATAGATAGATAATCAAAAATATAGATATAGATAGATAAACTAATAGACTAATAGATAATTAGATAGATCGAAAGATAGACAAATAAATAGATATCTATATTGACATATAGATAGATAGAACGATATATAAATATAAATAAAGATAGATAGATAGATATACAAATAAACATATATACAAATAAATAGATAAACAAATAGAAAGATAGACAACTAGATAAATAGATAAATAAATAGATATATAGACAGATAGTCAGATAGATATATAGACAAATATATAGTTAGACTAATATATAGATAGATAGATAGATAGTTTGATAGACAAAAAGACATTTAGACATTTAGGCTGATAGATATATATATTTATAGATAGACAATTAGACAAATAGATAGATAGACAGATAGAATGATATATAGATATAGTTAGACACATAGATATATAGATATATAGGCAGATAAACAGATAGATAGATAGATTAATAGATAGATATATCGATAGATATATAGATAGATAAATAGATAGATAAACATACAGATAGAAAGACATATAAACAAATATACATATTGACAGATAAACAGATATACACATAGATAGATATACAGATAGATAGTTACACATATAAATAGATAGATGAATACATAGATAGATAAATAGATAGACAGATAGACAGATAGACAGACAGACAGATAGATAGAAATATAGATAGATATATAGACATATTGACAGATAGATAGATAGACATATAGATAGATAGACAGATAGCCAAAGAGAGATTGAGAGATAAAGAGATAGACGGAAATATATGGAGAAAGATTTAGAGATTGATAGTGAGATAGAGAGATTGATAGAATGATAGACTATTACACAGATAGATAGATAGAGAATTGACATATAGAAAGATATACATATAGACATATAGATAGATAAACATATAGATAGATAGATAGATAAATATCTTGGTAGGTAGGTAGGTAGTTAGGTAGAGAGATAGAGAGATATATAGGTAGAGAAATAGAGAAGAAGAGAGATAGAGGGAAAAAATATAGAGATAAAGAGAGATAGAGAAATAGAGAGATAGGGATATGAAGAGATAGAGATAGAGAGAGTGTGTGTGTGTGTGTGAGTGAGAGAGAGATAGAAAGAGAGATAGAGATATAAAAGATAGATTGATAGAGAGAAAATATATAAAGAGATAGATGTATATATAAATATTTAGATAGGTGGATAGATTTACAGATAGACATATAGATAGATAAACAGATATACATATCGACATGTAGACAGATAGACAGATAGATAAATAGAAAGATAGACTAAAAAATTAGAAAATAGACAGACAAATAGATAGATAGACATTTAAAGAATTATAGAGTTAGACTAATAGACAAATTGATTGATTGATTGACACATCGACATATAGACAGATAGACAAATAGACAAATAGATTTATAAATAGAAATACATATAGATATACAATTTGACAAAAATATAGATAATTAGACTAGTAGATAGATAGATATTTTGACAGATAGATAGATATAAAGATAGATTGGTGGTGTGGTTGTTCAGAAACATCTGAAATTCTTCTACTATATTAATATCATTATACCATCATACTTGAATTCAACTTAAAATAATTTGCTTATACTTGTTGCATCCAAATATTTGAGTAGTTATCTCTCATAGTTGACCACCAATAATCACCCAAGGTATAATAAGGATTTTGTTGTTTGATATCTTGTCCTTTTCAACATTTAGGATCTCTATTAATGTTAGTTCTCTCCATATATTCTTTTTTAACTCTTTGTATCAGTAGTGCTTTCATTGTTCTTTCAATTTTTAGGTCCATAGGTATTATCTAAGTCCTATAACTTTTTCTTTTCTAAGTGTGGTGACTATGAAATAAAAAAAAAATAAAAGCAAAACAAATACTAAGCAATAAATATATCCAATCAATTAGAAATAGAATTATTCTTTTGAAAGAATAGTTATGTCAACTCAAGTTGACTAATCAAATTACAATCAAGAAAACAAATAAATAATAACCAATTAATCCTCAACAATGACATCAAAAAGTTATTTTAACTTTGTGAGGATGCTAAATATTATTATGGATTAGCATAATTCTAAAATCATGTTTGGAAATTATCTCTTGTCCAACACAGTCATTCAAGTATATCGATCGCATAGGAATTGAGTTAGTAGTTTGGGTAATCAAGAATAAATTAACTATTGCTCGAGTTGAGTCGATAAACTTGAGTTTTTAATAAAATACTTAGACTATAGGGTTATCATTTCTTTGTGTGTGAGGATACTTCTCTAATATTTGGTTACTATTGTATTGAATTGTTGAATAAATGGTAGATTAGTATGAAAATATCTAAGTACCCTCTTGGTAGATTAGTATCATCTTTTACCTATTGGTTGGCACTCCACATTTTAATTTTTTTTGTTATTTGGAAAGTATATCTTGTGCTTCCAATTATTCTAGTGTTTATTAGAAAGATTTTACTAAATTCTTAGTTGGAGAGAATTTGAAAAATTTTTTAAAAATTTTAGTAGCTTTTGGTGAAATTAGTAGATTATATGGAGTCAATTTTCATGACTTAGGTACACCTTCTATACATATTCTCGAGTAGTTGAGATATTCCTTCTTTACTATAACTATATAAACAAATAATGAATACATTCCTTTGTATGCATTGACTATACTACTGAGTTGATAAAAATATTTAATTGTACATTATAATTATCATGACTATGATTCTTCTTGGAGTCATGACCATATTATCTTTAAAAGATTTAATGGTCATGATATTATTTTTCCATCATGGCATCCTAGTACTAGTATAAATAGTCACAATAATTTCCAAAGTCATGATTTATACAATACAAAACCAAAACACCAAGTATTTTATGTTAGGACATTATCTTTCCACAATGACTTCATTTAAAAGAGTATTTACTCTAGCCATGACCAATTCTAACACTGCAACTTTGTGACTAAGAGAAAAAAAATACTAAAGTCATGGACTTATACAATGCCATGACTTTATATAGAGATTAAATGCACTAATCATGGTATTCCTAACACCATTATACTTTGATTAGAAAGTCAAGACTAAAGTCATAGTCAATTCTAGTGCCATGACTTTTTATAATATAGAGCTCTAGAAAAGAATTACTTGAGTCTTGACATTTATTACCATCACAACATTAATACTTCATAAAAGATCCAAAAAGATAATAAAGTCATGATATCAAGGTTGTGCTATAACTCCCAAATTTTTATTCATGCATGCCAAGAACCCTATGAAATTTTATTTCAATCCCTATTTTTTTGCAAATCCAATGCAAACACAAGTAATTTTTGTTAAAAATTATGATTATGTACTTAAATTTTTACTTAGATATTAATTGGGAACCCTCGGATCCATGAGATGTCTTTTAACACATCTCATGCGATTTCTTCTTCAATATCCTACTAAATTGAAATATAGGATCAATGATTGTACTTGTGTTGTAATGAATTAATGATTATACGAGTTTATATTTGTGTTTATGTTATTGCTTGGATATTGATAAACATAGATAAAAAATAACACTAAGACTTAAGGTATTCATGGATATGTAGGTTTATAAATAACAATCACGATGAATGATGATAAGTAAATTATAAGACACACTAATATGGTATGATAAAAAGGAAGTAACAATATTTCAAATCTTAATGCATGAGATAAGCTAATATATGAGGACCCAAAGTTGTGGATAGCTTAATCATTGTGAGTATGGTGCTGATGAAGCCGATAGCACAAATATATTAAAGACTAATCTATTATGTACTATCTAAAAGAACTAATATTTGAGTAATGTGAGATTTAAGTATAACATTTGACCTAAAAGTTCCACCATATTATGAGAGTCATATGTCGATTATGGCAGATAGTGACAAGTATGTCATAAGATACATACAAGTGAGGAAGACAAGTATGGTGATAATAATCCTATAAGTTACTTGCTCTTTTATGAATTTCATAGGTGATATTTGTAGGAATACATATATTAATTTTTATAAGTATGATACCTACGAAGCCAAAATCACAAATATATCTAGTACTACATTATTTTACACCTTTAAGATAACTAGAGGTTAGAGAATAGATGTGGCTACTCTAATTAATCATCTAGGGCAATTAACATATTACTTAAAAGGAGTAGACATATGTTTATTATACCAAATACTGAATAATACTAATTATTTGGTATGTTTTTATGATGTGTTTTGCTTAAAAGAAAAATTTATTTATAATAATTTCACAAAAACTTACTTTTGATAAAATTTGATGAAAACTTATGAAATTAAAGTTTTTAGTATGGATTATATGGTATGGTAGAATTGGTGACTATAAGGAGAGAGAAAAGAGTTGCAAGTCAAATTTTGACATGCTACGACTTGATTACACATTTGAGTATTTATAGATTATTTCTACATCTATTCTTGACTAAAACTCTATACACATAGTCATGAAAATTTTTATATGTCATGACTCTATCATCTTATTAACACACTCATTTCATTGTGCAAAAAATTCTTTTCGAAATGAAAATTTTATGGAGTCATAGCCAAACTAGCTCAAAATAACTTTATGGCTACAATACTAATTTCATGTCATAGCAACCAAGTACCCCTTTGATGTTAAAATTCAGGGAAGCCTCTAGATGCTATAATTTATTTTACCAAATCACAAAATACTCAAGCCAAAGTCATGACATTCATCTAACATAGCAATATTTGACTATAAAATATTACAAATATCCAAACTCAAGTCACGACCAATACAAGCCATGACTCTTGCTCAAGAGAAACACCAAAACTAGCTAGGGCAATTCTTCAATGACATGACTTTAGATTATAAAAGCTAAATGAACAAACCATGACCATACTCAATGTCATGACAATATGTTATAGAGACTAAATATAAAAGCCTTGATCCCATTCATGTGTCACAAAATTGTGTTACAAAGGCTAAATGAGTCATCATGACTTTTCCCATCTTCATGACTACCAAGCAATAAGAAGAGACTAGGGTTGTGGTTCATATCCAATACCATAACTTTGTATTACAAAACAAAGAGATCAAAGTCACAACTTTTATTAAGCACCATGACTTCTAATTAAAAAACCCACTCTAGATGTTTAGGTACATAAGAAAAATCCTAGGAAGTCAAAAAGAGATACACAACAAGCACAAAGAAGATGACCCAAAAGGCAATATAACTCTAGTTTTTGGGGGAATCCATGAGCAACAAGGGCATCACAAGGCATATGCATAAACCCTAAAACATGGTCTCATATTCTGACCCCCTTCCAGGGGCAAATCAAAGTAAAATGGAGTGAGTTCTAAGATATTTAAGTTTTAATAGCCTATTTTTTTGAGGCCTAAAATTGAGCATCTAGATTCATATGAGATAAGTTTTCACTTATCTCATATATTATTCTTCCTTATTTCAGGCTAAAAAGAGAATCTAGTTTGATATAATATGTCTTTTGTAATGAATATTATATGTAATGCTTTAATGTGATGCTTTATTATTATATTATTTGATTATGGATGGTTTAATAGTTAAATATAACTAAGACTAGGGTTTGTCTATTGGTGGATTCATACATGATTGGAGTAATGAATGGTGATATGTAAGTCATTATATATACTTACATGTATGGTAGGAAAGAAGTGACAACTCTTTCAATCACATTTTCCAAGACAAACTTATATGTCAAAATCCAAAATAGATGTATGTTTAATCATTGCGAGTATGATGCTTGTGAGATTTAAAAAATTAATGCTATAATAGGCTACTCCATTATGCGTGTCATAGAGGAACTAATCAATGATTAATATTGAGTAGTAAATAGAATATTCTTTTAAGAGTTTTACTTTTAGTGTGTGAGTCACTTTTCATAGTAGGGGACAATAATAGGTAAGCCACATGGTGGGCACTAATAAATGTGATTAATATGGTAGTGACAATCCCACGAGTTACATTTAGTCATTTGATTACCACCAGTGAAATATGAAAGAACATGTATGTTACTTGTATGAGTATATTTCTAATAAAGTTGAAAGTATAAATATTTTTACTGTCACATCAATTTTGATCAAGAAAAATTCTAGAGGTTGAAAAATAAGAATGCATATTCAAAGTAACTATTAAAGATAGTTAATGAATTTTCAAAAAGGGGAGGACTTATGAATAATCTCTGAGTAGGAATAATATGGTGTCTCAGTAGTATAGTATAAAGGGAATAGCTATGAAAGGACTATCATTGATAAAGACTAAATAGTTAATAATCATCTTGAATCCCTGTAGGAAAAGAAATAATTCCACAATTATCCGATCTTCATTTTATAATTGAGCATTATCACAACAAGACTAATTATATGAATTCCATCATAATTAAAAATATGAATAATCCATAGAATCTAGAATTTAAAACTTGAATTCTTTTTATTATGCCTACTAGAGCAGCTATTAAAAATATGAATCATCCATCACAATTAAACAATGAAGAATGGATAATTATGGAAAAGAGGTCATTCCATAATTATTCAATCTTCTTCTATAATTGAGCATAATCACAATCAGGTTAATTATGAATTGTATCATAATTAAAAATATAAATCATCTATAGAATCTAGAATTTATGACTTAAATTCTATATATTATTCCTATTAGAGCAGTTATTAATTATAGTTGACTGATCTAACATGCATGAGTAATCCCTATGAGATTGATATCTAGACTAAAACTCTATTTAACTATTTTTATGATCCATATATTTATTAAATAATATTTGATGAGAAACTCTTACCCAACTAGCTTTTATGATGTATATAACCATAAAATTAGATATTGTAAGATGCAATAAGTTTTTGGTGATAATTTTGCAATATTTTTTTCTAGTTTATTTGGTCAACTTTTGTTGATATAACTATCTGTAAAAAGAGATAGTTCAATTTTTAATAGTTTCTATAACATTATTTTATTTTATTTTGCTAAGATTTGTATGGATGTCTTGCATTTATCTTGTAATCGATGTAATTTTATATATTTTTTTCTTTTATTTAATTACATCTTATATGAGCAGAAGCTCTAGGGAATGAACTAAAACCTTTGGATTAAAAGATCTGGAGAACAAGAGGAGCCATTTTGAAACAGAGAGTAGAGAAAGAGGCTATAGAAAAAACATCAGAAATAGAGAGGCCCAAAGAAGCTAGGGGCATGTTATCCAACATCCCAACTATTACCATATTATAAGAAATTATTGGCCTACAATTATGGATAGTTATTTAGGGATTCGAATGTAACTAGTGGAAGCAAACTATTTTAAGTTAAAGTCTAACATAATAGTGATAGTTTAGCAATATTAGTATAATGGGAGAAAATTGGAGGACTCAATTAGCCATGTCACTATGTTTTTTAGAGTTATGTGATATAGTTAAAATGAATGAAGTTAGCCTAAATGTGATTATATTATATTTACTTTCTTTCTTTTTGAGAGACAAGATACAAAGTTGGTCCTAGTGCTTATTTTGAGGCTCCATTGAGAGTTATGATGAACTTGTGTAGACTTTTCTCACAGAATTTTTCCCACCTCAAACTATCTCATAGTTGAGGAACAAGATAAGTCAATTCCATCAGCAGGAAGTGAAAACTTTGTATGATTCTTGGGACTAATTTATAAAATTATCGAGGAGATGCCTCAACATGAGTTTGAATTGTGGTTCCAAGCCCAAACCTTCTACAATGGATTTAATTATATGATGAGATTCACTATTGATGTGGCTTTGAGGAGTTCTATAATAAATAAATTTTCTAAGGAGGCTTAATTATTGTTTGAATAGTAGACAAAAATATTACCAAACTATGAAAGACCATGGCTTTGAAAGAAGACAAACTAGAATTTTAGAGTTGGATCAACTTATCACGATGGAAGCCAAGATGGAGATATTTATAAATATCTTGGAAACCCATGAGGAGAAATGGAATAGTGTGGGAGAACTCATCATTTTGCAAATACAATAAACAATGACCTTTGACCCAATTTATCAAGTTGAGAAATCCATTGAGTTGAAAACAATTGGTATGTGTTTCGACCCAATCCTAATATCCCCACATACTACTATTCAAATGTAAAAAATCACAAAAATATTTTATTTGAGAGCTATAGTACTGGGCACCAAAAAAATATTGGCAATCCCACAATATTTTGGGCATAATTCAATGTGGTATAAAAATAAAGGAGGGTCAAGCTCAAATTACCAACATAAAAAAAATTATCCATGACTAACATATTGATGATGGTGCTAACCAAGATGAAAAAAAAAATTTCAAGAGAATCAAATGGAGCAACTTGAGACTAAATTTGAAAATACAAACATGCCAATGTAGGACATAGAAAATCAAATTGGATAACTAGTATTATTTATTGAAATCAAAGAGCATGAATGAGCTATTGAGTGATATGGAAGCCAACTCAAAGAAATACTTGTCCATAAAATTGATAAAGAGAAAATTGCTACAAGGGTAGCATGAGGGGCAAATTGGGACAATGAGAGCTATTATCGATAGCACTATAACTTTCTTAAAATTTATGGCTCTCACTATGACTAATTCAAAACCCATGGAGCCCAATATTACAGCATTTCCTGAGGTCTCAGTAGCCACTAGATAGAATGCCCAGCTCACATCCCCACATATGATTGATGTAGAAGGTAAGGTAGGGGGACAAAATAGAAATTACCTAAAGTAGTGGAAAGAAGTATTTGATAGAAAATGATGCTAAGTGTATTATTCCTCTTAATTTACATTTTCTACAAAGATTTATGAATATAAAAGTAGACAAATAATTTGAGATATTTCATTATATTTTTCAAAAACTAGAAGTTAATATTTTGTTTGCTAAAGCATTATCCCAAATGTCTTACTATGTCAAATTCATCAAGAATATCATGAGTAGTAAAATAGGGTTGAAGATGTACAAATTCATAAATATGAATGAGAAATGTAATACAATCATTCAACGAAACCTTCTGAGAAAATTAAAGGATTTGAACAGATTTACTATAGCATATATAACTGGGGAGCACACATTTTGGAAGTTACTTTGTAATTTAGGATCATCAACTTGATGCCTTTATTGATAGCACAGAGATTGATGCCCATTGAAATCACTCCAACCTCTCTCTCTCTCTATCTCTCACCAAATGGTGGATTGCTTGATTAAGCATCCAATGAGCATTATTAAAGACATTGATTAAGGTTGGTACATTTATTTTTCTCATAATTTTTGTTGTGTTGGATATAAGATCAATATGATCCATTGATATTAGGATGACTATTTTTAGACATTGGATAGGCCTTTATTGATGTGGATAAGAAAGAGTTTATACTTTGAGTGGGTAAAAAATATGTTAAATACAAATCTTTATAAGGGGGTAAATAAGGAAGAATTCTGATGATGATGAAAAGGTTGTTTGATGATAAATAATCTCTTCTGCACAATATGTCAACTTTTAATGGAATGATTTTGTAGAAGACTATTGACTCGAAAAAGAAGAGTGAGATGGTGTAGAAGAAGAAATATTGAGGTATAAAAGTATGGAATAGAAAGTGATGAAAATGAGTATCATTAAGTCATAGCATTCTTCAAAGTTATGACTTTAGACAATTGTAGAAAAGACTACTACAAAGATGAAGAAAACTAAAGCAAACTATCTAATTTATCGATACATAATTATGAAGAAAATAAATATGAGTAATTGGATATTATACATCAAGTAAAGGAAGAGACATAATCCCAACTGGTTGCTAATAAAATGAAAGATAAAGATATGGTGAAAATGGAAGATCTAGAGATAACTAATGAAGCATAGAAAATGATGAATTGGGGATGAAATTCATGGCCTCCATCAATGCATGACTTTGGAGTTCTAAATGTAGTAGCTATGGCTGTACATAGCATAGTTGAAATTGGTTATAGAAAGTAAATGCTAAAACTATAGCCCAGCATAGTGTCAGAACACTCAAAAATGTTGTGGCTTTCATCGAGGAGAGACTGAGTGATGGAAGTTCAAAAGAAGCAAGCTATGGGAATGATCTAATTTCAAAAGAAAAACCAAAATGAAAAGAGGAAAATATATATATATATATATATATATATATATATATACTACAAAGCTAGCATGAGCAACTTATATTATTGATGGAGGTGTGAACTCATTGATGGTCTAGTTATGGATATTAAACAAAGAGATATTTGAGAGGTAACATAATAATTATTTTTTATACTATGTGATGTAATAATGATATGTAGATAGATACACAAAATATATTGTACCATTTATTAATCTTGAAATTAATCGTGAAGCTCAACCCTCATCATGACTCTTTAAATAACCTTAAAAAATAGACTCACCATCTTGGTACACTACGATACTCTAACTTAGTTATATATATATATGTATGTATGTATTTGTTATGACTGAGTTAAAGTGTCGTATTCTATCAAGATGGCGGGTCTATTTTTTTATGGTTATTTAAAGAGTCATGGTTGGAGATGGATTACTTGAGGATATATAATAATTTTAGTGTGTGAGTTTATTTTGATATGTCAAATAATGAATAATAATTACTATTTGATATAATTTTCATAATGTGTTTTGTCTAAAAGATGGGTTCATTTGCAACAATTTCACAAAAACTTAGTTTTAAAGGATTTTGTCTGAATAGTTGTGAAATTGAGAATTTTTAGTATGGAATATATAGATTGGTGTAGTTGGTGACAAGAAGGAGAACAAAAATTCAAGCATGTGATATCTTCTAACATGCTATGACTCGATTACATCTTTGAGTATTTATAGATTAGTTTCAATATCTATTCTTGGGTGAAACTCTATAAATATAGTCATGACAATTTTCGTATGTCATGACTCTAATACCTTGTTGGCATAATCCTTTCATTTTACAATAGATTCTTTTGGCAGAAAAATTTTTTTGGAGTCACAATTGAAGTAGTTCGAAATAATTTCATGACTATGATATTAAGTTTATATCATAGTAATCAAGCATCACACAAGTGCTAAAAGTTATGACAACCTCTAGATGCCACAATTTTTTCTTTACCAAACCACTAAAACTCAAGCCAAAGCCATGATGTTGATCTAACATCATTGCTTTTGGCTACAAAATATTATAGATAGCTAAACCAAAGCATCAACCAATACAAACACATTGATTCTTAGCTCAAGAGAGAAACCATATATAGCCACAATCATTCTTCAATATTGAGACTTTGGGTTATAAAAGAAAAATGCACAAGTCATCTCCACACTCAACACCATGAAAATGGATTACAAAGACTAAATGCACAAATTGTGGCCATATTCCAGCATCACAACTTTGTGTTTCAATGGTTATAAGAGTCATCATGACTTTTCCTAGCTTCTCGATCATCAAGCAAAGAAAAGAGACTAAAGGAACGACTCATACCCAATACCACGACTTTATGTTATATAATGGAAAGATTGAAGCTATGACTTTTATTCAGTGCTATGATTTCCAATAAAAAAACCTATACCAATCACTCGGGTATATAAGTAAAACCCTAAGAAGCCAAAAAGAGATCCACTATAGGCATGAGGAAGAAGACCCAGGGCCCCACAACTCTATTTTTGGGGTAATCCAAGAGTAACAATGGCTATACAAGGTACATGCATAAACCCTAGGAGGTGGGCTTGTATTTTTACTTCTTCTTAGGAGCAAATTAAAGTAAATTGAACAAAATTTGAGGGATTTAGATTTTAAAACCTAAATTTTCTTGAGGGTTAAAATTGAGTATCCGAATTCATATGAGATGAATTTCTACTTATCTCGTATGTTATTCTTCCTAACTTTATGCTTAAAAAATCTATGAATGATATAATATATTTTTTATAATGGATGTAATATTTAATGTTTTAATATGATAATTTATTGTGATATTATTTGGTTATTTATGATTTAATAGTTAATATAAATGAGACAAGGTTTTGGCTATTGGTGAGTTTGTGCATGATTGAAGTGGTAGATAATATTAGGTAAAATATGAAACACACTCACGTACAGGATAGGAAGAAAGTGATAACCCTTTTGACCGTGTTGTATGAGACAAATATTTATGCTGAGACCCAAAATCAAGATATATTTAATCATTGTAAGTATGGTGATTTTGAATTCGCAAGTACGAATACTTTTATAAGCTACTTCATTATGCATGTCTTATAGGACCTAACCCTAAATTGATATTGGATGAAAAATAGAGTATTCTTCTAAAATTTTCACATTAAGTGTGGGTGTTGCCTATTATAGTGGGGGATGGTGATAAGTAAGCCACATGATAGGCACGAATGGATGTGATTCATACAATGGCAAGAGTCTTATGAGTTATATTCAATCGTATGGCTACCACCAAAGAAACACTAAGAAAAGTATATGTTAAATTTGTAAGTATGGTGTTATTAAAGGTGAAAGTGCAAATACTTTTATTACCATATCAATTATCATTGAGAAAGATACTAGAGATCAGAGAATAATGTATTCAAAGCTATGATTAAGGGCAGTTCACAAGTTATCTAAAAGGTAAGGACTTACGGATAACCTTAGACCAAGGATGATGTATTGTCAGATTAGTAAAATAACAAAGGGATATCTATGAGGGGACCATCATTGGGGGTTACTTCATTATTTATAATCACCTTATATACAAGTATGAGTCATTCCACAATCATCCAATTTTAATTTTATAATTGAACTTAATCACAACAAGATTATTTATGAATTCTATCATAAATAAAAATATAAATCAATCATAGAATCTAGGATTTATAGCATGAATTCTTTTTATCATGCTCACTAGAGTAGCTATTAATTATAATTGATTGATCTAACATGTATGTGCAATTCTTGTGGGATTGATATTTAGACTAAAAATCCACTCTATTAATTGTACAACTCAAATACTCATATAATGATATTAGATGAAAGACCCTCACCCAATTAGCTTTTGGGAGGAACCTAGCCATAAAATTAAGCATCGTAACAAATTCACAATATGTTTTTCGTGATATTGTCAGGGACAATTTTTTTAGTTTTGTAGGTCAACTCTAATTATTGTAACAACCCTTGAAAAAGTGTAATTTTATTTTTATTAGTTTCAACAATATTATCTTATTTTATTTTGTTAAGATTTGTTTTGTATATCTTATATTTATCTTGTAATCCTAGAAATTTTATCTACATTTTCCTTTTTTAGCTACATCTTATGAGAACGGAAACTCTATGACTAAGTTAATACCTTTTGGACTCATAGATTGAGTTAAAAAAAGAGAATCATTTTGAAATAGAGGGTAGAGAAAGAGGCAATGTAATGAATGAAAAGCAATAGATAGGCTTAAGCCAATGAGGAGCAAACTATACAACAACTCAACCATTACCATGTTTTGGACAATTGTTGGAGACCTATGATTGAGGATAGTTATCCAGGGATTCAGATATAACTAGTTAAAACAAGCTATTTTGAGTTGAAACCTAGTATCAAAGGATCTAAACAAGTTTGTCATAATATTTTCGGAGTTATGTGACATAATTAAAATTAATGGAGTTAACTTGGATGCGATCAAGTTATATTTATTTTCTTTTTTTTAGAGAGACAAGATGCATAGTTAGTACTAGTACTTATCTTGAAGTTTCATTGAGAGGTGAGATGAACTTAAATAGGATTTCCTCACAAAATTTATCCCACCTCAATCACCTTATAGTTGAAGAGTGAGATAAACGAATTCTATAAGGAAAAGTTAGTGACTTTATATGATACTTGGGATAATTTTAAGCAGTTGTTGATGAGATATATTCAATATTTGTTTGAATAGTGGTTCTAAGCCAAAACCTACTGCATTAGGCTTAATTATATGATGAGATACATTATTGATACTGTCTTTGGGGGTTTGGTTATGAATGAATCTTTCAAGGATGCTTATTTGTTATTTAAAAAGTTGACAAAATAACTATTAAACTTTGAATGACCATGACTTTGAGAGATAAGTCAGAGTTTTAGCATTAAACTCACCACATTGAAAACCAAGATGGTTAAATTTATAAATTGGCTGGAAGCCCAAGAGGACAAATGAAATAGTTTAGGAAAACTCACTATTTGTAAGTGCAAGAAATGACAACTTTTGACTCAATTTATCAAATAGATGAAACCAATGGGTTGCAAAACAAAGGGTATGTGTTTCAACCATATCCTAATATCGCCACATACTATTATCCAAATGTGAGAAATCATGAAAACCTTTCCTATGAGAGCTATGGTTGTGGACACCAAAATATAAACCATGTCTCAAAGAAGTTTGGGCATAATTCAATATGTATAATAATCAACAAGGATTAAACTTAAATTACCAACACTAAAAAGTAGAATAGAAGTTATCCATGAATGATAAGTTGATAGCACTACTAACTAAGATGAAGTAAGAAAATAATTTTCAAGAGAATAGAATGGAGAAGCTTGAGATTAAGTTGGAAAATATGAATACAATAATATAAAGTATAAAAATCAGATTGGACAGATAGCATTATCATTAAAAGGAAAGAGAATGAATGATTCACCTAGTGATAAATAAGTCAACCCAAAGAAATATTTGTCCATAATATTTGGAAGTAGAAAAGAGTTAGAATGACAACATGAGGGAGCAATTTGAAACCAGGGGAGCTATTATTGATAGCACCATGACTTTCCCAAAAGTCGTGGCTCCTACCATGTCTGATTCAAAATATGTGATGTTCAATGCCATGGCATCTACTAGATAGAGTGACCAACTCACATCCCCAAATATGATTGATGGAGAAAGTGAAGTGAGGGAGCAAATGGAGATTATCATAAGTAGTAGAAAGAAGCATGTGACATAAATGATGCAAAATATACTTTTTATATTAGTTTACCTTTTTCAAAAAGATTAAGAAGGGGAAAAAATGAAAATAGATGAAAAAATTGATACATTTTTTAAAATTTTTTAAAAACTAGAAATTAATATTCTATTTTCCGAAGCAATATCATCAATGCTTAACTATGAAAAGTTCATGAAAAATGTCATGAGTTAAAAGTTAGAGATCTACAAAAACATAAATACAAAGGAGAAATATAGTGCAATTATTCAAGAAACCTTCCCAAAAAAATTGAATAATTTAAAAAGTTTTACATACCATATATGATTGGGAAGCACAAATTATGGAAAGTACTTTGTGATTTAGGATTAAGTATCAACTTAATTCCTTTTTCAATTGAACTAAGATTGATGCTTGATGAAGATACTTCAACCTCTCAATATATCTCATGTTATTTCTTCTCTAATATTCAACAAAATTAAAATCTAGGGTTGGTGAATATACATATATTATGATGAATTAATGATTATATGATTTTATATTTGTATTTATGTCATTGTATGGATGCTAATGAATATGGATATAGGTTGTAACTGAGACTTAGGGTATTACAATATGTATATCTATGGGTGTTGGCTATGAAGGACAATAACAAGTGACTCATGGGATATACTCACATGGAAGATAAGAAGGAAGTAATAGTCCCTGCTATTCTTAATATGTGAGATAAACAAATATTTGAACTTTGAAGATATAAAGTTGAGATATGTTTAATTATTGGAAGATGTCACTTATGAAGCCAAAAACATGAACATATTTAAGATCAAGTCATTATGTATTATCTAGAATAACAAACATTTAATCATTCATGTAATGTGAGAGTTAATTAGAATGTTTGACCTTAGACTTTCACAATAATATGAGAGTCATGTGTTGACTATGATAGATATTGACAAATATATTATAAGACACATGCAAGTGGGGGATACTAGTATGGTGATAAAAACCTAACATGTCTCTCCCTCTCTCTCTTGTATGACTTTCATAAGTGAGATTCATGGGAAGATATATGCTAATTATCATGAGTATGACACTTATAATGTAGAAATCTATAACACATTTAGTACTATAATTTTTTATGTCTTTATGATAACTAGAGATTGGATAATAGAAGTGTATACTTGAAATAATCATCAAAATTTGATATGTTTTCTAAAAGGAGTAGATATATGAATGATCCTTGTATGAAATAATGTGAGGCTTCAATTTTAAAATACCAAAGGAAAAATTATGAGGGGGTCATCCATATAAGTGACTGTCCAAGGTTGTTGACCACCTTGTATGCCAAGAGGGTAAACAGATACTTTCATATTAATTACCTTTTATCCAACAACTAAATATAACATTGAACAAATATAAGAAAAATATCATTATGCACAAGGATGTGCGCTAACCCTAGAAACTAAGTATCTTTCCAAAAATAAAGTTTATATATTCAACTCAAGCAATAGATAGTTTACTATTAGCTGATCAAATTTCCTATACAATTTTCATGAGTTCAATATCTAGACTTACATCTATTTTATTACATATATGATTAATATACTTGTAGATATATGTTAGATGAGAGATCATTGTCCAACAAGATTTTGAGGTCATATCAATTAACGATAGTTTTGGTACCCTCACAAAGTTGCAAAAACTATTACTACTAATGATGATCCTTTCATAGTTATCACTTTAATATTTTGCCAATGAAGAAACATAATGTTTAGTTCATGGGTCATTTGGACATCTACTCATTTTAGGCAAATCATTAATTATCTTTGATAATTGTTTCATATATGCACTTCTATTCTATGACCATAATGTATTAAACACATGAGATAATATGGTAATAAATATATTTGTACTTTCAGCTTTGTTAGTGTCATACTCATGATAATTAACATGCTTCTTTCTAAGAATTTCACTTATGGAAACCATACAAGAGAATTTGACTTATAGGACTATTACCATCATACGAGTCTTCCTCTTGTGTGTACCTCATGACTCTCCTATCACTATCTACCATGGCCGACACATGACTCATACTTTAGTAAAACTTTTAGGTTAGATGTTTTACTTAATCTCTATATTACTCATGGTTAGCTTTTTCTAAAATATGCATAATGGATTGGTCCTAAGTATATTTGTGCTTTCAGCTTTGTGAGGGCCATACTTGTAATGATTAAACTTACCTCAATATCAGGCTTCGTACATAGATTTATCCCATGCAGTAAAATTATAAGAGTTATCACATTCTTCTTACTATACCATGTGATTATGTTACATAACATGTCTATCACTATCTATCACAATTGACATGCATAAAACTATGATATAAATAAAACTTTTAAATTTTAGTTCTATAACACATCTATATTTATCAATATTGCCTAATACTGTATTAACATAAATAATAATAATATAAAAGTAATATATCCATCACACATAAGTATATAATTTAAACTTAGATATCAAATTAGCCTAATATTGGGAAATATTTTATGCAAGATATGTTGAAATGCATCTCATGCAAATAAAGGATTCCTAATACAAGCCCAAAGATGAATCTAAGTATTACAACCTAAACTCAATCAAGTATTGCCCAAGTAAGCCTTGAATCTGCCCCTAAGTGGGGTTGAAATCATGTCGGTTAGGGTTTATGGTGACTCTTAATTCAAAATACAATTCCCTTTCCTCCATTTTTTTTAAATGTTACTTAAATACTTCCTAAATTCTATGAGACACTTTCAGTTGGTACTCTTAATTCTAGATTGAAGTTGTGACTTTTGAATCTCATCAAATCTTTTCTAGATTTCCAAATTCATGATTGAAATGAATATTGCAATATAGGTAACTCCCCTCTAGAACACAATATCATAGTACTGGGAAGGATTGTGACTGGGGCAATTTTTCCAGAACAAAATATCATGACAATGAGATTGCTCATGAATAATACATTTACTCTTTGTAACCCAAAGTCATGACACTGGAAATGACTATGCCTTTGGTGATTTCTCACTTGAGCACAAAATCAATATATTGAAAAAGACCTCAATTAGAGTAAATGCTCTCTATGATGAAATATCATGGAGGAAAATAATGAGATGACTCAAAACAAATCATGTCTTTGCTTTATAATGAATAATTCACAACACTAGAACTTGTTATACTAATTTTACTAGTGAGATACTTTACTACCACAATGTGAAAAATAATATTGTGGTCATAAAATATTTTAGAGATAGTATGACCATGACTTCAGAAAAATATCATGACCACAAAGATTGTGTTATATAGTTAAAAGATTATGTAAAATTGATGATAGAGTCATGGTGTACAAAAATTATCAAAACTAATTTTATAGTGTTAAGACCAAGAAGGGATGTTGTAACTAATCGGTAAGATAGTGAAATTTAAAATTAAGTCATGACATGGAAAATGTCATGACTCTCTATTGCTTCTCTCTCTCTCCTCCAAGTCTTTGCTCTACTAAGTCTACCAATTTGCACTTAAATAGCTATGACTTTACTAACATTCATCAAAATCCCTCAGATAAAAGTACAAATAGGTGCAAACATACTAATAAATACTCATGGAACAACCCAAAAAAAAATCATTATGTGGAGTGCCGAGCCTATATCCACATTATTCTTCCCCTAGATTACAACTTAGCAAGACATATATGTAACATTCTTATGCCTCACATTCCTCATCTTCATCTCATTCTAGCTTTACTTTTGAACAATTCTTTTTTCTTCTCTTCTCAAAAGATATAGCGATTTGAAAAATTAGATGTTTTGGGGCTTAGAGGGGTGACTGATTTATCAAAAAAATTATCAAGTGGTATAGTTTATATATATATATATATATTACATTAATCTCCAATAGTTTCTTATTGACATCATGATGTCATGTAATATAATCTATCAACGTCAAGTAACTTCAACTTTACCATTCTAACTCCATTCTATGCATAACAAATATGATTATGAACTTTTCAAAATAAACTTTATGATGGACATACAAAAACAAAACTACCTAAATATCAAAGGTAGTTAGAAATAATTTGTTCTTAAACTTAATTCATCTTAGTTATCTAATTTTAAATTCATTTAAGATAAGTGATCTCTCTTTGGAAAGTCTCAACTCCTAGGATGAGAAGTAGGTCCCTTGTTTTTGGTATAGTTCAATGACTTCAACCTTCAATCAAACATACACATATACTATGAATTGAGTCCTAAAACATATTGAATGATTTGCTAATGTGTTTTTAAAAACTTACTCTTAGCAATTCATTTCAATTCTAATCTTATACATTGCTAGTGTTCGAGCAATGGAAACAATAAAATGTTAAACAATACAATACCAATCCAAACATCAAGCACAATAATGTTCACTAGAAGTTTTAAATGTTTCTTAATTTGTATGTTTGTTGTGTGTGTTTATTTGCTTCCATCTAATATAAATAGGATTTTTCTATTTGGTTGAAGCAGGTGAAATACAATTAAAAAAATATAAGGCAAAGGCCTTATATATGAAAGTTTCTTGTGTAGTGTATTGCAATATTTGAGGATGTAATATTTCATTATGTCCAACAATGTGTCTACTATAATTTAATGTTAGAGTACAATGTGAAATCTCTTAAAATTCTCATTATGTTATAGGGATGTAGTTTTGATTGATCTTTCACATTATAAAAATTTCTTTAGATTGTCATTGAGAGAGTTTCTCTAAGTCACAAGGACTTCAATACTTTCAAATTTTTATTTTTAAGAGAAAAATTTGGTCGATAAAATAAAAATTTACCAAAATGATGGGTCATCTTTAAAGTTGGAGGTGCAAGGAAATGCAATTTGAGACATCGCAAAACTCAATAATCAAAATTATAATCTGTTGGTAACATGTATAAATTTTACATGCAAGGATATGCTAATTGAGATGTCATAGATAATATCTACGTTTCAAAACTAGTGACTAAATCTATGAAACATCCCTTGCATAAATGGAAAATTGTGACGAGCAAAGCATTGCCTTGAAGAAATTTTTGAATAGATTCAAGATTACAAAATAGTGATAATGCATAGGATATATTTGTTTTCAAAGAAAAATGACTTAATACAATAATTTCTTGATAATGAGTACTTTTGGTCGCACAATGAAAGATAAAAATTGTACAACAATTTCCCAAGATAAAATATTTTGGTCATTAAAATTACTAAATTTGATCCTAATGCATGTAATGCTTAATTGGTCATTTCATTGATTGATACCTAAATACATAATCTTTTTTTTTTTTCACAATACAAGAGTGGTCAACAAAAACATACCTTGTAGATTTTGATTTTTTTTTTTTTTTTTTTTTTTTGCATTTATGAAGCATTGGGAAAGCATATGGGTGGAGTCTCATAAGAAGTGAGAAAAAAGTACTATTCAATAATAATGACGAGGATAAACCCAAACAAAATATTAGGAATGAATTATGAATGATTAATGTTGAAAAATCAATTAGCTGTCATTGGAGATTTCAATTAGAGAAGTACTCAAAAAATTATGACGAACTATCAATTCAAACAAAGGAAGAAATTTGGGGATAAATGCTATAACTATGGGAAAGGGGGTTTCAAAGCTATGGATTATTAATCTATGAAGAAATTTGTCAAAATCAATGTAGAAACCTCGAATGCATATAATTACAATGGAAATGAGTAGAATGTTGAAGTCTCATTCGGTGTAGAAAAAATAATTACAATTCATAGTAACAACCTCTCAATGAATTCATTACCATAATGATTGAATTGTGCATTTTGGATCCTTGAATCACATGGCTGGCAATTAGAAAAGCTAAAAAAAATGAGACTAAGTACAATGGATTTCGTGGAGACATAATCACTAACTCAAAAGTACTAATAGCTTCCATTGTAAAATGGTCATTTCTTTCCACTATAGTTCCAACAACATTTCACTCCAAATCATGCTCTAGGAATGAAGAAAATCTACTATCAATAGCACAATTAAGATACTTAGGGCACCATATCTAGTTTAGTCCTCGTGGTGTTAAGGTATGCCAAAACATCTAGGTCTGAGATACATTGGTATCGAAAAACAATGACTTAATTTGTCTTTATAGTGTTAGTAGCATCTACTCATATATATATATATGAGAATTGATAAAATGAGACCATGATTTTATGATACTCAAGATTTATACATGTTAGCTATCTCTAATTAAAGGTAATAATAATGCATAAAGCTATGATCAAAGGAATACCTGAACTTGAAGTTAGAACATAAAGAATTGGTGTGTGTATCAGTATGGCAAGGCGCATTAGTTTCCTTATGAAAAATCAAGCAACCATTTATTAGGGTAATGATGTACATGGTCATATTCTTTGATGACTTATCAAAGTATGTATGAGTTGTTATAAAAAAACAATACTTTTCAAATTTTAAGGAATTTAAAGAAACAATCAAAAGGGAGCCGCAACAAGAAGATTCAAATATTTATGCACAAATAAAGAAAGAGATTTTACACAATAGAATGATAAATGTAGAGAATGAATCAACATCAAGTAGAGACTTGTTGAATCTTGTTACATGAAGAAAATGTACTTAGAAAATTTGAAGTTGGAAATTTTAAGATAGCATCTCACGTTATCAATCAGGTTTTCCAACTAAGACCTAATTAATCATGTTTCAATATTTAAGAAGTTGTGAGGTGTTATACATGTAGTTGGTGACTTCTAAGTATTTGGGCATGTGTTGTGCTTTTGTTGCTGAATATTTATGTAGAAAGTATCTTTATGAAGCATAATATCCAAAAGAAGGATGAGAATGTTAAAACTCTACCAATCGGAAATGCTATACATGATGAGATGTGGTGCTAGATAAAGTATCATCTTGGTTGTTTATTGAAAAGGAACTACTATTGGATTCAAAAGATTTGAAAGATCAATCACAAGCGAACAAAAGGATGCATATTGGTGAGATATGGCCAATTTTAGAAGGAAAATTATAAGATGAAGATGAAAAAGATCATGCAGTGTCATACAGTCCTTGGGAGATTGGTGTGCACCAGAGACTAGTAGAAAAGATCAAACCAAGTTGAAAAAAAAATCAAGTCCACAAGCACAACCTTGAAGGTAAATCAAAGTTCTAAAACCAAATTCCAAGCATGTAAATATAGGTTTATCATAGGAGAAGAAACGAAAGAACCAATATGTACAAAGAATCATATGATTTTGCTTTAGTAAATTCAATGGAGTAGAGTCAAACTCATCAACTAATACCAAAGCCAAAAGATGTAAAATTCATATCAAACAAGTGTGTTTGCAAAATATAGTATTGCCTAGATAGATTAACTGATAGGTGAAAGGCTCAACTAGTAGCTCAAGGGTTATTTCAGTAATATGAACTCGATAATGATGAGTTGTTTAATCTAATATCAAATATGACTATCATATAAGTTCTACCAATACTTGTTGCTTGTAAAATCTGAACATTATGAAAAATTGTTGTGAATTTTTACACGGAGAGTTAGATGAAGATATTTACATGAATCAAATAAATGAATTTGAAAATGTTGTCACTTTCATTTGTATTTGCAAATTTAAAAAAAACACATGGATTGAAGCACATATCAAGGGATTGGTATAATAAGATTATTAAATTTCTAACATGGGAGTAGTTATTTGATAGTACTAATAGATTCTAGTATATTCCTCAAAGCTAGTAAAGGAAAGCTAACAATTATGTTGGTGCATGTAGATGATTTAGTCATCATGGGAGACAATGAAAAGAAACTCATCAAACAAAAGAAATTTTTTTCATGACAAATTAATGATGCTTTATATCTTGACGCTTTCAGAAAATGTCATTATACTATTTGTAATTAGACATTTAATGACACTTTTTTAAAAGCGTCATTATTTGGAAAATGTATTAAGTTTTTATGACACTTACTAGAAGTGTCATTGTTACTACAACAAAACTTAAAATTAATAATGCTTTATATTTTGATGCTTTTATAAAATGTCATTATTATATTTGTAAGTAGACATTAAATGACACTTACTAGATGTGTCATTGTTAAGACTAATAGGTTAGGAAAATTTCTTACCTCCTTAAAAATTTCCAAGAAATAAGGGGCAGAAAATTTAAAACTTTGTCACTTTTATTAGTGTCGTGGATGTGAAAAATTTAATTTTGAATTTATTGATTTGTAACTAATTTCTTATTTATTTTTTTTAAATAATTAATAATATTTTATTTTTACTCTATAATAATAATAAAAATTATCAAATTTTAGTTGAAAATTATTTATTAAAAATAAACAGAAACTTATGATAAAATTTAAAAATATCTAAATATTTTTACATTCAAAATTGAGTTTTTTATTTATAAAATAAGTAATAATATTTAATTTTAAAATTAATTTGTTAATATTTAATTTATCCCTAAGAGAAATATAAATATAATATAAATATAAGGTGATTTAATAAAATAATGTGATTAATTTAATATTATTTTTAACTTAATTTAATATAATGAAGAATCGATCGCTAGAAAGACTTGCGCGTCTTCTTCATCACATTCAGTCATTTCCAATAGTTCGGCTTCAAGCTCGCGTCTCCGATATCATTGACCATATTTGCAGCATCCTGTAAGTTTCCCCATTAAGTTTCTAATTGTATCTGCTCTTCCATACATTTAATTTTTATCAAAAAATAGCGCATTGAATCACTAGAATTGACGATGTTAACCTATTGGCAATCAGTAGTCGTCAGCATACTTAGGCCATTACATGAACCACTACCACATCTCAACATTGTTTTGGTTAATTTCTTGTCGGTACAACTTCAAACAAAATACCATTAACTACCCACTCTTTACCCATTTCAGTTGTTGACTTATACTTAGTCTTTTCCTTATTTTTCTCTTAAGTTGTGGTAGTTTATTTTGTAATGTTAGTGGGGGTGTTCTCCCACATAGTGGAGTGTTTTTCAATTTATCTTTAATGCCTATTTGAAGGCTGATTGGGTCATGAATGTAACGGACAGAAAAGAGCAAGCTCCATATTTTCTGCTCACCAACTGCTCGACAAAATTCTTCTTCCATAATTATCTTGTTTCTCTAAGCATCCAATATCTTGATTCTCTAATTATTCACGGAACATCTTTATATTATATATTGTGATAATTTTTTCAGAGAATTTGGATGAGAGGGTGAGCGATAGGGTTTTGTATGGTATTTTAATTAAAGCTGAGAGAGTTCTGAAGTTGCACTTTGCTCAAGATAAGGAGAGTGACAAATTCAAAGGATGTGCTTTTGTAGAATATGAAACTCGTGAGATTGTAGACTATGCTGTCAAGCTTTTATCTGGTCTAGTGGTTATCTATGATTGTACCCCAAAGTTTACGGTGTGTCCATTATTTTCTACAAGCATTTGACTGTATGTGAATTTATCTCTTCTGCTGGATCCAGTTGTTGTACTTCATGCAGTTTCTCCTATTGCCCATTGGACATGATTTTGCCGGTTATGAATTAAACTAGCAAAACTCTTCTTTGTGCAGATTTCTGGGCAATATAAACTACAGAACGTCTATAATGTGATTGTTTCTTTCCCAAATTCATCTGGAATGCCAATGCATTCTCCTTTGCTGCTGAGTGGAAGTGAAAACTCACTTCAATCCAAGTGATTATTTGAGTCATGTAGGGGATCGTCCTATTCTTCTCCCTGTTGTTATTCAGGAGGTACTATACTTCTAGAACTTTCATGAGTTGTGATTCCATTCTGGGTCTATTTTCTTCAACGTCACTTGTGCTGTATACTTTTTGATTTTATTCAGTGCCAGCCTTCCCTAATAGCATGAACCACCCCAATGCATATGGGTCACTTTTCTCTAGCATTTCTTATGGTTTGGGTCAGAGACTTTCTGGGTCGCCACTTGGGTCTGGCGGCCATTTAAGGTCCATAAGCTATGATAGGAGTAGCAGTATACCATACCCATCCTGTTGGTAATCTTTAAAAGTTTTTATTTTTAAGCTTCAAATGCATCAAGTAGATGTTTGTCTCTGTGTATAAGAAGCCTGGTATGTAGCCTATTTGGAGTGTGCTGTGAAACTTTATTTATTTGTGTATTTTGTGTAGACTCTGCAATGTTGTTTATTAAGTTTAGTAGCTTCACTTAGTGGATACCGCATGATTTACTATTTCTGAAAGCTTCATCATTCCAAGTACCATTTTCCTTAACATTGTCTCATCTTTCCTAGCTTAGCATTTTATTTGATAAGACATTGTATGTTCATGGAAAATTACTGTCATGATAAAGTAAAAACTATTAGAATAGTTTTTTTTTCACCCTTTACCTAATCTTCCTTACCAACCTCAGGGTAGATGTAATGACAAATTTTTATACATTAGTGATGGTTTAAACACGTCTAAAAAACTACTAGAATAGTTAGTTTCAAGGGAAAATGTATGCTTTGATGATTAAATTGTAGTGTTAGATGTTGATAATGGAGGGATGATGGAGTGGCCCTTGTTCATTGTGTATCTGCAGCATAGCTTGATCCAACTTACTAGCCGTCTAGACTAAATTTGGTTCGAGTCTTATGCATGACATGGGTCATGTTGGGTCTTGGGGTGGTGCTTGTGAGACTGTGATTTGAGCATACATGATAGCTACAAAAAATGTCATGGGTTGGGTGTGATAAGGGTGGGCATGTGATTTGCTTTCTGACACATGACCCACCTTGAACTATGCTTTCTTCAATGCAACAACTATACAATCATTCCATTGAATGTTGTAAGTGGGTGGAATCCAACATTGGATTTTGTTTTGTTTGGTACAAAAATTATATAATTCTCCTAAAATTAGTTGTTAAGGTTAAAACACTATGCTTAGATAAAATAAAAAGTAAGCTGAAAACTATTTAAGATTTATATAAAAATGTATAATGACTAATTTATAATTTGGATATAAATTATAATAATAGTTTTTATATATTCATTATAATATTAATTTATTAATATAATTTATAGAATAATATCCTATTTTATTATATCTTTTCTTTAGAGAAAATTAAATATTTTAAAAATAAATATATTTATAACTACATAAATAATAAAAATGTATGATTTTTAAGAATAAAAAAATAGAGATATATTATATATTTCATCTCCTAAAATAGAGATATAAATAAAAAAAAATTTAAAATTTTATATACAAAAATTTTTGAGTTGTGATCTATTTGAGTCGAGTTACTAGTTTGTCGACTAAACTAGTTAACATTTTTAGTCATGCTCGAACTCGAATTGATCTTACACGAGTTGAGTTTTAATCGAATTTTAATTGAGTTGAGTCCTAGTAGCTTGTGAGTTGTCTCGTCTCATTAGCACATAAAGTTATAACCACAAATTAACTAATTGATTGATAATATTCCAAAATGCGAATCTATTCCATAATGGAACATGATAATATTTTGGGTGGCTAAATATATTTTTCTTGATTACTCTAATATTTATAAATGATTTTTGATTCATTGAATATTCTTAAGTGTTAATTTTTTTCTAAGTATCACAATAAGATGGTGACTGTCAAATTGTTATTTATCCCACAATTTTCATAGAGGAGGTTTTTGGACAGTCATTTAAGACCTTCCTCGTGAAAGAAGATATGGATATCATAATATCATCAACAGAGGTATCATCTAATTGCCTTATGTTCTATATATGGTATGAGAAACATTTAATATGTTTTTTATATATTTTAACTATCTTATTTATGCTTTAATTTTTCATAATGAGAATTGTATTTAATATTAGTTAAATTAAAATATTAAAACTTTTAAATATTGTGTGAAATTAAATCAGGCACTTGCATACAAAGATGGTTGATGCTAAAGAGGCAGAGCAATTTATTTTTGTAAATCCAACCTTGGTTTCCAAAGCTGGATTGGGAGAAGCAAGCAAGAAAAATAGGTCAAGTGTTATAGCTAATCGGTTGATGAATGCAAATAATACAGATTTTGTTTTTATTCCATATAACCCAGGGTAAGTTATTTAACATAAGTAAGATTATAAGTATGCATATTTATCAAATTATAAATATTATATTGTTACACTAATGTTAATTTTTTAGTTGTCATTGGGTATTGGTGGTATTTGACATAAGGATTTTGATCACCTATTACCTTGATTCCTTGCATCATCAATATTCAGATACTCTTAAAGACATTGTTAATATGTAAGTTTTTCCCTTCTTATTATAGAATGAAGCATTTATCGGTAACAAAATTTTTTTTTCTTAATGTAAGGCTCAAAGAAATCTTCACTTTAAAAAACATACCTCATCAAAAATTTTATGCCATAATTGATAAATCTCCTGCTTTATATTTTATCCATTATTACTAACTTTGTTTTTGTTGTTGTTAAATTTGTTTAATCGTATATGTCAATTGTTATATAAATTATTTTTATGTTATGTTATCATTCATGTTTTTTTTTCAAATGCTCTATAATATATTTTTTTTCTACAAGTGTAAGTATTTATTGTTCATCTTTTTGTATGCAGGTTATCTTATTTGGAAATTAACTCTCAACTTTTTTAGGCTAGCAGGAACCAGTTTTATGGAGATAAGGCACAATTGGGTTGCATATATCAAAAATTTTGAATTGAATTTAAGAAATGAATGTTAAAATTGTGTTATATATATATTTTTTGATTTGTAAGAAGTTCGAGTTTCCCACTGTACTTGAAAACTGTATTCTTGGTATGGATTGTAAAGAATGTTGTTCTTATGTGCATGCAGTATTACAATAACAGGTGAAAATATATTTACAATAATTATTAAATTTAAATTTATTTAAATCATAATCTTTCTTGACGCTTTTACTAAATGTTATAGTATTAAAAAAATTTATGATAGCTACAACATATAATGACGTTTTTTTTGCAGTGTCGTTAAATCATACCTTGACGCTAAAATAAAGCATCATTGTTAATAAAAATGACACTTTATTTTAGCGTCAAGGTATGATTCAACGACACTACAAAAAATGTCATTATATGTATAGACTTTTTATGCCATGCTAGCGGATGACGCTATCGATAAGCGACATTATATATATATAATGATGCGTTTTAAGCGACATTATATATACATATAATGACATTATATATCATTATCTATTTAAGTTGCAACTTAAACAGATAATGGATTAGTGGTTCATCACACAAACGAAGGGTTGTTTCTCTAGCAGATGAAGTATGTGAAATATATATATTACAAATATTTTGAATGCTTAAATGTAATTCGATTTCCATATTGATGGAGCCAAATTCCAGGAGGGTGTGCAAGTGAAGGCAAAGACATGGAAGATGTGACAATGTATCAACAATAAGTGGCTAGTCTAATCTACTTAATCTTGGCTTAACCTAATATTTTTTATGTAGTTAATTTGATGTTTTAATATATGAAATGTCTAAATAAGTCTCATTTAGAAACAATTTGACTAGTATTATTATATGAGAAAAGTATAATTGATCATGATCTCTTATACAAGATAGGTAAAAATTATAAGTTCACTAGATATTGTGATATTGATTATGATGGATAGCATGATTTGTGATAATAAATAACTAGATGTGTCTTCAAACTTGGTTTTGGAATTATTTAATGGTATATAAAAACGTAATTTAAAATTTCACTTTGGTATAACTGATCAAAGATATACACCAACCATTTGATTATGCAATTTCACTTTATTATGACAATAAATCAACAATATGTTTGGTAGCAAATCGAGAGTTTCATGTTAGAACCAAGCATGTGGTAACACATTACCACATTATGAGAGAGAATGTTTTTTAAGAAGAAGATGAAAAGATATTTGCTAAGACAAATTACCAAGTTGCACTTTTGATTATCAAAGAACTGAGCACTAGCAAGTTAAATAAATTTTGAAATCAGCACAATATGGTTCATCGCTTTAAAGATGGTGTTGAGGGGAGCATTAATAAATACAATACTAGCCCAAACAATTACCACAACAAAGCCCATAAGTGAGTGTAATAAATAGAAAGATTAAATTATATTAATAATTATCCAATTAAAATTAGAAAAATTGTGTTTTCAGACATCAAAATAAACATAATTATCATATTAGAAACATGTGTCGTTGATAGTGTACCATGTCATATATCATGCATGGGTTGGATCCCCAGCTTGATTCAACCTGCCTCTCCCTCCTACCTAAGATTTTTTTCATGTAGCATGAGTAGCACTCATGTTTCTCTAAAATAGGAACCCTACCATAACATGTATATCTATCACTCTCATCTCCTCTCTTCTCCCAATTTGGTGTAACTCTATAAAATCACAAATTATTAACACAAATTTATCTTCTCATCTATTTGAAGACTAAGCTTAATTTTTTTCTTATATGCACTAGAAACATTCGATGTTTAAGCAAATTCCATTTATGAATGCTTGTTAAGCCCAAAAGTAAGTCAACTCAGTTATTCTTACAGTACTAACAAGTTTGCTGATCAAATTATATTGTTGTTGATAAATAAAAATATTTGTTATTACATCAAGATATGATATCCTTTAACTTTAATTAAATTAAAATAATACTAATAAATGTTGGTTGGATACACACAAATCAACATTGAATCTTGAAAGATACCTAAGATATGTTCAATAGACTTTTGATAATCTGATCTTTTCTAATTTTCTCAAATATAAATCTTAATATATACTTCTTAGTTATGATCACATATCAATCTATTGCTATAAGACAAAAACAACTTTTTTTTGTCATGCACCCTTCCCTCCAAACCTAACTCATATTATTTTGGCATGTTTTGAGTTCCTAGGTTTGATCAAGTAAGGTCCTCCCCCTAACTACATGATAAGTGATCTAGTAATTACCTTAGAGAAATATATCTGAAATCACTGGGGATCAAACTCGTGTCCCCAGGGTTAAAGGGCCCATCCTCTTTTACTAATTGGACTACTATGTTGTTGACAAAAAAAATGCATGCCATTACATCTCTTTTAATTTTAATTCAATCAAAATATTATAGATCAATATTCACACAAATCAACATTGAACCTTTATCTTTAAAATAAGATACCTAATATTTTTTATATACTATTTTTTTAATTTGATCTTTTCTAATTTTCTCATAAATCAATCTTTACATATACTTTTTTGTTATGATCACATAATGATCAAATGCTATAAGACAAATATACTTCTTATTATATCAAGACATGATCTCTTTTAATTTCAATTCATTCAAAATATCAGATGTCCAATTTTATAAAAGAGACTTATATGATGGTATTTTGTATGTTGGCCTTATTGGTTTGAGTGAGAAATCTTAGTTATGTGGATGTCATGATGCTAGATATATATATTTTATAATAACTTTTAAATTTATAATAATTTTCTTTCTTTAAATTATGTTTCTTTTTTCATAAAAGTAAATCTTACTTATAAATGAATCATACTCATAAATGAGCCTTGGTCACCAAGGTCTGAGCAAGTAAGGCTCTCACCCCACTTACATGATAAATAATCTAGTATGTACCTTAGAGAAACATATTTGACATCTCTGGGAATCTAACATGTGTTCCCATGGTTAGAGTATCCACCTTCTTTAGCTAAATGGACTACTATGTTGTTGATAAACAAAAATATTTGTTATTACATCAAGATATAATTGCTTTTAATTTTAATTCAATCAAAATATTAAAGATCAATATTGATTATGGGCCCGTTTGATAAAACTAAAAAAAATTAAGTACTAAAAAATAAGTGCTAAATTTTATAAGTGTTGAATTTGTATTAAAAAATTGTATGATAAATTACTAAAATTAAATGCTGAAAATAATAATTTTGTTTAATAACTTTAAATGCTGAATGCTGAAAATGATATTTTTTATATTTTTATCCTTATTATTAATATAGTACATATTATTAAAATTAAATAAAATTTCTAATAAAATTTAATTTTTCAATGTTATTGTTAATTATTATTTAAAAGAAATTTACTAAGAACATTTTCATAATTATATAATAAAATCTAAAAAAAGACATAAATATGTTTATAAAAAAACAAAAATTAATTTGTAACCAGTTGATTTGTTATTTCCTTTCTTAAATTAATCATTCAAATTTGATCAACAAGTGCAGCTCTTCCTCCTACTTGTAATAGACCTTTGTGATTATTTTGAGGTATTTCCGAATTTTCACCATAATCATTTTCACCATGCTCTAAAAAGGCATCAGTAATACATAATTTCTGGATATAGTTATGTATAGCTACGCAAATAATAACAATATTTCTTTGAAATTGAAAAGGATATGGTGTCATCCTCTTTAGGATTAGAAAATGAGCTTTCAAAACACCAAAAGATTGCTCAATGATATTCCTCAATCTGGCATGTGCATAATTGAATATCTCTTCTTTTGTACAAGGGAAGACACCATAACAAAAATAAAGCAACCAATATCGTGCATTACAGTAAGGCACCATAAACCCTCGAGTGTGTAGATATGCATCATCACAAAGATAATATTTATCTACAAAAATATATAATTTTAAAATTAATTATGAATTTATTAAAAAAAGACGAAAAGAGAATAATACTTACCTAGTGAAGGTATTGGAAAATTATTTTCTAGATTACGTATAGTCTCTAATAAAACTCTTGAATCATGTGCTACGTCTTCCCATCTAGCCCAAACAAATGTAAAAAATTATATTGAAGTCAAATATTGCTAGAACAATTTGATAACATTCTCCTATTCCTCTTCCTCTATAAGGGACTTGTTTGTCAGATGGTATCATAACATTAACAAGTATCCCATCAAGTATACCAATTGCACCCTATTCATTAAAAATATATCAATATAACAATAATTATAACAACAACATGAACACTAATAATAATAAACTTGTAATTTTATTTACCTTGAACATTTCTCTTAATCATTGATGGGGATGATTTTTTATTATTCCATTAATTGGGGTAGGCACAATCATCTCTTTCGAAGTAATGATGTAAGGTTTGAGTTGAATGGTTAAATCTTCTTTTTGTAACATGATTTCTCACGTTGTGATTTAATGTCATAAGGAACATTGTCATTTTTTCTTCAACTTTGATGTAATGACTGTCTTTCAACCATTTTCTAATTTTGAAATGCTCACAAATACTCAAAAATGCTTGCTTATTCATTCTTAAAATTTCAAGACAATGTGTTGGATTACCATTTAAAATTTCTTGCACATATGCAAAACTTTTTAGTGCCGAGTTGGTATCTTGTCTTCTTCCAAGTCACTTTTTTCTTATTATTTTTTTGACTAGAATTAGTGCAATGATTTTCAATTTATTTTTTTGCTTTTTATGTAATATCTTTTGACAATATTCATTATTTAAAAATTAATCAATAAAAAAAATTAAAACAATTACATGCAAAGTGAACCACAAGATATTGTCAAAAAAAGAAATAATGTCAATACAAATAAATATGTAGACAAAGTATGAAACAAACCCATAAAATAACACATTAAATTTCATTTGCTTTAACCCTAAGAAACTAAAAAAACTAAAGTAATCCTAATTTTTTGCAATTCATCCAAATCCAAGAAATTCTGATTGCCTCTGGCTTTTGCGAAAACATCATCCACTATTCTTTGTATGCTTTGCTTTCACAAAAAATTCTAGAAGCTTCAATGTATAATGAGTCATCCATAGGTAAAGTTGTAATCTCATCTAACTTCTTACTACATTCTTCAATGTTAGGTCCATCTGATTGCTCCAATGTACTTAAAACAGTTAGCAATTTTTTATCTAGATCTCCTTATTTGTTTTTCTTTTGATTCTTCCTTTTTGGTAAAGACATTTCTTTTGATGATGAAGGGCTTGGTGAAGATTCATGCTCTATATCCTTGTGTGTATAAGAATTCTCTACAGTTGGATAAGTACTTGATGAAAATTTGTCGGCACCATTTTTAGGTAACCCCTGCCTAGATGGACCCCATGAATCTTGCTCGGTAGCTGTAATGCCATCAAAGATTATTTTCATCTTATCTAAAAATTATAGCCCAATATATCGAAATTATTTTGCATCTGGAATTTTCTGGTTATTTAAATCATTGTAATTAGTCAATGGTAGTTTAATTTATTTTGTCAAAAAATTAACTAAAGAAATGAACTATACCTTGATATACTCTTCCCACTCTTCTGAAGTACAATCAATTATATTAGTTATTGGATTATAGCCATGACCATACTTTCCTATAAAATTTAACCACACCATGTATTTATGTTTTAAATAATTCCATTCATTTGTCAATTGCTTCTGAGTGAAATTTAAATTTTTTATCTCTTTAAAGTTTTTTGAAATTTTATCCCATGATTCAACATGCAAGCTCCCCCCTGCCTTTTTCCCAAAATATTTTTCTGGTCAAGACATAAATCTAAAAAAAATTTAACTTGTGTTGGGTCTTTCCAACTTGCTCTGGTAGAATCAAAAGAAGTCATTCCTACTTAAGATAAGTAACTGAAAGTTATTTTAAATATAATCTTTCAGCAAGTTAAATAATAGACAATAAATACAAATTTTAAACATCAACAAACAATATAACAACATAACTCACATTAATACATAAAATATAATATAAAACTCATTTACAAGTATAACCAACATACATAAAACCACAAAATATGATGAAATACATTACATAATAAAAAAAAAGAAAATCTTTGCTTAGAGAAGTAGGGATGAAATACATAAAACCATAAAATGCATAAATACATGACATAGCCACAAAACCAACATTCATGATGAAAATAAAAAACATAGAACAAAAATTCGAAGCAGCAAGGATTCAAAACAATTTGGGAATCATATTTTTCGCACAAAAAAATGTATTTGGGATTCTAAGCAATATGGAAATCGAAGTAGTGCAATAAACAAGATCTTGTTTTCGTAGTTTATACTAAATCGTAATAAGCAAGTTTTTCCCAAAGAACATCGATATTCGGCAAATGGATTTTATCTAAAGAACAAAACGAAAACAAACCGATTAAGTATAATATTGCAAAAATCAAATATCCCAAATACAATAGAAATTCCAAAAATTAACAACATTAACATCAATGATGCTCACCGAAAAACCACGCTGAATACACTCCCAAAACGAACAGAAAGCTTGCATGAAGGGAAAGGAATTTTTGTGTTAACAATGTCAAAGACTAAAAATGAAAATGCACGGAAATATTTTAAGAACAAATAGTAATTTTATTTAATCTCTAATGTTGAGCATTTTCTGTGTTTCACGATAAGTAGGTCTCGACGTACTTAAAATTTTCAATAAATTTTCATCTTAAAATTTTAATCAATCAGCTCCCAACATTTTTTTATCAAATGCACTTTAAATTTTAAATCATTAAAATTTTTAATTTTCAGTGCATTGAATATTTTAAGTGTGTTATCAAACAGCCCCTAAATAAACACAAATCAACATTGAATTCTAATTTTTTAATAAGATACCTAATATTTTTATATACTTTTTTTTAATTTGACCTTTTCTAATTTTCTCAAATATCATGCTTAACATGTATTTTTTTTTTGTTATGATAACATAACAACTCACTGCTATTAGAAAAAAATAATTGTTATTACATCAATACATGAGCTCTTTTAATTTCAAATCATTCAAAATATTTGATGTCGAATTTTTTAAAAGAGACTTATATGAATTGTTTTGTATGTTGGGCCTATCAGTTTAAGTGAGCAATCTTAGGTTGTGCATGTCATGATGCTAAATATGTATATTTTATACTATTTTTTTAATTTATAATAATATTTTTACTTTAAATTATATTTCTTTTCTTATACAAGTGATTCCTACTTATAAGCAAATAGTTGTTCCTTGTTTTCCAACCTTAACACACTTCCCAAATCTTGTCACATTTATAATTTCTACATTTAAACAACCACTAAATTTTTATACGAGTTTGGTGTGTGTTTATGTGATTCCATCTAAAGATTTTATAAGTTATAGAAATTTTAGTTTTGTAGCTAATTTGCAAAGAAATTTCTTCCTTTATTATGTATGAATAGGCCCTTGTTCATTTAATTGAAGTAAGAGGAAAAAAAGTAAAAAATCATGTAAGGCATAGCCTTAAATAGTTAATTATGAGAGTTACAAGTATAATGACTTTCTGAAGTGTAATATTTCAGTGAATATATACTTTATTTGAGTAGTCTTAATGATACTAATTTTTATTGCATGTAAAAAAGTATTAGAAATATATGTTTATTATAATGACTTCTAACTCATGCATAATGCCCAAGCACTAAATTGAATTTACTACAATGCTATAATTTTAAAAGATGACTTTCTATTTACAAAAATTTCAAGATTAAGGTGTTTCAAAATTCTCATATGTTAGACGGACACAACTTTTTTTTTAGACGGACACAAACTTTTTTTTTAGACGGACACAACTTAATGGTTTGGAAAGAGCCATTTGTGAACTTACAAAATTTACAATGGGCCCAATTTTTTGCGATCCAAGAAAGCTTTCACGGGTGACCTTCGGCAATTTGCAATTGATCAATAGTCACCCTATGTTGTGGGTGCAGTTTTTTTTAGTTTTTCTTTGTTTTTTTTAGTTTTTTTTTACTTTATTTTTATTTTTGCTTGAGTTTTACCAATAAGTTAAAATTAATAGACATATCATCTTTCTAAACAAAAGTTATGCTATCTTTAAAATTATTTTTTTCTTAATACACCATTCATAGAATAAATGATATTTAAAAGTAATAATCCAAAATGATAACAAGGTATTGAACCCAAATATTTTTCTTGAAATTATGAATTTAAAAAGAAGTCAATGTTAATAGAAAACACTATCTAATTAGCACATTTTAATAATTAATGGACTAAGATAGTCATAACTTTGATCATTTATTTAGCTGAATCTTTTTAATTCTATGGCACTTTTAAGAGTCTTTACATAACAAAAAATATTAAAAAAAAATTAATCAAAAAGACAATTTTTAATAAGAAAAAAATTATTTTACTCACTTTTTTATGCAATTGTTATCTTGGATAAAATATTGAGCTCGATGTTTACTATGCATGAAGTCCTTAGAGTCATAACTTCAAGATGCTCATGAAAGAAATGACACTCTGCTCATGGTCGATGATATGAGTAGCTTAAAATTTAGTAAATTTTATACATTTCTCATTCATCATTTCTTTGTTTTGTTTTTTAAACTATACAAAGGTTTGATTATCTTGATTAATCCTAGTAATTAGAATCAATGAGGTCTATATTTTTTATCTTAAAAATGTTACCACTATTATGAACTTGTATTTTGATTGCACAATCAGGGAAAGATGTATGAATAATAATATGTTACCATTGTAAAACTTTAGTAAATATTATACATTTCTCATTCATCATTTTTTTTTAACTATACATAGGTTTGATGATCCTGATTAATCCTAGTAATCATCATCAATGATATCTATATTTTTTACTTTGCTATGTCACCAATCTTATGATATTGTATTTTGATGGCACAAAGGGAGATATATGTATGAATAATAAAATGTTCCCCCTCTACCAAACATCATCATCTTAGTTTTTCTTCAAATAAATGTAGCCTAGAATTGTGTAGCCTAAAATTATTAAGACTTTTGTCCATGAGTGTATTTTATTACCATAAGATGCATTTATCTTGAAATTGTTTCATCACTCTTTGGCACGATGAGTTGTTTCATTGGCACCATGTCTTTATTCATCTAACATTTAAAGCATTTATCCTTGTCAAGATTAAATTTTAGTTGTTTTATTACCCAAATGTTTGATGTTGTAACTCAATGATTATAACATTAATCATTCTAAAAAGCGACATTGAAGTTGAAATTTTGAAGGTAGTACAATAAGCATATAGTGCATTAGATAGTTAGAGTAACGAATATTTTTGGAATGCATTAATCATCATTTCTAAAATTTACTTAATATCTTGAGTTGAAATTTCAACTTCTCCACTTGTCTAGGGATGATAAATAAACAATTACAGTTTATGTGAGATTCATTATTTTCACATAAAAGAATCAAAAAGTTGATTACAAAAAGAGTTATAATGTTTTCTTTCAAAAATTTAGATTTCCCATAGTCATCATTCTTTTTACAAGCTCTCACTTCAAACTTATTTTCAAATGTAGTCAACTCTCACAAGTGTATATTCATATCTAAAAGAATTTATAAGAATCTTTAAAAATTGTTGCCCCAAACGCCAAATATTTTTATGATAAAGATGAACTTTTATGGTATCATGCATCTTCTTGATATTCTACCAAAGTGTTCATATATAGGACAATTCAAGTAATATGAATAGGCATATTTGAGCAAACTAGGACAATAGAATCTACATTGCCAAAAAATTCTGATAGTTTGCTTTGTGGCTTCCATACAATTAGTTATAACAAAAATTAACTATCCTATGTTGCTTGTGTTTTGGAAACCACCTTTCAATGGTCTGGTCAAAATATTAATATTATTTCATACCTCTACTAATAATCTTTTCTCATCTTACTTTAGTTAGAAATAATTTTTTTTCGATAAGGTGATTAATAATATCAGTATAACAAGGTTTGTGGATGAGTGAGAATAGTTGTTCATTTATAAATGTTTCACATACATTTAACTCTTCATGCTTTATTTTATTTACAATTCTAGATAAATACTTCAAATCCTTTTGTATCCATAATTTCTATGTTAAACTCATAATGTAATAGAATCAATCTAATAGAACCTAAATTTTTCCTATGCAAAGACCACAACAAATAATTTATTTTTAGTGATGGAATAATTTAATTTATCTATGTGTTGACACATAGCATAACTAATAGAGTATAGTCAAATGCATCATATAATATCTCAAAATGTGAATTACAAATAGACAATTATATGATAGGAGTCAAGTGCATCACATTTTTTACTTTCATTATCAAACTCCAACAAGACATATTTACCAAGCAGATGACATTGAATCCTTGCTATTTCACTTACCTCCCTAATGAATTTGCTATAAAAGCTTGCATATCCTAAAAAAGAGTAAAATTCTTGTATAGATTTAGGTGTAGAAATTTTGAGATTAGACTAATCTCACTTACCTCTCAATGCAAAACCTTATGTCCTATCATAATTTTTTTAATCATTAAATGATACATTTTTTAACAAAATTGAAAATACAAGATTTTTCAATATCCATCCCTCTAAGAATAATGAAAGCGTCTATATTACCCATAGGAGAAGAGGTCATACATGGTCTGCTCATACTAAAGACATGCCTATTGGACCCAAATGATCTTGTAGCCATCCTTTCTGACCTCGACGTTTTGATTTCTCTCCTGAAAGGACAATGATATTATACTCAACACTTGATCTCCGGATATTTTTGTACGCACATTTTTCTATATTTGTCTTTTTTTTTACTATTTCTATTGATGATACTAGAAAACCCATGTTTCCTTTGGAATTATTTTCTCACATGAGAAGGTATCTTACAATATTGGAAAAGATAAATATTAGTCATTTCAATAAAACTTGAAACTAATATCATTACTTTCAGAAAGGTCTATAATATGCTGCATGTGGGTTTTAATTGTGAAGAAAAGTCAACATGGAAAGATATATCATTTTAGGGTGATACTTATAGCAAGGGAGTTCTCTCTGATGTTTGGTGTTGATTACTAGAAGATTTTCTCTCTAATGACCACGATAATCTCTATACAATTTATTATTATTTTAGTGGTATCGCATAATAGGAGGATATACTAGTTAGACATCAAAAATATTGTTCATTATGATCTTAAGAAAAAGGTGTATATAAAGAATCTACTTGGGTTTTGAGCAGCACAATCAAACATAGTGTACGGACCATGAAAGTCATTATATGAGCTAAAATAATCACCAAGAGTTTGTTTTATAATGTTTTCACATAGAATTGTTTATTTTGGGTTATAGAATGTATTATGATTTTTTTTCTTTGATTTTTCAGAGAAGATTTGATGAAAGAATGATTTACTTCTTGTGTACATGGATAATATTATGATTATGAGAGATGATAAATTGAAAATTATCTAACTCAAGAAGTATCTTCAATCATAATTTTAGATGAAAGTCTTTGGGCGATTCAGAAGTTTTCTTAGTATGAGATGACTTATTTCAATAGATGTTTATCTTGTCATAAAGGTAGTATGATATTGATATTCTTACCAAGGTTAGCATATAATACGTTGTATCTCTTTGAGTGATCATGAGAATTTATAGTTAGCCAGGTATTTAAATTTCAGTTGAACACTAGCTTGTACCAAGAGAAAATCTATTATAAGTTTTTTACTTTTTTTTGGAAATAATAGTGTTTCTTGGAAAGTATGAGATAAATAGCTATTTCAAAATATATTATAAAGACAAAATTTTAGAGTAATGATAATCATCACTTATGAGATATTTTGAATTGACACGTACTTACAGAGATTAAATATCCATAATCTTCTCTCATTGCTCTTTATTATCACCATTATGTAATAAGACTTATAACCTCCAATCCAATATTTGACAAGCAGGCAAAGCACGTATTGGTGCACTATTTCTTCTTCAAGAGAAGTTACAAGATGAAATCTTTGTTATAATCTATATACAGATAATATAGTAATCAACATATATCTTTAAAAAGATCTTTAAAATGTCTCAACTTATTTTTATTTCTTTCAAGCTTGTTATTCTGGACCACTATACACCATTCTCGAAAGGGGTATTGTAATTTATTATTTAATTATATATTATTTTTATTTCTATATTATTGAAGAGAGCATCCAACATGTTGAATGCAACTAGCCTCAACTTGTATATATTTTGTTATTGTGTGATTTAATCATGTGATTTTTTTTTTAGTTTGTGTTTCTACAAGAAAATGAATTTTTCAATTTCAATTGTTATTCCTTTTCAATTTTAAAAAATGCTCCCAATCAGTAGACTTTGATTTATAATATTTTTTTTGTTTAAGAATACATCTAAAATTGATGTATAGGAAATGTTTTTAGTAATTTATTCATTATTTTCATTCATGATTGACATTTAGATATCTAAAATGATGAAAATTCAAATGAAAAAATATTTATGACCAATGAGGAATATAAGCATTTAGATATCTATAAAAATGTACTACAAAAATCTAAACAAGTAGATATCTATGCAAAATACCTTGCTAGAATCAAAACATATAAATGTCTACTAAAAAAATTTGCAAGAATCTATATAAATATAGATATATACATCATAATGTATATTTATATATATATATTGTAGTGCATATTTATATACACAATTCAATTCATTATATATATATATAACATATCCACTACAACACACACAAACACACATATATATATGTCCATACACACTAGTGTGCATGTGTGTCCATATAAACATATAGATATGCATGCATTTACACTATAGTGCATATATTCATATACATGTAGACATACGCTCCAATATATACAGACACACAAAATGTAGTGCATATCTATATATATTATAGTGTATATTCACTATAAGGTGTAAGCCCCATTGCTTATATATATATATATATATATAGATATCAATATCTTAGCATGTAGATATTTATATATAATCGTAGTGCAATATAGTAATTATACACACACGCGCGTGCTATAATGTTTTTGTATTTTTATTTATCACACACTGCACACGCACACACATATACATATATGTATATATATAGAAAATCTAAATTAATAAAATAAATAAATATGCCTAAAATTATTCAATGCAAATCTCTACAAAAACTTGTTGCTACCATTAAGGTTCTTTGAAAGGAGAAGAAGTGAGTCAGTCGAGTTTTGTACATGCATTTTGTATTTTGATTTTTTTTTCCTTTTTTTTGGGTATTTGTATTTTGCAAAAAAAAAAAAAAACTGGGTGCCACATGATTTGAAGTTTTTCTTAAGATATATATATGAATTGAGTTCAGGTTAGTTTGGATTGCCTGAACTATTGGTTGAAACATAAATTTAATTTGAGTTGGGTTGGATTGCCTGAGCTATTGGTTGAAGCATTAATTTTATTTGGATTGATGGAATTCAGCCTATTCCTAACCCAAGTTACATAAATGAGTGTCCAAGTACTGCCAAACATTAATTTGGGCTTGGGTTAGCTCAGGTTGACCCATCCAAGTTCTAGCCATACACAATGTTGAATTTTATATACATAATGAGTATACTTAGAATTCAAGAGATGCAATCATATAAATGAAAAAGTATTCAATGAATATGTTAACAAAGTTAGATCCCAAATTTTTTAAATGTAACACAACAATCAAATATTTTTACCCATTCGCATCAAAGGATTATGATAAATATACAAGAAATAGAGCTATCATACCCAACTATTCTATATTATCATTATTGCTACGATACCCAACACACATAAAAATATTATAGTAGTTATGACATGGCTAATCATGCATAAAAGTTTCTCAATTAGATCAAAACACTGTAGAATCTAGGTCAGAACATTATAGCAATTAAGTCAAATTATTGTAAAATCTTGTTCAACCTTACCCATTTCAAATCAACAATGTGAGTATATTAATAAAGAGACTATTCAGTGCCTATAATTAATTTTTATTGATAGATGTGATCTAAGCAACCAATAAATCCTAAATCTCATGAATCATTTCTTGTAATTGAAAGGTTTTTCATTTGAAAACTTTTTAAAACATTAGTAAAAGCCTTTGATCATTTAGAAAAAAAAAGGTAAATGATGAAAAACTAGTGTCAATGATTACTAAAACAATAGCAACAATTGTAGCAGCAATTAATGGCAATCACAATGACAATGATAAGCTTCCATTGAGAAAGCTTTCTTTGATTGTGCAAGTTCAATGAGAGAAAAATCAATTATAATTTATTTCTTATGTTATAATATGAAATTAATATCATATTTGTATAAAAAAATTAGAAAAGAGAAATACTATCTTATAATATAGTGTTAAACAATACAATACACATCACAATAATATAAACTTAATTGTCTGCAAAAATACAAAATAAATAACTTTTAAAACATTACAATGATCAAGAGTGAAAAATTCTAATTGTACATCAGGTATTTAGTTGAGTGCTTGTAGTATAAATGTGCTTTAACTAGTTTTTTTATGTCATGGATGTTGTATCTATTTAGTTAATAAAGAAATATAAATATTTTATTCTTAGAGTTTCCAATTGTTAATGTATGAAAAATATTTCAAACACAATGAATCATTTTTGGGACTCAAGTTTGAAGGGGCATTCTTGCCCGTTTCCTAAATCATGGAAATTTATTGAATAGGTTGAGCATGACTAAGTAGCTCAAATCATCTTCTCTATTTTAAGCAAATTCTTTTATTTAGATGAAATTATTGAATGGAAAATTCTACCCCTGAATCCTTTATGGCAAAAATAATTCAAATTTTCATTGTCATTCAATGATAAATATTTAAGATCAACAAACTATCTACAACGAATCACTGTTTTTATAATCTATGTTGTAGATGCTTTAATTTTATTATTATTATTTTTTATTATAGAAGCATTCAATGTTTAAGAATCCCAATCTATTTTTTTTAATATGCTAGGGTTTCAATTTTATGTAAAGTGAGAAAATATTTTTATTATAAATATTGAGTTTTTTATTTCTACCATAATATCATAGTTTGAGCTTGCACATCACAGAGAGAGATTATATGTGTGGGAGGATGTAATGTATGTACATATGTATGCATGAACACTGTACTGTGTGTACAATGTGCAAGTAGATAAAATGTACCATACAATGTGAGTGAAGTTGAGTGTGCATGATGTATCAAGAGCAATGTGTTTGGTATAGTGTGTTAGTGTGCATGTTGATATGCCACATGCGATAATATGTTTGCACAATGATGTGACACATGGTAGTGCATGGAATAATATGTTCAATAATGTAGTGTAATAGTGTATTTGATGTGTATAGTATTGTGTGTAACATAATGTAGCATAGTGTGTTGTGTGCACAGTGAGCATCAAACAATGTGTGCAATATGGTGTAATAGAGCAATGTGGTGTGAAATGTAGTGTGGTGTTGTGTGGTATAGTGTGGTATAGCGCACATATTTTTTACCTTGACTAATGGATGAAGTATAAATTTAGATATTGAGTTGGGAAAGCTCATACACAAGAATTATGTAGAATGGGCTAGTGAAGTTTAGGTGTAATTTTTTAATCAAGAGAAATTATACCATCTAATAAAAAGTTTCCTCGTGATGAGATGAATGAGGATTGGATATTGATGGATTCTTGATTACTAATTTCTTTTTGGCAGTCCATTGAGATAATATTATCCTTATTTTTCATCTCTTGCATGAAATACAATATGTGATAAGAGCTTGCAATATTTTTATATTCATCATGAATAATGCATATCTAGGATGTAGTTTCTTGGCTGAAGGTATTCATACTAAAGAAGTCTAGAGAGTTTCAATAGATTACAACTCATCTTACTCATTTCATGCTGCTAGCTATGTAATTTTGAAGATATTACTAATATAAGTGGATGTGACTATGAGAGTGAGTCAAAAAAAATAACATCTAGACATAATACTATTGTAATCCTATATGATAGTTTTGCAAGGTTTGATAATCATATTATGAGTGATCATATTTTTTCTTTAAGATCTGGAATCTATTATCAGATAGATCAACATCTGTCTGGATGAAATAAAAAAGAGACTAATTGAAGAGTAATTTCATATGATATACCTTGGAGGCAAGGAGAGTAGTAATCATAATAGAGACTAAAACTAGATATCCTTAGGATAATGTATTGGAATTATTTTATACTAAAAGTCATTTTTGTTTATTTTTCTTTATTCTTGATTTATATCAATTTCTAGTTTTAATAGAAAAATTTACAATGAGTTGAACTTGTGGAAATACATGTGTCCTTTATTCGACATAGTAGATGATTTGATAAGTAGAGTTCAGCTTATCCATTGAAGATTGAATTATTAGTTCATGTGAAATATAAATTCCTTGTCAATAATTTAGATAGAACTGGACAATCTATCGATAAAATTCTAAGACAATATTTTGGTAGGTCTATCTTGAATATGAAGAATAGTGATGCTCAAACTTCTAGTGTGAGTATACTTGTGTATATTAAATGGGACTACCACGATGTAATTATTTTGTATTGACATGTAAGATACAATACACTATTATTATTATAAAAACTATCATTCTTATTACTTGAAGTAATTAAAATTTATGCGTACTTGTTAATATTTGTTTTGATTCATAAAGAGCAGGATCTAATAATAGATTTAGGAACTTTATAAATTGGATAACTTTATTAAATGTATGTTGAATATTGATTGCTAATCGAATATATGTCATGTTAGAAGGATTAATGATGCTCCATTGAGAAAGCTTATAAGTTTTGATATTGCAAAACCCTACAAGTGGATTTTGATCTGACATTTTAAATAAGTTTAATTGAATCAATAGATATTCATAATTTTATTATAAGGAGTTTAATAAGTATTGAGTCACAAAAGACAAATTATTTTAAATATGTTAGGGAGTACAATTATAATTCTATATTAGTATGAACTATAATTAATATAAATTATATTACAATATAATTTACATTGGGAGCCCAAGATTTTATTTAGGTCAAGATCTCCTCCGTAGCCTTATCCAAAGCTATAATAAATAGCTCAAATATTTTTATTTATTTAAAGTATGTATGTGTATATTATCAGAATAGTTTATTTGATTAGCATTGAATTATATAATTCTATTATTAAATCTGATTAACTAATTTGCATTAAATTAATTTTGATTATATATATAATTAAATCTTCAATAATATATTTTTAAATATTAAATATAAATTATCAAAACATCACATTTTATGTGATGATTTTTATAATTTTTTTATTTATAAATGGATGGCTTGGGTGATGCTAACCACATTATCATTGTATTCCTCATGAGATTTTGGAATAAAGGATATATGAGAAAAGTCTCTACCAATGCAAATGACTTTGGAGGTATGTTGTTCTTGTTACAAATATATATGAATTCTACTCAAAAAGAAAATAACTCATCCTACGAATATTATTGGTTTGAATGATTTTTAAATCCTTGGTTCTCCAGTATGATGTACATATTGTAGGAATAGTTATCATATTACGAAAAGTTATTGAGAGTTATTTTTAGAAAAAAGATCGATAATATTCTAGATTATTGAAAGAAATAAGTTGACTATCAAATCAATTAAAGGTGTCCTTGTAGAGTCCTTTCACTACGACCCTTGCTAGAGAGGATATGCAAATTTGCTCTCTTGTAAGAAAATAATAAATACTTTTCATTCTTTAGGTTCCATAATTTCTAAGATAAGTAATCACAGCATAGGTCAATGTTACTGTTGTAGTTTTCAATTTTATAGTTTCTTTTTTATTGTTATATTTTTTATTTTACTATGTTGATGTGCCAAACATGTGGTCTATCTCATTAGGATTTGCTCATTATTTGATGGTATTGTTTGTATGAGATTTATCATTTTGAGTATGATTGCATTTATTTTCTGTCATATGACTTAATGTTTAACATAGCATTAGAGCAATACACTAGATAAAATAAATTATATAGTGGTTATGTGGATAAGGAATACACATCCTAGAGAGAGAAACAAATGTATGGTATTAGCACACTACACGCACATGCAATCCTGAAAAAAGATTAGCACATAATCATTATGCATCACCAATTGAAGTTGTGACACATCCAATATGTGCAACGGGGCATTGATGGCCATTATGTCAGCACTGTGAATGAGGAAGTAGCCACATGGTGTGTGTGAGTGTGCAAGGAATGAGTGAGGTTGTGAGATGGTGTGTGTTGATGCATGATTTCTAGTTTACCCATAGAAGAATTGGTTGTGCACCAAAAAGTAGGGGTTTGAGGCAAGTTTGGAAATTTAATTAATTTAGGTTTTACCTAAATTATGGTTTTGGGAAAACCCTAAAATTAGGATTTACTATTCATTTAAGAGAATTTACCCAAATTAGGATTTTGAGAAATCCTAATTTTTGGTTGATAATTGATTTGTTTGGATAGTTTGATATGATGTTGGTAGACAGACAAATGAAATTCCTTCTACAATGTATATATCATAAAAAGAATGGCATATTAGAGACATATATCGGCTGCCATTTATAAAGAACTCATGAGTACTACATAATTTTGATAGAGACAATAAGACTACTAGAGTTATCCAAGAGTAATCACAAAGTTTTTTTACCATCATCCATGCCGAAGAGGAACATTTTAGATTCCTTCCCACTAGGGCACCTATAAGCCTTTCCTAACATCTAGATTACACTCTCATGTTTCATGCATCTACTTCATGTACTTGAATTATTGACTCAAGAGCCAGTACTTATATTAAATGCGATCATTCTTTTTTACTATATTTTATTTATTTTGAATGAATATTATGGTAGCTAATGAATTATTTCAAAAGTTATTAGCTACAATAATATTCAACTTAAATTATTGTTTCTTTTATATATTTTGCTTATTTTCGACTGTTTTATGAGTTTTCTTTATGTACATTATATTAATAAAAAATTTAATTCTAACTTTATTTTTTCATTTTTAGATATTTTATTACAAGATCAGAAAATTATAAAGAAGATTTTCTTTGAGTTTTAATTGAGTGAACTATATGTCTTATTTCCTATGTTAGAATTTCATAATATGTATTTGAGTGTGTTCTAGCAATTTCTTATCTATTCTCAATTTGGACATTTATCATTGATCAAATTGACCCAGTCTTAAGTATATTTATATCTTAGAGTATGAAACATTTTAGTTAAGAAAGTATACTATAACTTTCTATCTTGCTCGACATTCTAGTGCGGTAAGAAACTATCTGATCAATGATATACAAAACTATTTCTTATTTATGTATGAAGACCTAAAAGAGATGCAACTAGAGAGAATATTAGATATTTAATTATTATTATTATTATTATTATTATTATTATTGATTATTCATGATATACATAAATATTTCTTTTCAATGCTGGATCATGTACAAATTCAAGATTATTTTAAAATATAACTTGAAAATAACTTAGATTACAATGGAATAAATTCATCACTGAATTAAGACAAATTTAACTAGACCATCTAACTGACTAAGTACTCACAAAAAAACATAAAGTAAAAAAAAAAGAAAGTAAAATTAATAATTATCTTTAACACTCCTAAATTGATACATAAAAATTTCAAGACATCTGACACTAAGCTTGAATGAGTCAAATATCAATTTGAGTTAATCTAAACTATGAACTAATTGAAATTGATTTTTCATGGAAAAATAATAGAAAATTTTAAAAAGAATTCTCCACGTACGAAATTAGAAAGAACATTGATAAAGAAATGGAAAAATAATACATTTTGAATGACTTAGAGAGAATAAAGACAAATGAACTTAAAAATATTTTTCACTAACTCAAAAAAAAAAAATAATGACAAAACAAGAGAAAAAATATCACATATGGGTCAAATTAGGGAGAAAAAAAAAAGAAACATAACAAAATACTATCCTCTAACAAAATTGTGAAGGAATTTACATGAAAATAAGAACAATAATCTCTCTCACATTTCAGGGAATAGATATGTCAACAAGCAATCTTAATTCTCCATCTTCACCATCGATAACATGAGGAATATCTTTGACATATTCTTTAAAAATTAGTGGAGTCTTTGATGTGGTGCCCTTCATGCATGGATCAAAAGAAAGGAATTAAGATAAAATGGCAACTATGTTGATTAAAAAATTGAACATCTTCAGCATGGTCATTCGCTTGTTACCCAACAAGAGGCCTCTTGGGCACTCCATAATCAATGACAAAAAATTAGGAAAAATTAAGGTTAAAATAAATTAATTCAGATAGGAGTATGAGAATGATCAATAAATGTGGGCCATAAATTCATAATTTATTAAGGTAGATCTGTATTTTGATGTACCAAATATAAAATATTTATTTTTTGGTACACCAAACTTTTTATAATTTTTAAAAAGTGCATTGGATTCTAAAAAAAATTAAATTTTATTATACTAAAATTCATCAACCCGATTTTACTCTCCAAAATTTTTAAAAAAGAAAACAAAATTTTATTAATTTGAAACCTGATGTCTAAAGTAAGAAATCATATAATTCCAAAGAAATGAACATTGGTGGGATTTGAACTCATGCCCTTTATATATAAAAATCACATCATACTAATCAAACACACAATATTACCTTATGTGTGCCAAATTGAAATATATATATACAAAAATAAAATAAATGATATACATATATATAACTATACATAAATATATGTAGAAATATAAACATATATATAAATTGACAAACATATATATACCTATATAAAATAAATAAATAAACACACACACACACACACACCATATAAATACCCACACACACACATACGTGTGTGTGCGTGTTTATTTATATATGTGTGTAAATATATAGGCATGAATTTATATATACATATATAAACACACATATTTATAAGTATATATATATATGTATATGTTTATAAACATATGTATATGTTTATAAAGGTGTATATATATAAGTATATATATATATTTGTCAATTTATATATATGTTTATACATCTACATATATTTATGTATATATATGTGTAATAATTATTTTGTTTTGTATATAAATACTTTGATTTGTTGAATTTAAAGTAAAAATTGCTTGATTGATTGATCTATCGTGGGTTTTATAGGTGGGTGGCATAGGTTTGAATGTCACATATGTTTGTTTCTTTGGAATATCAAATTTTCAATTAATAAAATTTAATTTTATTTTTCAAATTTTGGAGTTTAAAATCAGGTTGATGAATTTTAATACAACAAACTTAATTATTTTAAAATCTTTTTATTTGTTTTTAAATATGAAAATTTTGCTGTCCTAAAAAAATCAAATATGTTGAATTTGTTTGTGCACCAAAATACAAATATCCTATTTTATTAAACATTATTGCATCAGCTAATTTTCTTTTTTTTCGACAGAATGGTCGCTATTGCAAAGTCACCATGTGCAGAGCCATGCTTGACGTAAGCCTTCCATCTTCAAACCCATTCCCATTCTTGTCAGTGTAGCTGCCAACACCAATCTATGTGGTTCTGTTTTTGACTCCCCTACTCAAAGTGTTAACATCTGCAGTTCATGATTACCAGGTAATCTGTAGTCATCTTTCATTGTCATCACCATAGACAGCTATGTGTTCCATGTGACGCAGGCCTGTCTCCTCTATTGCACTCTTAATCTCTGTTATTCCTCCATAATTTCTCATCGTTTGAATGTTGCAGTTTGTGTGAGAACCAGTACCATTCCAATCGCCCTGAATGGGCTTTTGTTAAAAGAAAGAACAACACTATCGATTTCTGTGATTCTCTCGAGAATATATCTAGTAACCCAAAGCTGATCTCCAGCGTTGATCCCTACAACAGGACCAACTTTAATTCTCACTAGCCTGGTATGACTTATCCAATACTAATGTCAGTGTACAGACAAGCTCTGTAATGCGAATCAACAACATCTCGGCCAAAATCCTTGTCTGCCCCCACACCACAATAATATGGACCTTGTAGACCAGGATAACCATCAACTGACCAACAAATAGGCCATCTAACATCTTTTTGAAGTAGCGTTTATTCTTACTCAATCCCATGCTAAGTTCTTCAGAGGCAGCGTCGGAATGGCTAAAAATCTGGGCAGCATTGAATCTCTTGTTGGTTATAAGCGGTTCCCCAGCCAGAGTGTATCAGTGTCAGCATCGTACATGACCAGAATGTTGTTTCCTCTTATAAACGGGTGACTTCGCTGTCTTCTCCAGTAGCTTGACAAATTCTGGAGTCATCATAAATACTGAAAAGTTTTACTCCATCATAATCGCGGAATGGATCACATTTTGACATCTCCATGTGCAGGAATGCATCGTAGTTAAGGAGAAAGATGCAATCACATGAGCTGGAGGTGTCTGCTCGGAGCAAAAAGTAGTGTAAAAAATAACAAGAGCAAAATATAAAATGTACACTGAATTTCTGCTCAGCTTTGTGTTTTGATTGAGCAATGATGAAATCGTAATTGTATGGAAATTTATTCTTTCATCTACCCCTACGTCAGAACCCACGATCAATTTCACCATTGATGAACTTCAAAATTCTGATAGACTTGCAGAACTTGATTAAGAAGAACCATTCGATGGCATGTACTGTTATGGAACTGCTGATCAAAAAACTATTTTTGTGGCAATGATCATAATGCGAACTGGGAATACTGATGAAATCGAACACATGACGACTAAACTAGTAAGATCCATGAGGATTTTTTAAGGCCTCATCAATTGTGGAAGTTTTTTTCTCAGCCAAACAAGCAATGCAAACTCCAGTAACATTCCCAAGCTGTAAAGAAAATTGGCCAATGAAATAATGTGGGCGAAGCTCAGGTTGGAGATGCTGTGAGTGATTGACAGTGAGAGAAGAATCCCAACCTCCATGGTGTGCCAAACCATTTTGATTTGGTGGAAAAAATTATTGGTAAGAACCCTAATTCAGCTATTAACAGTTGCATATATTGTGCTTCGAATAAATCTATGACTGATAACACTGCTCCAACTTTGATCCAATACGTTAGCTACTTGCCAACAATGATTTCTGCAGAAATGATGGAAACCAGAATCCCATTCATTCTGATCGGCATAAACAGCACTGATGATGGCGAAAAGTGGAATCAAGTTAGTTACACAGGTGAGGATCACGGTGACAATTAGTGCGATCAGAAATGTTTTCTGAGGCTGATCAACTTCTCCTGCTGGAATATTCATGTTGTCCGATAAATTCAAGTTCAAAAATAGTTCATTGAAGAAAAATTCTAGTCTTTCTTTACTCCCTTATTGCCCGACAATGTTTAATCAAGTGTAGTTCAAAGGAGAGAGCAATAAAGTATAAATTAAAAGAGAACTGCTGTCAATCAGAATCAAGAAATGGAAAATTGTTTTCAACATAATCAATACGCAAAAAGGGATATGCAGCGATATTAATGACATTACTGAGAAACCTCCATGAATCCATGAGTGATCCTAGGAAGGGACTAAAAGTGTGATCGGCCCATATAATGAAGTCACCTTCACCAGGAAAGGTAGCTGATAGTTCTGCTATGATTAACGACTCAAGAATGCTCCATATGAGCTGAAAAACCAGAAATCATAGAATCGCATAAATGGGGCCACCGGCTTTCATTGCTGGTCCTTCGCCAATGACCTTTAGTGACTTTAAAGTAGATAAGGAATATGAGAGTGATGAGAGTTAGCTTTTAGGGTGGTTTACTAATTTTTTTTTTGTTGCACATAGTGGGTATGTGACAGTGAGAGGGTTGGTGCATAGTGAGTTCCCCCCTCTCTAGGTTGCACAACCCTTATCCACATACACCCCGAGAGTTTATTACCCTAGGGTACCATTCTTCATTATCATGTATAAATTGAAATTATAAATAAACAAAGAAGATAACTTAAAAACAATTTAGATTACAATGGAATAAATTTTATCTTACGCAAATGACTTATATATTGGATAAATTTGATTGACACAATCCACATGCTAGGTGTTCCCATAAAAAAATATAAAATACAGTAAAAAACAAGAAAAAAGTTGAAAGTGAAGTTAATAATTATCTTCAATAATTTACACATATATTTTATTTTTTATATATTTTATAAAATAATTAAATAAAATTTGATAAAAATATATAAAAATAAAAATTAATAATATATTAGAATAAAATTCAGGTAGATAATGTACTTATTGTATGTATCCCAAAATTATATTCCAAATATTTTATGCTAGTATATCTCATATAATATAGTGACTGGTAAAAAGAATAAATTTATGATTAAGATGATCTATATACTTTATTTAGAAGGAATGTTCTAAATTTTTTTAGGAATATATAATTCTAACCGTAAATTATCTTATCAATCGGACATTTTCTTTTATTTTTTCTCAGCATATGATTTTTTAGATTTTGTATTATGACGAGAGATTGTTTAATCTATTTCTTAGAATTTTTGTGAGTATTTATTTTATTTATGATCTCTTCCTAAAGTAAAACAAGTTGGTACTCAACATTTTGAGATATCTTTTTTAAATATTTTAGTACCCAAAAAGTATATAAATAGTTTTTATTGAAGATTGATATAATTTTAATGAGTATTGACATTATTATTTTTGAGTATTAATTATTTTTTAGTAAGTCTAGGAAGAATAAAACTTGAGAGAATGTAATTAGACTTTTTATTGTTCCTTACTCCTCGTCTTCAATGGTCTCACTTGGCTATCCAACTAGGATATAAAGTTACTCATTCATATATCTTAATTTATTGGTCCACATTATGATGATACTTATAGTGAGGTTTTGCTTGAGCTATTATATATTCCAAGTATAGATCTTGTTGACTTTGGAGATTGATGTTCTGCAATAGAAGAAGTTCCTCTCAAGTCTAAATAATATAGTAACTCATGAGTCTACTTTATTTTAGTCTCACGATGAGTTGGAGACTAGAGACTTGATTATCTAGGACTTGAGACCTATAGTAGGAGGAGAGGACTTATAGATTATGCTTAGATTAGAGAAGAGTCTAATAAAGAGTTAAATGATCTTGTAGTAGACTATTCTAGTCTTAACTTTGCAATTGCTTTCTGAAGTGACAAATAAGTTGTATTAAACACTTGATCTTATAGGTATTGTTATATATATTTTTTTGTTTCTTTTATTTTTTACTTTTATTGATGATACTAGAATATTTAAGCCTTTTTTTGAGATTTTATCTCACCCAGGATGACATAAGACCATACCAAAAGAGATAGATGCCTTATACTTCTATGTAACTTGAGATCTAGTACAATGATTTGATGAAATATATGTTATTGATTGTATGTAAGTGTACAATGTGATAACATATTTAGATGAAAAGATAGATTATCTTAAGGTAGCCAAAGACTTGTAGCAAAGGTATTCATTCAAATAGTTGTTGTGTACTATCAGGATACTTTCTCTCAAATGACTAATATTGTTTCTGTATGAATTTTTATTTCTTTGGCAGTATTTTATGATTGATGATATATCGGTTGGATATAAAGAATATTTTTTCACAATGACTTTAGAAGGAGATGTATATGAAGCAGCCTCTTGAGTTTAGAACAGTACATTTAGACATGATTTATAAATTGTGAAAGGTATCATATGACCTGAAATAATTATCGAGAGTATGATTTATGCAATTTTAATTACAATTATCATATTTGGTTTATATAGGTCTATTAGGAAATTTTCTTATTTTTATAAAGGAGTCCCGATGCCATTGTACTTTTGTTCATTGTATACATAGTTGATACTCTGATTACTGAGGTCGATGAGTTGGAAATTATCAAAGTCAAGAAATACATTTAGTAATAGTTCCAAAAGAAAGATTTTGAGAGAATTTCATGGCATAACGGTGACTTATGCTAAGAAAATATTATCTTGTTTCATATGAGGTATATTTTTGAAATTATTACAATAGTTAGACTTTTAGGTTGTACTTTAACAGATATTCCTATCAATCTTAATATTGATTATATTTTTAAAATAACTCATATAGTTTAATCTATTATTTATAAGAGAATCGGATGAAAGATTAATTAATATTTTATTATTTGATTAGATATAATATATATAGTTAGTATGGTTAGTTGTTTTTATAGATTCTTCTTAATATATTCATTTAGATATAATTTTTTGCATATTGAGGTAGATAAAAAAGTCTCCAAGATTTTATATTTCTTTTAGGGATTATGGTCACTTGTAGTTAGTTGGATATTATTTTTTTTAATTAATATTGTTTTGCAGAATTGGAATCATTCAATGAAGATTATCTATGTGATTTAGCATGATAATTTGTATTTTTTTTAATAAATAGATGTCCTAATAAGTGTTTGAATGTTTTTAATCATATGCTTATTTATTCTTAACTTGGCCATTTATTTCTTCTTAAGTTTAAAATTTAGTTGTTAACATTATAAATATTTCTATGGTAGATTGTGAGACTTATCATATAGACAAATATGCAATAACTTCTCATGCTACATGCTAGACCTAGGTGAGTAAGAACAATTTCAATATGACTCACTCAGATGTTTAGTGTTCTAGTAAAATTGAGACTTGAGATAACTTATAATACTTTATCTTTATTGATAATTATGCTTATTTTATTTAATTTTTTTTTTGAAATAAATTTTATTTTTTTATTTTTTAGTTATTTTATAATAAATTTAAAAATAATTTAATAAAAAAAATAAAAATCATTAATAGTAATATTGTTTTAGAACATATGTCTGATAACTTCAATATTTTCAATACTTATTGTTTAGATTTGTTGTCATTTGTTAGTTTATTTTATTTATTTATTTTTTTAACTTATATGAAATCATATGATATGTGATTGCCTTAACTTGAGTATATATATTGTTTTTTTTGTTTTTTTAATTTATGCAAAATTTTTTTTATTTTTTTTTTCTTCTCTTTTTCTGTCTTATGGCCATAATTTTAATTCTTGAATGATAGTTTTTAGAGTGCTTCAAGTAATTAAAGAGTGACACATTGTGCTCCAGTGTTAGTGATAGCGTGCTAGCATTTGATGTCAATAGTGGTGGCACTGCCGTTCTGTTGAGATAAATATAATCTTTCATGAGGTTTTTTTAGTTATGTGGCAGCATCAGTGTTTTAAAAATTATTTTTTTAATGCCTTGATGTGTGCCTCAAGGTGAGACATTTGTAAAATGCTTCAAGGCATTAAAAAAATATTGAGCTCCACACGAGCTCCACGCGAGCTTAGGCGAGCTCCACGCGAGCTCAGGCGAGCTCCACGCGAGCTCAGGCGAGCTCCATGCGAGCTCAGGCGAGCTCCACGCGAGCTCAGGCGAGCTCCACGCGAGCTCAGGCGAGCTCCATGCGAGCTCAGGCGAGCTCCACGCGAGCTCAGGCGAGCTCCACGCGAGCTCCCCGCAAGCTCCGGTGAGCTTTGGCTAGCTCCACTCGAGCTCCGTCGTGCTTGACGGAGCTCCACTATGGAGCTCATGCTACTCTAGCAAGCCTCATCAAGCTCCATGATAGAGTTCACTGGAGCTCTATGGAGCTCCATCGAGCTTTTTGTGGAGCAGGGGCGAGGGGCGAGGGAGATGGGTGAGGGAGAGGGGCGAGGGCAAGGGCAAGGGCCAGGGGAGAGGGCCAGGGGCGATGGAGAGGGGTGAAGGGCAAGGGCAAATTAATAAATTTATTTAATAAATTTATTTAATAAATTATCAAATTTATTAAAATTTGATAATAATATTAATTAATAAATAGTTTTAAACTAATAAATAGTATTAAATTAAAACTAAAATAAAAGGAGAGAATTTAATAAATTTAAATATTAAATATATTAAAATCTAAAATAATATTTTAATTTGATAATTTAATAAATTATCAAATTAATAAATGATATTAATTATAAAATATTTCATATTATTTGTTAATGAAAAAAATAGTATTTTATACTATTTATTAATGAAAAATAAATTAAAATTTTTAATTTTATATTGATACAATTTTTTTAAATTTAATATATTATAAAATATTTATTAAAGTCTTTCATACTATTTTATTATATTTTTTATATATTATAATTTATAAAATAATTATTTATTATATTTATAGTCAATGGGTGTCATAAAAATGCTTTTTAAAATTTTAATTTTTTAATTTTTTATTTATGTTATTTTATTTTATATATTTTAGCATATTAATTAATTATATATTGAAATGCTTAAAAAATTTATGCTTTAATGCCTCGAGGCTTACGCCTCACTTTACGAACACAAAAATATCATACTTTACGTTTTTGCCTTTTAAAATTTTGGGTTACATGAATTATGTCTATATAGTGGTGCATAATAGTTATGATGTTGAAACTATGATTCAAGAATGTTTGATGATAGTTTCATGGTGGTTTAATAAAGGCAAGATGGTTATGATGGTGGTTGTCTTGACGGTTCATGTAGTGGTGCATAAATTAGTGTTGGATGATGTGAAGCTTTATTTCAAAAATTTAGCTTGAAGTCATGTTGCTTTGTAGTAATTTTTTGGTATCATAATATTTTTTTCGCATCTCTTATTGAAGGAAAAATGATGACTAAAATTAGTGTGATATCACTAGGAAAAATCTATTGAAAATATAAGGTGAACACATAATCACTATGAGCTACTTTGATGAGAATTTAGTTCTTGGGCTCAAGATACCTGAGATATTTATTATATGAGTTACATCAAGTTGAAAGTCAATGCATACTTTTTAATATTCTATGATAGTCAATTGATTTGGATATGAATAATATTACAATTCTTGCCATAAATGCAAGAAAGCTTGTGACTTGACTATGCCTAAGATGTTATAATTGTATGACAATGTTACTCAGTTGTTAGCACATAAACTAACTAATTAACATGAGAAGACTCACTATGCAACTTAAACATTATTATGCGAGAGGATTATTGAGATAATATACATGCTGATAAATTTTAATTCTATTGAGGAGTTTGAGTGATCAAATTCATCATATTTTGTACTTGCATTTGTTTGGGAAGTAATATATTATTTTGCGGGCCTAGATTCTTAGTGAGAGGATGCTTTCAATTTTTTTGGAGTTTTATTAGAGAGTGATTCATGTGACTATAACTATACTCAATTCAAGCAAAATTAGGATAATCAATCATACTATTATGATAATTTTTCCATACAATAACATTAAGAGAGCTGATAATAGTGCTCATACGGGGTTGAAGCCAGCAGTGTCTTATTAATTTTGTAAGAGGTTTGGACATACTAAAGTCAAGTGTTGGATGTTGCATTTTGACTTATAAAGGATATTTTGGGTTTCAAAGATTGTACAATTGGTTATTGGATTTACTCAAGTTGGATCTTCTATGTGTATATTTATTAGTCTTGTTATACTTATTCAATAGAAGTATTCCAAACTTCTTCTTTTGGGTGCTACTAGTTCAAACTGAGGCACTCTTATTTATATAATTTTTTTTTCTCTCATTATCTCATTCTAGACTCTTAGATTATATATTCAGGAGCTAATACCCATCTCACAAGAGATCACATCATATTTATTTCTTTTGTAAAATTTCAATTCTTTGATATTATTGTGATAAAAGACATCGTTGTATGGGCTAGAGGACATGTCAATCTCATTGTTGAGTTATTTTTCTTGATAATTATTTTGTTTGTATTCGAGTTTTATCATAATTTATTTTTAGTCAGTTATTTTACTAAGTAATTGAGTTATGATATTTCTTCTTTTGGTATGTCTGCATGATTGATAGATTATGACAATGATTTTCATGAAAATTGATCGAGATGGAATATACCTGAGTCTTTTTGCCCGAATGAGCTCTATTAATTCACTAATTGTACGCTTTCAACTTGAATATTTAATTTTGGATAAGTTGAATATTTTGGAGCCAAACATTAAAAGAATGATTTTTATTGACCATGAAAAATACTAGAAAAATATATTTGAGTTTTTTATCAAACATGTCAGGAAGGTATTAAGAGAGATTTATTTTATCTGATTCATTCTGATATTTGGAAATTTTTGTAGGATGATCATATATAATAGTTCGAGATATATTATTATATTTGTTGATAATTGTATTAGATGTTCATGACTATTACTTTTTAAAGGAAATTTTTAAATTCTATATATGTTATAAATTTTTATGAAAAGATAAAAATATATTTTGAATGTGAGATTAATATATTGATAAGTAATAATATTTTGAAATATATTTTTTATTTATTCTTTTAAAGAGTATGAGATGATTCACTAAATATCCCGTGTTAATATTCTTGTGTAGAATAAAATAGTTAGAAAGGAAGAATTGATATTTGATAGAGATGATTAAAATATTTTTATTTTATAATAGTGTTTCTAAATGTTTTTTTGAGAGAAGTGGTATTGACTACTAATTTTATAATCAAGTGAATGCAATCTTTTATATTATCAAATTGTATCTCATATCAACTTTTATATTTAGGAGATACTTTTTCATCTACTACATAATATTTTTAGGTATGCTTATTTTGTTAAAGATTTCTCTCTCGGTAGAGAGAAGATGACTACTCATGCCTTCAAGTTTATCTTTTTTAGGTAGTCTAGTACTCAGAAGAGGTACATATGCTATTCACAAAGGCTAAATAGATCATTATGAGCATGAATATGATATCTTTGAGGATAAGTATTTCGTTAAGGACCTTATCCAAGACAACTCATATTTGGACCCCATAGTGATAAGGACATTTCTTTGTCTAGTTGTCACTTTATGTAGAGTGATAGCTGACATTGTTCCTATATCCGATACTATGAGTACATTTGATACTAAAGAAAGTAGTGAGATATATCCTAGAGATGTGTTCCAAGAGGATATAAACCTAGTGTGAGTGTTTCACAAGACATGTGATATTGATTTTCCTAGGAAGAGATATAAAGGCTGAGAAATTTTATTTCAACATAAAGATATATATTTGATGAATATATGTACATTTTCTAGATGAGCACTATATCGTGTCAATTGATCTTAGTTCAAAATATTGATTTAAATATTTTGATTATTCTATAAAAAAATAAGCATGTGTTGTACCCAACATTTTTTGTTACACGCATTCTTTTGCTCTTATTTTAGTATTATTTATTTTGTTATTTTGTTCTTTTTTTAATAGCTACAAGCTACAATATTACTAATACTCTTTTTGTGTTAATTATTCGGAATGATGACACGTCATGTTGAATGAATTAAGTGTTATCATCTTCAATCATATATGAGATATTATTTAGAAGCTTTTAGGTAAACCTATAGTAGGATGTAAGTGGATCTACATGGTGAAAATTAGATTTGAATGATAAGTTGATCAACTTAAGATTATGTTGATAGGAAATTGGTTTACACAATCTTGTAATATGAATTATTGAGATAGGTTTTTCTTTTAGGTTAAGATGACTAAATTAGATTATTGTTTTCTATTGTTGCTTTTTATGAATGGACTATATAATAGTTGAATATGAGGAATACATTCATTTAAGATAGAGATGTCAAACGGGCAGTGTCATGCTGACATGACTTGTTTTTCTCGGCCCAATCGGGCTGTCATTCTGTGCTTTGTTAGGCATGGAACAGTGTGTGTGACACATGCCTAGCACAACATGATGGGCATGGTCATGCCGACCATGCCGTGCATAAAGAAATAGCACGTGGCCAATCAAATTAAAATTAGCCATGTGACTACATTGTTTTAAAAAAATAGACTGCCTCGTGAAGGGGTGGTCAAAATTTGATCGATTCAACCTTTGAATCAGTTGAATTTGAAAAAACCTAAATTAGCCTGAATGATTGCCTGATAGGGATCTTGTCAGGTGATCAGTCGGGGTGGTTTACTATGCTGTCGAGCCAGGCACTCTGGTCAAGCTTAGCCCAACATGAGGCATAGTTCTAGATCATGTCATGCCGGGTCAGGTAATGCTAAACCGGGTCATGGCCGGGCTGCCCGGGCTACCCGGGCTGCCTAGCTCATTTGATATTTCTAATTTAAGGTAATCTTGAGAAGGAGATATTTATATAGTAGCCATTGGATTTGACTATTTAGGGGTGTTGTAGATTGTGAAAGAATCTCTATGGCATGAAGCAATCTCTTAGGGAGTGGTTCAATAGGTTCTCTTCCGTATTCTTGTTTTTGTTAATGTGATTATAGTAGGGAATATGTGTTAGTATTATATGCTAATGATATTCTAATTACATGAGATGATCAGTTGGATATATCTCAATGGAAATTATTCGTATAGACTGAGATTTAGATAAATGATTTGGGATATTGTAGATATTTCTTGAGTGTTGATATTGCATACTCATGAGATATGATTTTTTATTTCTCAGATTAGATATACTTTAGTTATTTTATTTGATCTTGGCATATAAGATGAGTATTAGTTAATTTACTATATATCAAAAAATATAGGCTCTTCAATTGACTTCTTCATATATAAGAGAATTGTAGAAAATTTGAGTTATCTAATAATGAATAGACCATATATCATTTATAATATTAATATAAATAGTTATTTATTAAATTTTTTCAAATAAAGACATGTAGATGTAATTCTAATAATTTTTAGGTATGTGAAGAGAGTTATATGATGTGAAACTTGTTTAGAGATTAGAGATATAATCGAGTAGAAATGGACTCAAAATCTTAGATTTTAGTTGTTTCTAGTGATTACATTGAGGAAGAATGATTTAGGGTTTTGTATTTTTTTTTAGGTAATCATGTCTCATGAAAAAGTAAGTGACAAATTGTTGTTTTCATATTTAGTCCGGAGACAAAATACAACACTAAATCTTTGGTTACTTGTGAGCTCAATTGGATTAACCAATTCTTAGATGAGTGGGGCAAATTAATTTAGAGGATGATGATGCTTTATTGTAATAATTAGATAATACAACACTTTATTATCAATATGGTGTTTTATGAGCTAATGAAATATATTAAAATTGATTATTATTTCATATGAGAAAAAAAAAGGAAGATTTGAAAAATATTGTCTATGTGCCTACTAGAAAGTAAAATATAGAAATCTTCCCAAAAATATTTAGAGTATTGCATATGTCTATTCTCTCTTTTAAGTTGAGTATTTTATGAGATTTATGCACTAACTTGAAGGAGGGCGTTGATGTCTATTGTCATTTGTTAGTTTAATTTTTTTAATTTTTTGTTTTAATTTATATGGAAGCTCTTGATATGTAGGCTATCTTAAATTGGGTATATATATTATTTTTTTTTTGAAATTGATGAAAATATATATTTCCTCTCTTTTTTTCTCACTTCACTCTTTCTCTTTCTCTCTCTATGTCACATGGTTGAAATCCTAATTTTCAAGAAGCCTAATTTCAATACTTATTGTATGATTATTTACCATATTTTTATGCGAGCCCACTTTAACAAAATGATGTTGTTGGAAGGAAGAATAAATATTTGGTAGAGTTTGCTAGAATATTTATGGATGGTAGAAATGTTTCAAGATATTTTTGAAAAAATATTATTTTAATTATTAATCACTTGATCAATCTAATCTCTTTATTCTATTATATTTTATGTATTTTCAGATCTTACATCACATTCACAAAGAGTGATTGTTTAGAATATTTCTCCTTAGGTGTTAGAATGTGATAAGATAATACTAATGGTAATAAAATATATATTTCTTAGTTACTCTAGTACCTAAACAAGGTTCACATGTTATTCTTCTAAGACTAATATAATACTCGTTGATGTAGAAGTTATATTTTATGAGTAGAATTTATTTTTAACATGTTTATTTAAGATAAAATTTTCGTAGAGATATCTGAATCTCTTACTTTCCCTCACTTATCTGTAGTCTCATCTGGACTTCCAACTAGGAGAGAGTGTCACACTTCAACTATTTTTGAGTTTGTTGATTCACTTTACAATGAGTTTTATCTCGCGTCATTATATGTATGAACGAATATAAAACAAGTTGATTCTAGAGAAAATAAGGTTTCCTTTGAAAAGGAATTTCCTCCTAATTTAGATGAAGTAGTAGTCACTGAGTTTACTTTATTACTAACTCCAAATGAGTTAGTGATCTAGAGATTTGTTTTCCTAGAACTTAGAGTTTATTGTAGGAGAAAGGAACATATATAACATATTCAAAATAAAAGAAAGTCTCATGAGAAGCAAGAAGATCATAGTTGACTCCTTTGATTTTTATCTTTTAATTGTTCTCCAAATGAAATGTTGAGCTATACTTAATATCTCATTTTATAAGTTTTATCATATAAATATGTTTCTTATTTTATATCTTTTTTATTGCTTATTTTAATATTATTATAATGCTTCAATTTTTTTATAAAGATATTTCATTTAGGATAGTGTCAAGTTATAGTAGAAGAGATAAATATTATTTATTCTAATTAAATTTGAGAATTAATATCTTAACATTAAAGAACATCTGTTATTGGTTCTATTCTATTGGGTGTTTGTAATGAAGAATGATCACGATAGTAAGGTAGATTGTTTAAAAGTGAGATTTGTTGCGAGTGAATCTACTTAGACTTTTAGAATTAGTTGTCATTATACTTTTTTTTAGTGGCTAAAATGACCTTAATTTGGATACTCATATTACTTATGGTTTTCTACAAATGAATGATATTTCAATTAGTGGTAAAAAATATTTATCTTCTCAAGTACCTTGAGGAGGAGATATATATGAAGAAACTACCTTTTACTCAGATTTGTTTGCTGGATTTTAAGTTATAGTTGTCATTTTTGGTTTGCACAAATATATTATATATTATTTTTTATTTTTTTAGAGGGGTTCAAATAATAAGTTTATTTTGTTGATCATATAAGTAGGCGATATTCTAATTTTGAGAGATAATGTGTTGGGAATTAGGTAAATTAAAGAATATTTTGTCATAATTTTAGATGAAAAATCATAAAAAACTTGGATATTTTTTTAGGATTGAGGTGATCTATAATCATAAAAAAATTATATTGTCACAAAGGAGTTATGTCTTGTTTACTCTTTCATAGGTTGCTACTTTTGAGTTGCACTTTAGCAAATTTGTCTATTGAGTTAGATATTGATCATTTGTCTAGTGCTGGTGCTCATATTCACTTGACTATATACAAAAGATTTGTATGAAAAATTACTTTTTTACCTATTATAAGAATATATATAATTTATCAAATTAGTATAGTTAATAGTTTCTTAAATTCTTCATGATATATTTACTTTGTCATAATTTTTCATATATTCTGATAAGTGAAGAAATATCTTGGACTTGGCATCATTTGGTGTTTATGAACTTCAGCTGATCACATTTTCAGACTCCAATTGGGAACCATTACTGCACTACGTCGACACTAACACATCATCGATATCACTATGCACACTCGTACTTCATGTGTAATTTACACACTATGTATACAAACTCTATAGCAACGTCACTGACACACTGTTAGGGTTTAATAAACCTCAGATCTGATATCATGTATAATTTAATTAGAAAACAATACATTATGCTATAAATGAATAAAAATGAAAATACACTAAATGAGTCTGAAAAACAATACAATACAAACAACAATACTAAAAGAAACTATAATACCTTAAGGAGCCTGGAAAGCATTGTATCTTGTTATGTCTCATTAGAGGAGACATGAGTTGGAATTTGAATTTGAGTACCTGCATGGTAGATATATAGTAGATTCCTAATCTTTTAACTATTTACTAGCCATGGACCTAAATATTTATTCTAATAAAGATTACAGAAAAGTTAATATATTTGTTTGTTTATTGGATTTGCAGATGCATCCAAGGGGAAAGCACAAAGATTTATGTTAGCAAAAAAGCCTTTTGCATTAGTAACTATGCTAGAAGGATCTTTTCAATTTTTACACACTTTTTTTGGTATGCAGATTAACTTCCTTTCTTTTTCCTTTAATATATATGGTATCTGTCATGCTGGTACTGTTTTTCTTATGATGTATGTATGCTTGCAATAATGAAAATAAAGCTTTGTAATGTGATTGATGCTTGATTTGATATGTAAAGCATGATTTAATTATCACAAATTAGTGTATTTGTTCATTAAAAGAGAATGATGTCAGTTGCATGACAATCAATCATAAGAATTTTGTCACATCCTCATTTATAAGAATTTTAGTTTAAAGAGATTTATGTGAAAACTGAAAAGATAAGGTCTCCCTTGCAAGTGACGTGCTACACCAACACCAAAATGGAGTGAAAAATGAGTTAGTTATACTGCATCATTTGTGGTTTTACTTGTTTATATTTTGATGTCTTTACTCTTGATGAGACCATCTAATCTGTGAGTTGCCTATATGATTCTTTTTTTTTTTGATATATAAGCTTTTAAAAATTCACATGTATTTATTCATTTTGTGAGTTTAGTATGATTTTTGTTTTATGAGTTTTATTTTATCATGGTATATGAGCAAACACTTAAGCAAGAGAGAAAAGTAGTGTGATGCATGTAGGCATGCATCTGTAAAAGCACAAACACGTGGGTGTGCAGGCAAGTGTAGTGGAGATGTGCATCAGTAATAGCTCAAATGCACATGTGTGGGTAAGTGTCTATATTGAAGGTATGCTTCTGTAATAGTATAGATGCACATGCGTGGTGTAAGCTACCACAATACAAAGTGTGTGCATTGGTATGTGTGAAGTTGTGTATAAAGCATAAATTATGAATGGTTGGAGTTATTTTTAGAGTAGAGGTATAAATTTCAATATACCTATAAGATATACAATATATCTTATAGGTAGAGGGAGTACTTGTTATGGTAGATGTAGAGGTATAATATCTTTCAGTATAATGCACATATTGCAAGAGTAACCATATCAAAGAGAATTGTTGTTAGGAGTTATTTTTTGAGAAGAGGTTGAGAGCACTGTTGATTGTTAAGTGAGATAGGCTGTCAACTGGATGTCATTTGTTATTTTTCATCTTGTGCCTTTTTAAATCTTGCATAATGTAAATAGATTATTTAACTCACATTCTAATGTTTATGAGAATATTTTTTATCATTTAGGATCTCACTCTAGGACGTGATAATGACACAAAGTGACAAAGTACTTCTTGGCTACTCTAGTATCCAAAAGAGCATATGTGTTATTTGTATGGGACCGATAGAATACTAGTTAGTATTAATATTATTATTTTAAAGTGATTTATTTTTAACAAGTCTAGGCAGGCTAAAGGTTCAAGAGTAAAATTTGAATCTCTAACCATTTCTCACTCCTAGAGTTTCACGTGAGTCTCCAACTAGGAGAGAGTCGTACCCATTACCTATCTTTAAATATGTTGGTTTATTTTATTCTTCTTTCATGTCATCTTATATATCAATAATACAAAATATATTGATTTTGTGAGTGTGATTTTCTTGAAAAGGAATCACTCTTTAATCTATTTGTTCTGATAGCTCACAAGTTGATGCATGTCCCAACTTTGAGTGTATGGGTGCAAAGAGACTTGATTACATAGGATTTTGAGATTATTCTACTAGAAGGGAATACTTGTAACTTTTTTAAATTGAAGGTAAGTTTCATGAGAAGTTAGATTATATTATAATTAATTTTTTTTGATCTTGATCTTATGATTACTTTCCTGGAGTAAAAAAAGAGTTTAATTTAGTATACTATTTTACATATATTGTCATATGTATATATTCTTTTTCTTTTGTTTCTTTTGTCATTTCTCTTGATGATAACATGATATTCATTAGAGGGGATATTATCTCATCTAACTTGACACCAAGTCATGATGGAAGTTGAGGTGTCAAATGTGCCGTGTTATGCCGCTATGATCTAAATTTTTGTGGCTTGGTTGGGCCACCATGTCGTGCCTGACACGACATGAGATGCAATATATGCCGTGTTGTCCTGGAACATAATCATTATGATTTAGCCCAACATAATCTGTTTGGCCTGCAACCAGGCACTTCTATGCTGCTTCATATTGGTCGATTCTAGGTTGTGCCTGATTGTGGTGGTTGTAGGCGACCTAAATGGCTAATTAAAATTTTTTGAAATTTTAATTTTATGTTTATTAGAAATATTAAATATAAAAATAATATTATTAAAAATTGTAATGCATTATAAGTTTAAATGTAGAGGTGTCAAACGGGTGTGCTTTTGTGCCGGGCCAGGCACTATTTAAAAAAGGTGGGCCCGACACGGCTCGCAGGCACGACATGCCGTGCCGTGCTCTCTCGGGCCTGGCCTGGCCGTACGGGCCAAACCAGGCAGTACGGCCAGTAAATTTTTTTTTTAATTTTAATTTTATTTTATTTATATAAATTATTAAATTATATATAAAATTTTAGATAATGTATAATATTATATATTTATAATATGAAAAATGTTAAAATTTATTAAAATAACAAAGTTTAAAATTTTTTTTATAATGTTATATAAAATTAGTTTAAAATTTATTAGAATTATATAATATAGTTATAAATTTTTAAATGAAAAATTAAAACAAAAAAAATAAATAAATCAATACATTTTGTTAAAAAAAATAAAAATTAAAAAAAACATAATCAACTCAAATGAAAAATGACTAATAAGCCATTTGATACCAAAGGTCCGAACCAAATAAATTACAGTTCAACATAACGTAAAAATAAAGCGTACAATCAATAAAAAATAAAACATCAAAATCAAAAAACAGTAGATCATCATCAATCGTCAATCGGCATATCATAAGCATCATCAGCCGTAACATCAAAATCAGTATCATATGGATCATCATCATCAGCAATCAACTTCTCCGTTATCGTAGTGGATGCAGCTGCAGTCCCAGTCCCAGTCCCAGCTCCAGCATGATCATGGATGCTAAACCTCGAATCCTCCCAATCCTTCAAACAAGCCAAGGCCTCAACAATATCTGGATGTAATCTCGATCTCCTAACCGAAATCACGTTCACTGCAACAGAAAAAGTAGACTCCGATGCTACGCTCGACACCGGAGGAATCAGTAGATTCCGTGCCATCCTAGATAGCACGAGAAATGTGGACTCATATGATTTCCACCACTGTAATATATCATGATTCTTAGTATCAGAATGTGATAGAATTGGGCAGTAATCGGTATCTAAGTACCGAGAAAGCTCGCTCCTATGTGATGGTCCACCCCAACGTTTTCTCCTTGCTAGCTGAATGAAAAAATCGTCATCTTCGAACAAGGTATCAATGTCAGTAATCACAGTCTCACCACCACCACCACCATACCTAGTATCGTAGTATGTGAATAGGTTAGTCAACCTCTCATGAATGAACCCTTCAGGTGGCTCTTCCAGGTTCATGCACGAGGAAATGTAGGTCAGAGTATTTTCTACCCCTTCCATCTTAATCATAGGGGCAATACATGCAGCGAGGCAATAAAGAGATGGAACAGTGGACCAGTACTTCAAGTACTTAGTTTTCATCTTTGCAACCATATAGCTAAGTGTCGGGCCAGCTCGATACTTCCTAAACATGCTACTAATGTTGCATATGCACCGGAGTGCAATGCAAGTAGTGGGCGTATAAACCGACGAACACATGTTTGTCGTGTCATAAAAAATTTTCAGGAATTTCATAAATGAAATTCTTGAAGCCCAGTCGGTGTCGTCAATAATAAGATCGTCACTCTTACTGTTGATGTAGTCGGATATCACGTGTTCGTATCTAACACATGATTCTAACATCAGGTACGTGTAATTCCAACGATGTCTCACATCCGATTGGAATTTCTTCTTCTTAAGATTCACAGAGAAACAGAGACTACTAAACTCTTGTTGTCTACGAGGAGTGCAAATATATTTTAGTGCATTACGTATATTATCTAATGCGGGAGAATACACATTCATACCCGCTTGAACAATCAGGTTAATTACGTTACACATACATTTAACATGAAAAATCTCTTTTAATGGCGAATCTCTCTTATATTCCTAATAAATATGTTGATCGCTACTTCATTATTAGATACGTTATCGAATGTGACACTAAAAATTTTATTTTGAATTTTATATTCCCTAAAGATTTTCATCATACACTCAAAAATGGCCGGGCCATCATGAGGATGAAAAATCTCAGAGAATCTTAAAATTTTTTTATTCATAGTCCAGTTAGAATCTATATAGTGGCTAGTGAGACATGCATAAGATGATTCATCGTGACTTGTCTAGATATCGGACGTCACGGACACCACTCCACTATATGCCATAAATTTATTAATTATTTTTTATTTTTCTAACTTATATATCTTTAGTATGTCATTCTTAGATGTGAACCTAGTAATCCTATGATAAGCAGGCTAAAAATATGTCTGCATGATGCGCACTACCATTGGATCTTCCGAAAATCTGATCGGAAGACTCATCAATGTGATAAGTCTGGCCATGCCGTCCCTATCCAACTCGCTAGAGTATATGAAGGGAGTAAACTTTGAGACTGAACTCGATCCAGTCTCAAAAAATGCAGTGCCAAGTTGGGTTTGCCTAGGATCTAATGGTTCATGTTTTTTGGTGCATAATTCGGCATGCCACTTAAGGTGCCCAGTCCCAAACGAACTCTTACATGTTAAAAGTCCCATATAATATTTGCACTGTGCCATTTCTTGTTTCTCACCCCTAATATTTTTTTATTTTATTATATTAAAATGAGTCCAAACTACAGAAGTCTTCTAGTTTTATATTTTTTAAAAGTTTGGGTTGAGATGATTGGAGAAACCAAAATTTCGGCAGCCTCAGTCCTATGTGTAATATTTTTATTTTCTAAATTTAAATATATTTCATTAATATTTGTTATTTTTTAGGATTTTTGTTATTCAGAATAGTTATTTAGAGACTAGAAGACTGATTTTAATATTTTCTATTTTGGTCTAGAGAGAGAAACTAGAGAGAGTGAGAGAGAAAGTTAAAAAAACTTAAAATAAATTAATCGGTAAAAGTAGTGAGGTCGGTCACGTGCACGGTGCACCACAGTCAAGCTCAAAGTTCAAAACTCAAGTTGAGATTCCCGAAAATCTAAGCTGAATGTCGAAATCCTGAGTCCCGAGAGAGAGGAGCAAGATTTTTGAGAGAGAAAATGAGCGATTTGAGAGAAAATATGTTTATGAAAATCATAAATATTAAAAAGCGGGGAGGTGAAATTTATAGATTAAAGAAAATATATTTTTTTGAAAAAAAGTAATTTTTTTTTAATTTTTTAGGGGGCAAAATCATGAGGGTTGTTGGATTCTGCCACATAGCCATTGGAGGCGAGATCTAACGGCTGAAATTTAATTTTTTTATTAATTTTTTTTTCCCGTTGGGTGGGCGGGGGAATTGGGTCGGTTCGGGCCTCATGGGACCACAGGTTGGGTCCAATCAGAGCTCACCAGCGGTCTTTTTTGCAGGGGGCGAAGCAAGGGGATCGGGCTTGGGCCTCGGGGGACACCCGACACGGGACGAACCAGTGCCGGTGTGCCGTGCCACGGGCACCGAACCGTGCCGGGTCAGGCACGGCCCGACACGGGTCAGGCACGGCACGACACGGCTCATGCCTAACCCGGGCATGGGATTTTCCCGTGCCGGGCCGGGCCACCTCTATTTAAATTTATTAAATTAATAATTAGAATAAATTTTTTACATTCATTTCAACTCAAAATATTATATGAAAAAAATATAATCCTAATATTCAATGAAACTTAAAAAAATCCAAAAAACATAAACAATAACACATAACTTATGAGCATACAATCATATATATAATATATAACATAAGATAAAGTAGAAATAAATAAAATATACATCACCATTATATGAGTCATTAATTTGTATTTGTAGTATGGTAATGTAGATGTGGGTCATTGTGTATAATTCTTAATGTAGTATTGGTGGCGGTCTTAATATCCTCGATATCTCATAAGTTATTATCCGTCAATAACTCTTTTATTTTATTCTGAATGTCTAACCTTGAATCTTTTCAATCTTTCAAATATATAAGTATTTTTATGATATCTAGTCGTAATCATGATCTTCTATCAGAAATAATATTGTCAGCCACAGAAAAAATAAAATTCGATACTATGCTAGACATTGAAGAGTCAGTAGATTATATGTCATTTTAGATAATACAAAATAAGTGAATTTGTATGATTTTTATCAATATAAAATATTTAAATTATTATTATTATGTGATAGGATGAAATAGTAATTAATATCTAAATATCAAGATAGTTCGATTGTATTTGATGAATCACCCTATCTTTTGTATCTAGTTAACTAAATAGAAAATTATTATATCTAAATATGATATTCATGTCCATCTATGTTGCACGGACACGGATACGGACACGGAGATACGATACGGCAGGATACGGGGATACGATACGGCAGGATACGGGGATACGGCAAATTCTAAAAAACTAGGATACGGATAAGACTAAGATACGTCATGATAAAAAAAATAAAATTAAAAATAAAAATTATTAATTATAAATATTAGGTATTTTAAAATAATTTAAAATACTGTATTTTAAAATAATTTAAAATTCTGTATTTTAAAATAATATAAAAAAAATTTAAACCCTCTAACACCCCCCCCCCCCACACCACCCTTCCTTTACAGTTTCAATATTCAAACTCTCCCCCCTCCCGATACAAATTCCAAAACCCCCATTCCCTTTATAGAATTAGGTTACCTTAGGTATTGTCAGCGCCTCGACGGTGTGCTCCTCCCCTCCCCGTTTGACGCAATGATAATTGACAACTATTTCTCGCAATCGGCTTGTCGGCAACTCACTATCGGTGATGTGCTCCTCAATTTGTTGGAGATGTAGGAGTAATAATTAATATATAATGTATTTCCGACACGTTAGAATCGTAAAAACGCGTCAGTTGGTAAACGAGGCGTCTGTAGGTAAACGACACGTCTGTTGTTAACAACGACTATTTCCGAACAACGCGTCGGATATGTCTCTGACGAATATCCGACCCATGTCCACGTGTCGGACACGTGGACACGGCGACACGGGTCGGACACGGCGACACGACAGTTCCTAGGCGTATCCGTGCAACATAGATGTCCATATTAGAGCCTCACCATTACTATTATATATAATATAATAAAATATAAATATGTTAGTTATTTTTTTGTGAATCAAACATTCAGGTTCATCTATTTTGTTTAGAGGTGTCAAATGGGCCGGCCCAGCACGGCACGGCCCGTTTTTCACGTGCCCAGCCGTGCTACCGTGCCGTGCCGGGCACGGCACGGCACGGTTTTTTAAATTCGGGCATGGCTTGGCTTGGCCAGGCAGCACGGGCGCACGGCAAGGCAGGGCAGGCGGGGCGGGGCGGGTCTGTTTGGACCCGACCCGCGGTCTTTTTACCGGGGGCGGGGCCCGGTTGGGTCACGAGTCACGACTCAGTGAGTCGCGACTCGTGAGTCGCGACTCACGACTCACGACACGGCACGCGTGGCACGCCGCCAGTGCCATGCGTGCCTGCGTGAACCGGCACGGGATGGACCCGTGCTGGCGTGCCGTGCCAGGCACGGCACGGCACGTGCTTTGCTTCGCTCGGGCACTGCGCGGGCCCGGGCACGGTTTTTGAACGTGCTGGGCCGGCCCAGGCACGGCCGAACCGTGCCGTGCCTCGTGCTGGGCCGGGCCGGCCCGGCACGTTTGTCACCTCTAATTTTGTTTATGCAAGTGAATATGTATCTTAATATATTTTTTATCTCTTCTATCTTAATATTAGGATCCATATAAATAACTGACCAATAAAAAGTTGAGAATGAAGGAAATATATTTTAAAAACTTAGTTTTCATATTAATAGTCATGACACTTAATGCATGGTGTCATGACTGTGCTGTGCCGGGCCAGACACTATTGAACTAGGTCGTGTCTGGGCCACCTGGCCCATTTTACACCTCTATTAGGTTATGCCTATCATTTTTGTTGTCAGAACCCATTACATAAATGTAACGGGTAGCTGCCATGACCCATAGCCAATTTTTTTAAAAAAAATAACTTGTGAGGAGGTTGTGCTCCGTGACTCATGACTCATGCCCCTTCACTATGCCTGTGGATCATGCCAACTAGCACGACATGCATGTTTGGCCCAGCATGAGGCATGTTTGTTCGGTCCAACACTACATGAGTCATGCCATGGGCCAGCATGATCGCAATCTAGGCATGATTTTGGATTATGCTATGTCGGGCCTAGCATGACTATTTAAGATATTGCCTCATGCTGTGCTCATGTCACACAACTCATTGGATACCTCTAGATGTAAGAGTTAAAATGATTTGTATTCTAATAAGATTTGTGAATTAGTAACTCAATATTTTGTAAGATTTGTTGGTTGCATGTGAGTATTTACTGTGAATAATAATCCAAATGAGAAGCTAAATAATTTATAGGGAAGATTTATGAAGAGATTTATTTAGATGTTTGGAGTAGATTATCAAGATAATTTCTCTTTATTGACTAAGATGACTTTTATATTGATATTTGATACTTGTTTCATTGAAATCATCTCTTAGATGAAGGATATAACAATCAAATGTAAAGATGCCATTCTTTATGATGATATCGAGTATAAGATATATATGAAGCATTTACCTAGTTTTCAAACAATGACAATGAAGTTAAATTTTGTTCATTGATTATAGAAGACATTATATGATTTGAAGTAGTGTTAAGAATTTGATTTTGCAAGATTTTTACTAGTCATCTTATTTGATTTATATAAGTACATTATAGATTATTTTCTATTTTTTTAAACAAGTTCATATAATAAGTTTATCTTATTGATAATGTATACAGATGATGTTTTTATCATATGAGATTATAAATTGAGAATTATCAAACTTAACAAGTATCTTTAATCATAATTTCATATTAATATTTTGTAGAGGCTTGAATTTTATTTTGGGATGGAGGTGACTTACGACAAGAGAGATATTATATTGTCACAAAGAAGATATATAGTTGATATTTTCTTGGAGGTTGACCTTTTGGGTTGTATTCCAATGGATAATCTTATTGAGTTAGATATTATTTTTTATCTGATATGGGTCATCAACTTGATTTGATTATATATAAATAATCATAAAAAAATTAATTATTTGATTTTTATCAAATTATATATAATTATTTAATTATTATATTTAATTATTTTTGTTAAATTTTTGATTGTCTAAATTCTAAGTTCGTGATTCTAATGAAAAAGAGAGAGGCACTGAAAATAAACAATAATAAATATGATTCAAAAAATACCTTGTTTTACAACTCTAGGCATGTGTCTCAATAAAAAAAAAAGTAAAATAAAAAATAAAAAAAATATCATATTACTCAATATTCTTTTCCTTAATGCAATATTCAACTATTCCAAACAGCTTCTAGTAATGTTTGTATTTCTTCATTGGCAAAGGTTTAGTGAAGATATCAGCTACTTGAGTTTCAATGTTGCATTAATCCAAATATATTTACTTCTTCATAACTATATCTTTAATGAAATGATTTTTTATAGTAATATGTTTTGTTATGCTTATGTTGTAGAAAACATAATCTTTGGCAATTACAATAATAGATTTATTATTATAAAAAATTTTGTTGCCTTGACTTGTTTTCTTTAATTTCTTCCTAAATTGTTCTTAACCAATTTGTTAGCGAAGTGACTAATGATGCTAAGATATATTCTACTTCAACAATTGATAGAGCTATAGAAGATTGTTTTTTGGAGACCTAATATATTGCGGTAGACCCAAGAAACAAGATACATCCAGAAGTGCCTTCATATATTCTGTGCAACCTCTTATTTAATATCTAATGTTGAAATAGTCTTATATTTACAGTTTTAAAGTACCTTAAGATCAAGTTTATTATCCCCTTAATATACCGTAAAACTTTTATTGTAACTACCAAATATAAATGATTAGGAGAATGCATGAATCTGGACAACATGTTCACTGCAAAAATTATGTCCAGTTTTGTTGCAGTGAGGCAGAGGAGGCTTCCAACTAGGTTTCTAATCTAGTTTTCATCCAGTAATCTACTATCATTCTTTTATAGTTTTTGATTTCTAATTAGGAGAGTAGATACATGTCTACCGTCTAACATCCTGAACATTTTAAAAATATAACTAATATACTTATCTTGAGTAAAGAATACCCACCTTCATTATCTCGATCAATATCAATACCCAAACAATGGTGAAGAAGTCCCATGTCATGCAATTCATATTTGTTCAGCATATCATTTTTAACAATTGTAACTATGTTCATATTGTTTCACATACAAGCCTGTTGTTTTTTCATAGAGATTGGGTTTATCAGGGTTTCTATTGAACCCTTGTTTTAGAAGATAAGTATATATTTGAGTATGTCAAACATGATGTATTTATTTTAACTCACATTGTGCGTTATTTAACATATGAATTGTGAGACTTACGAGCTTAGGGTTTTTTTTTTTTGAATGAAAGGAAGAGGAGAGGGCGGAGGAAAATATAGAAAAAAAGAAAAGAATTTTTTATTAAAAATGAAAATATATATTTTGAATACAACATAATCATAATTATATGGTTTGTGATAGCTTGCATGTCAGGTGTTCTCAAATAAAAAAAAATTATAAAATAATAGAAAATAAATTAAAATTCACCTTCAAGCTGGGCCGTATATGTCACAAATTTCTAGCTTTGAAGAAATGAAAGTAACTTTGTCAAAAATCTAGGAATACCTAAGAGAGCCTTTTTGAAGATATTTATATTTTTATCACTAATAGGTATGTAGACTGTATCAATTAAATTATTCTAAATTTTCTTTTGAATAAAATAAAAATCAATTTTAATATATTTTGTCTGTTCATGAAATACCAGGTTGATTGCAATATGCAGAACTGCTTGGCTATCATAGTGAAATATTATTAGTCTTTGAATTGATAAGTCAATTAGAGCTCATAAATAACTGATGCCATAGTTTTCTTCTTTGTCTTTGTATTAGATCTTGAAACAACTATTCGCCTATTGCTTAGATGTGACAAATAGATTGTGCCTGGTCGGTACTACCTATTTTTTAGGCTCATTTAGGCTATTATGACGTGGTGGGTATGACATAGTTTTTACTTTTTAGCATTGGTCATGCTGTGTTGGCCTAATAGAAAACAAAGGTAGATAGATGTGTCAATTGGGTCGGACAGCCTGGACATGACATGAGGCATGACTTGATTTGTACAAGTGCCAAGCCCGACACGACATGGTTTAACTTCATTCTTGGTTTTGGATCATGCTGTCTCGAGACACGGTTCGTGTCGTGTTGGGCTAGAGCTGGTTGTGCCTCATGCTTCACCAGCCATGACCCACGTGCCTGGCCCAATGGCACAGCTTGGTGGTACGACCCATCAGCCCGAAGACATGGCCCAGTGGCATGACCGTCAGCCCGGTGACACATGATGACATATGATCTATTGATCCCTTCAGTATCTAGTATTATATCGAAATCTATTTTTTATGATACCTAATATTATTCTATATATGAGATCGAGACTGTAATCAAATGTCGTAGATGTACTTACATATATGAAGGATTGAGAATATTTGAGATTGAATATTCAAGATAAGACGTAAGAGATGATGATTAATGATAATTTATGAGACATAGAAAGCAACGATATTGAGATTATCATTAGTGATATTTTCAGACACATACATGATGATGGTCTATATATGCATTCCCACCACTATGACACTTTGTTTTATGTGATCAAAATGATTACTAGTATGTTGTTATTATCTATTGTAACATTACATAGATAGACTGTGTATCAGCTAGATGTAAGGAATATATTACTTTATTATGATCTAAAAGAGAAAGTGCTCATGCATCAACTTCAAGGATTTTCTATTCCTAAAAGTATATGTATGGTGTACAGACTGCAAAAGATATTTAATAACATAAAGTAGTTTATAAAGGTACAATTTAGTAAGTTTTCTTCAACATTCATTATATTTAGTCTTAAAAGATGGGTGTCATACTATTCTCATATTTTTTGATATGGATCATAAGGTAAGTATGTGATGTTAATTAAATATATCGATTATATTTTGATTATTTGAGATGATTAGTTGAGTATAATTCAATTCACAACTAAAATCATTTCTATAAATTGAGTTTCAAGTGTAGTATAGGGAAGCCTGATATATTTTCTTAGTATAAAAGTCAAATCCTCATGAGGTATGAGTTTTTTTTCTTAGTTGAGATATGTTTGGGATATTTTATTTGATCTCGGTATGTCAGGATGTATACTTGTTAACTTACCATTTGATCTATATATAGATTTGTCTACAGATATTGGTTTTTTAGTTGACTCTACTAGATCTAGTAGGAAGGATCATAAGAAAACTAAATGTAATCTTTTATCCTGGAGCTTTTTAGAAGAGTTTAGAAAATAATTAATTATACAAACAATATAAGTAATATCTTTTCTAATTATTGTTAAATAGTTTAATTATCGTACGCTCATTCTATATATAAAAGAATCAACTGACAAACCAATATATGTTGATAAGTCTACACTTAAATCAAGTAGTGAGTTAGTAGGTGCACAACCAAACATATCTAGATCATAAAAAAAATATCCAAAGTATATCTTCTATGAGAATGAAAAATCATGTTTTCTGAGTATCCGACTTCTATACCAAAAAAATTCTATAGACATTTCAAATCATTCATCTGAAACTCAGTTTGTAGAAATAATTTTAGTTGAGATAAACCAAACTAATTTATCATAATTAAAATATCATCGACATATATAATTAATATGACATATTTACCTTCTGATCCAAGTCGAAAGAAACATGAATAATTTGACACACATCTCCTAAGACCAAATGTAATAAATGATGAAGAAAATCTATGAAGCCATGCTATAGGAGATTGCTTTAAATCATAAAGTATTTTTTGCAATCTACACATCATATCTATGCTTTCAGAAATAGTGAATCCCCATGGATGTTGCATGAATATTTTTTTTTCTTGATTACCATGAATGAACACTTTATGTACATCTAGTTGATACATAGTCTACTTATGTGATATTGTAATAGAAAATAATAATCTAATAGTGATTATCTTAGTCATATGAGATAGAATGTTCTAGTAGTCAATGACATAGTATGCATACAATTTTTGACAACTAAACTAGCCTTGAGTTGATCTATATTTCAATTGGGTTCATCTTCATCATATTCATCAATCTACATCCCACTATAGGTTCTAGGCTTATCTATCGGTTTTGATATAAGATGCCATATATGGTTAAACGATATCACACTTACTTTTTCAACATGGCCTGTTACCATCTTGGATGAATAATTATCTTGGAAAAAATATCAAGAATCCCATAATTATAAAATAGGGATAAGGGTGTAGAATATATAATACTAAAATGAGAATAAAAAAATATTTGAGATAAAAGAAAATGAATAGAATACATCATTAGTTCCTTTTGTAAGGAAATCTGAAGGTTTAGGTCATTACTCCAAAATTGATTACCTGATACGATAGAATACTAATTGGGAATGGATTGTGGACTTATCTGTCTAGTATATATTTCTAGAATTGGTTCATCTAGTCTCCCAACCCTCATCTCACACTCTTGGCGACTCTCACACATCGTGTCTAATTGGGCACTCATATTAAACTCCTTTCCTAGGCACAATGTTGTAAGAAAGTTTTCACAACTCTCTTCAAAATTAGTCATGATAGTCATATCAAGCAGGATCAGTCATTACTTCCTCATGGGGAATAACCACTGGGCATAGAAATTAGCCTACCATTACAATGTTTAAAGGTATCTTATCTTGAATGAAGTCCTTAAAAAAGAATCTGGCCTCAAAAAATATGATATCAATATTCCTAATAACAGTTATATACTTTGGTGAATAAAACATAAACTTCTTCTAAGTGCTAGAATACTCAATTAAGACATACTTGACACATGCATCCATTTTCTCTTTGTTTAGAGAGAAATTTTGAACCAAACAAGTACAACTAAAAATTTTAGGTGAAAGGTGAAAGATTCTCTCTCTATGATATATGAGCTGGAATGAGATATGACCCGAGAGAATAAAGGACAATATCTGGTTGATTAGGAAGTTTACAGTTCACACTATTTCTTCCCAATAATACATAGGCATACTCATATGAAGTAGGAGTATTCTAATAATCTCAACTAAATATCAGTTATTTATCTCAACTATTATGAAGTAGGAGTGTCACATACAAATTGAGTTTTAATTTTCATAAAATTTTATAAAAAAAAATAACATTTTTTTAAAATACTAAACAAGTAAATAGAGTACAATAATTAATAAAAATAATAAAATATCATAAACTATATTATGTGATTTTTTACATGGTCTCCAAATGTCTAAGTGACCTAGATGGAATGTCTCCATCCTACTATTTCTTTGACATGTTAGATATGAAGTTATAATGTGTTATCCTAATTGATATTCATCATAATTAATAGACGTCACTCTTTTAATACTTAATTTTAGAATCTGTAACTTTTCTAGGGAATGATATTCCAATCAAGAGTGAATCAATAAAGATCAATAGTAGATATGCGTTTAAAAGGTCTTATGCGAATCAATAAGACCAAGTATAATTCATTTAGGTCAATCCCTAGGGATTGAGCGATACGTATAAAATACATGTCAAAAATTATAATAAAAATTTTGATACATATAAAATATATGTTAAAAAGAAAGTGACTAACATTGAGATTGTCATGTCTCCTTGCCTGTTAAATAGTCCCATTAGATACAACGATACTAAAGGCTTTAGACTCTAAAAGAAGTAAAAATAGTGCGGTTACCTATAGCATGTGTGTTGGCCCCTAAATCTACTATCCAACATTGGAGTAAGGTGGCGAGTAGTTAGTGTAATGGATATAGATATATATGATCTAGTGGTACCAAAGATCACAGTCTGAAGTACTCCCGAGAAAGTATCATTTCTTCAGTGAATACAATCATAGAGACCCCATCTTAATTAGGTCTAATAGTTTGTTGTATAGTTTCTAAACTTTAAAAGTCCATTCTAACCTAATGTGCAATGTCATACACTTTTCTTGAATATGTCTAGATCTTCTACAACAAGAACAAGTCATCACTGTCTTCTTGCTTGTTGGTGTATCTCTACTAGGCCTCTAAGCCCTCTCATCATTACTATATGAAGAAGATTTCATAGTACTTAGATTAATCATATAAATTTCACTTTATCTAGATATAACTGTAACTACCTAAGTGGTAGAGCTATTTTTTGATAAATCTATGAAAGAGAGAATTATTTTTTTTCCAAGAATTTATGTCCACAAACTAGAATATCATTCTACTAATAAATGCATATAAAAAATACAATACTTATGCTCACCAAGTTTCATCAATATTATTTGATTTGTCAATATTGATATTACCCTAATAATTATCTTTCATAATTATGTTCAAATTACATAGTGAGTTGTCTCATGCTAGGCAGTTAATTTACACATCAACAATAAGGTAATAACATCATATAAATGAAATATTCACGAAGAATATATCAAAATAGTCATATTCCAAATCTTCTTGCAAGTGTCATAAGGGCCAAACATATTCTATGCATTAGAATCAATTGATTGCCACAAGTATATTAATAGTTGTGCTCCAATCTGTATTTACTTGTTCGTCTCAGTTTGAGATGAGTTATTTAATAAGTGATCTGCTTATCTGAGTCATAAATTAGACTCTCACTATTGTTGTACCCAGAGAAAAAATATTCGTCCTCAATTTTTATTGGGTTACCACTAGTAGTCTCATACTGATTCTAACAAAATATAAAATTAAAACAATCAAAATATAAAATTAGTCAAAATATTTTTTTTAAAAAAATAGAGAAATTGTTGTCCTACACAAAAGATAACATGGGGCTGTCATACACAAAATATGGGCTTCTCTATACAAAATATGGGCTTCTCTATACAAAATATGGGTTTCCATTTGAAGGCTACCTCACACAAAATGGAGTTATTTTTTTTACAAAAAAAGAATTAAAATTTTGCAGGATAACATTGGTAATGATTATGTATCATCACCACTGTGTTGTTGCTGCATCGTGTAAAACATACTTTTTTTACCTGAAACTATGTTGTTGGATGCCCGACGACTTCATTGTCTAAGAATAAACACGAAACACTCACTGTAAGTGGATGTTTTACTGCTACAGTGTGGTGGTACAATCACCATCTTTGAAATTTCTAATGATCATGGTTTCCAGTGGTTTTCGAAGGTGAGGCATCACCGATGCACTGCAGCACCAATGCCCCTTTGTTGGAAACCACCATTCGATACCATTTAACCTTCTATTTAGGATTTGAGCAAGGCAGAGTAGAGAGGGGGAGATGAATGTGAAACAGTAAAAATCAGATAAATAAATGATAAGCTAGTGATTTAAATTTAATATATGATCATATATATGTGGTTTGGGGCAGCCAACAAGTTGAGTGCTTCCAAACAATAAAAAAGAAATAAATCATGAAAAAATTATAAGCTAAAATTCAACAATATGGATGTGTGTTTAGGATTTTCATGTATGTAAAGAAAATTTCAAGATGTGTATTTACATTTGGAGATTGTGGGCTTAGTCGGATAGAATCATATTATCATTTTAGCTGGGCTCATGTAATTATTAAGAAGAGATCCTTTATAAGTTTTTATATTTTTTTGTAGGTAATCTAATTTATTGGAAGAATAAGTGGCAAATTTTTATTTCAATATTCAGTACAAATATAGAATATAGAGCTATGATATCAATTTTTTGTTAGTTTTAATGGATCAATCATTTCATGGAGAAACTTTGCTTACTAATATAAAAATTGATGATACTTTACTATGATCATTAGGAAGACTGACACATTGCTGCAAACCTAATGTTCCACAAATGGATAAAATATATTAAGATTGATTATTATTTTATTTTGGAGAAGATTAAATATAGTTCAATTGCTGCTACCTACACATCTACTAGTGATTAGGTTGTAAATATATTTCATGAAGGTCTCAAATAATCACATGTTACTTTATTTTATTAAATTTATTGATTTGTGATATGTATGCTCTAACTTGAAGGATGTGTTGAGTTTTTAATTTGTTTTTGATTATTATATTTATTTTTTTATTGTTTGGGAGTACTCGACGTGTGAGATTCCTCAAATTATATATATATATATAAGATCTTTGTTGTATTCAAACTAATTTTTTCATTTTAATAAAATTAAGTTTTTTGTAATTTTTGATGCTTGCTCTTCCCTCTCTCGTCTCTTTCTTTTTGTTCGATACAACCCTTACTATTCGGTTGGGGTTAACAACTACCTTTATTGATTTTCGCATATATTTTTTTGACAATTTTTTTTTGTTTTAGTTTTTAGATTTATTTATTTATTTTATAAAAAATAAAAATTAATTTAATAAAAATATAAAAAATAATCAAAATTAAAAATACAAAAAAATAATAAATATTTATTTAATATGCCTAATAACTTTTATGCTTATTGTATTAACCTTAAGATTATATTAGACTTTTTGTACTAGTGCACACTCATAAAATATGGTTATCAAAAGAATAAATAGATATTTGATTGAAACAATCAGAATAATTTTTTTTGGTAAAAGTTTAAAAAGATATTTTAGGAGAGATACTATATTAATCATTAACTATTTATTAACCGAATGTCTCTTTCTATTTTTTTTATGTATATTTTAGATTTTGTATTTTAGTGAGAGATTATTTAATTTATCTCATAAATTTTTTTTGTTTTGCACAAGATTTCTCTTCATAATGTGAAAAGATAGCATCATGGGTGCTAAAATATGATTTTCTTAGTTACTCTAATATCAAAAAGAGTACATATACCACATACCCAAGACTAATACAATTTTAGTTAATAGTAATATATTTTTTTGAGCATTACTAATTCTTAAATTTGTCACGATGGGGTAAAGATTCAAATGAGTTGCCTGAATTTCTTAGCAATCTCAGGTAACTCATTTGTGCTTTCAAAGAAGAGAGAATGTCATCTCCTAGTAATTTCTAAACTTGTTAGATTCCATTATGATGACTTATCTCTCAAGTCATAATCTGTATTAATAATCATAAATTAGATTGATTATAGAAATGTATTTTCTTGGAAAAAGGAATTTTTTTCTAGTCAAGACAAGCTGGTAGTTTCTGAGTTAATTTTTGTCTTAATTTCGAATATGTTGGGAGCCAAGTGACTTAATCATCTAAGACTTCAAGTTTATCCTAGGAGAGAAACATATGAAGCTTGTTCATAAGAAATAAAAGTATCTGAAAAGCCAAATAATTGCTCAGTCAATTATTCTGAATTTAATAGTTTGATTAATTTTTGGAAGAAATAAATGAGTTGTACCCAACACTTATTTTTACAAATATTCTAGTACTCACATCTAGGGGGAAGGGTAGAATTTTTAAGTATGAGCAATATTTTTGCAAATCTTAGGTTATTGATTTGGCATAAATTTATATTCTTTTAGGATTTTGAACTAAGAAAATCTTAATTTTAGTTGACATATTGAGTACTAAGAGAAAATAATAGTAGAGGTAGATGAATGAGAGCTTTATTTCAATGTAAACATTAGAGGAGGATATATTATACCAGAGATAATTATTTGATAGTGTTTCGAGAGAGAAAATCGAAAATACTACATAAAGGCAAGATGACTATTGAGGTTTTCTAGTATGAATACTAAAATGAGGACCTAGTAGAGGTTTAATTGGATGTGACTTTAAATATTTGATTATTTTTATCGATGATTACTAATGTTATAATTGATTATCTTTGTTTCATGATATATCACATGTATTTTTTTTATTTTTTATAATTTTATAAAATAATAAAAAATCAATTAAAAGTATTTTTGAAAATTTTAATTTATTGATTAAAAGTATATTTATGTTTTTTTAGGATTTTGGAATAAGAAAATCATAATTTTAGTTGATGTATTGAATACAAAAAGAAATTGTTATAATTTAGATAGACAACAGAGTGGTTACTTTCAATATAAATACTATAAGAATATGAGACACACCAAAGATAGTTATTTGATATTATTTTTAGAAATGAGGTTGAGAGTGCTACATAGAGATAAAATGATTATCAAATCTATCAAGCATGTACATTGAAATGAGGATTTAATAGAAATGCAACTAGAGATGACTTTGAATATTTGATCACTTTTATTAATGACTATTCATGTACATATGATTATTTTTGTTTCATGATATATCACATGTGTTTTTTATTTTTTATAAATTTCATATAATTATAAAAAATTAAATTAATAAAAATATTAAAAAAATGAGAAATAATATTTTATTAGAATATATGTCCATTTTATTTTTTAACTTCATATTTATGAGAAATAATATTTTATCAGATATAGGTAGAATTTTAATGAGTGTGGATGCTATCTTATTTAACCACGAGTCATTTTTTAATAAGTATAGGAAGATTAGGAGTCCATAAGATTAATCTTGACCATTACTCTTTTTTACTCCTCAATAATCCCACTTGGACATCTAGCTAGAAGAGAGTCATATGAAGTTATCATATGTACTAAGTATAAATCTTATTGATTCTGGAGAGAGTGAGGCTCCTCAAGAGAGAAAATATCTCTCGAGTTTAGATGACATAGTAGCCCATAAAACTATTTTAGTTCATGTTCATTATGAGCTGGAGACTAAGAGACCAGACTACCCAAATATTGTCTTGAAGGGAGACAGGATTAATACTCATTACCTGATGAAACAAGTATTCTCGTATATGTATTTTTTTAGTCATTCCGTCTTTTTTATTATTTCTCTTGAGGGTACTAAAATATCAAAGCTTCTTTTTTGAGATATATCTCACCTAGTATGATTTCAAACTATGTTGGAAAAAATAGATGTCTTTCTTGCTAATGTGACCTAGGAATTATACGAAAAAGTTTATTATTAGGTGTTCACCATGAATATATATCAAGATGAGAAGATAAATTACTTTAAAACAAGAATTTTACTTAGTGGATTTACTCATACATTTAGTTTGAACTATTTGGACACATTCTCTCCAATGCCATCTCGCATATGAAGAATATATCAGTTGGGTATGAAAAATATTTTTTTTTATGATGATCTTGAGGAAGCGACTTACATGTAATATTTATTTGAGTTTTGAGCAGTACATTCAGATATAATTTATAGATTGTAGAAGACTATATGATTTGAAATAGTCAATGAAAGCATGATTTGTGAGATTTTCAATGATTATCACTGTGTTTGGTATAGAGGTATGTTACAAAGTTTTTTTGTTCTTTTGTTAGAGCCATGATAGTAAAATGATTTTGCTCATTGTATATGTGAATGATATTCAGGTTATGGGTGATGATGAGTTGGGGTAAAGAAGTACTTCTGGTTGCAATTTAAGTAGACCTTTTGAGATTCCAATATTTTTTTGGTATAATGATAACTTACTCCAGGAGAGATTATATTATCATAGATGAGGTTTGTGCTTGTTATCATTATGCATGTTAGACTTTTGGGTTATGCTCTAGTCGATACTTCTATAAATCTAGTTATTGACTTTATTTTTGATGTAACATCTCTTGTTGATTTGATTACTTACAAAAGATTTGTATAAAAAACTTATTATTTGATTATTACCTAATCATTTATAACATATGCATTTTGTATATTTAGATATTTTTTAAATTATCTATGGTAGATTTACTTTGAGGTATATGAAGAAGTTTTCATAGTCTTGGATTTCTTTTAGTGATCACTGACACCAATTTATATTAAGTGGAGATATATGATAAATTTGTATATTTTTTTTGCAAACAATATAATCATCTAGAAAAGTAAAGAATATATAATTATTTTGAGATCCAATATAAAAGTAGGTTTTAAAATGATGATAATTATTATTTGTGAGATATTTTAGAATAGACATCTACTCGAGGAATTCAAATATCTATTTTTTTTAATTACTTTTTTGATGACAATCATATATCAAAATATATATTTTAAATTTGATATTTCACAAGCAGATGAAAAACATATACGTGAACTTCTTTTTTCTCAAGGAGATGATCAATAATGAAACTATTACTATAATATTTATTCAAATAATAAGTTAATATTTTCTGATTTTTATGAATGTCTTGAAGAAATTTTAACTTATTTTTTTTTTAATTTATTGTTCTTGTCTTATATACATCAAATTGAATGGAATGTTATAGTTAATAGTTATACTATTTATGTTTTTACTGTTTTTGTTGTTGATCAGAATACTCAACATGTGAGCTGCTCCAATCTATTGTCCAATTATATAAGGGTATAATGTGTTATTGATTTCATGAAGATTATTAAATTTATGTTTATTGATTTCTATAAAGTATCTACTCTAAAAATTGAGTATGAGAAGAGACAAGACGATGCTGATAGGATTGCAGTCAGTAAAGTAAAAGTAGAACTCAGGCTTCATATGCACATGGAAGAAGTTTTTTGAAAACAGAGGACTAAAATTAAGTGGTTAAAAGATGAGGAGAAAAATACAAAGTTTTTTAATATTATGGCTAAAATAAGAACATCAAAGTAGAGAATAAAAATGTTAAAATCAGCTAATGGAGTTTGGCTAGAAAAGGAGGAAATTAAAAATGAATTAGAAGAATACCTTAAAAGTCATTTAGGTGGTTTGAATGACCTCAGAGGATCTACATCAATACAAAAGATAGAAAAGAGAGTCAAAGAAAAGGAAAACAGAGCCTTAGAGGAGATACCTGGAGAAGAGGAGGTGAGAAAGGTTGTATTTAGTGCCAATAAAGATAACACTGCAGGACTAGACGAGTGGAATAATGAATTTTTTTAACACGCCTGGCCGAAAATTAAGAAAGAGCTAGTCGCAGCTATTGCCTGGATCTTCGCTGGAGCGAAGATTACAAAGGCATGAGCCAAATCTTTTATTGTACTAATTCCCAAAAAAGAAAACTTGTAGATAGGAGAAGATTTCAGGCCAATAAGTCTATGTAACACAACTTATAAAATATTAACTAAATTATTCCAAAATAGACTTAGTAAAATTCATCCTTCAATCATATCAGCAGAACAAGCTGGTTTTATAAAAAATAGATTAATGATGAAAAATATTAATCTTGTCGCAGAAATGATAAGGGAGATCGGTGTGAGAGTTAGAGGACATAATGAAATTATGAAATTGGATCTATCAAAGGCATTTGATAGAGTAGAATAAGATATCTTGTGTTATCTAATGAGAAAAATGAGATTCTCGGAATTCTGTATTGATCTTATGTACGGATGCATTTTTAGTGCATGAGTCAGAATTTTTATTAATGGGCGGGTTGGGGAAGAATTTAAATCGATAAGAGGGCTTAGGCAAGGTGACTTGCTCTCTCTTTCATTGTTTAACATATGTCTAGAACTATTCATTATAAATTTAAAGAATGAAATGAAAAAGGGTAGCATCCTGATGTATAAGCAACCAAGGTACACTCCCAATGTAAGCTGTTTGGCACATGCAGATGATATTATTATTTTTACGAATGCAAGTAGTCGATCAATGAAAATTTTGATGAGGTTCCTGCAAATATTCGAAGAGGAAACATGACAAAGATTAAATAAGAATAAATGTTAATTTTTGTTAGCCGAAAAAGGGCCGAAAAGATAGCTCAAAAGGTTAAAAAAGTTACGGAGTTTACCCAAAAGAAAGACGCACTGATATGTCTGGGGTGCCCGATCTATGAAGAAAGGATTAAGAAAGAGATGCTAGAGTTTTTAGTGGAAAAAATGAAACTAAAGATACCGGACTGGAAAGAAAATTTGTTAAGCATGGTGGGAAAAATCACGTTAATAATGCATGTACTATAAGGTTTGTTAGCACATTTATTAATATCGATTCAGCTACCAAAATTCATAATAAGAAAGTTAGAAAAAGAAATTACTAATTTCTTATGGATAAAAATGAAGGTAAAAATAAGCTACATTGAAAAAAATGGAAGGATTTATGTTATCCGAGGGAGAATGCTGGTTTAGGTTTTTCTAACTTAAATGATATAGCTAAATCTTGGGCTGGTAAGAAATGGTGAAGACTGAAAGAAAATGATAACATCTGGACGGAATACGTAAATGCTAGGTATGGTCTTGGAAACAATGCTTTCAAAGACTCAAGAAATGCATTAAAAAGCTGGAAATCGATGCGAAGGCAATAGGATATTGTTGAAAAACATGCAATATTGTCGAGGAGTGGATAGAAATGGATGTTAGATCTACAAGGAAAATTCATGCTAAAGAGTACCAAATGGCTAGTGAGAAAGAAAAGGTCAACACAAGAAATATTCAAGGCGGCACGTGTAAAGGAGTTATCACAAAAAATAATTATTTTCATGTGGAAACTGTTCTCGAACGGGATACCGGTAGATAATAACATATAGAGAAAAAAAATAAAATTAGCGTCGAGATGTGAATGTTGCTATTAAGAGGCGGAAAGCATCAATCACTTATTTTCAACAGGAAAGATAGCCATAAAGCTTTGACATAAGTTAAATGTAGATGCAGACATTGATAAAGGTTCGACATGTTTGAAAGAAAGATTAATAAATTGGAGTAAAAAATCTACGAAAAATAAAATTCTTAAATGGATAAGAAATTATATTCTGCATATAGTAGTCTTGTGCTTATAGAAAGCTGGAAATAAGGGTAGGTTTGATGGTATTCCAATGAATTTTGATAATATATTAGAAAAAATTAAAAGAGAACGTTTATTTATTTCACCTTGTAACCCAATAAGATTTAGAAATATAAAGTCAGATGAAAATAGGAAAAAGGCCTGGGGCCTCGCCACAAAAATAGGTAGAGAAATGGGAGCTGTAGGTAGAGGAGGTACGATAAGGAATGATGAGGGAAGAGCAATGAAAGTTTTCACAATGAGATGGTAAGCATCTTTAGCCCTACATGTAGAGATCATGGCCTTGCATAAGGGACTGCAGATTTGTAAAGAAAATAAGTTGCAATATATTCAAGATTAGGTAGATTCAAGTTTGCTAGTGAATCTATTGGAAAGTAAAATAGAACTGTGGAGGTTCGAGGAAGAGATTGACATAATTAAAAAATTATTAATTGAATTAAAAAGAATAACGGTGCATATTTTTAGAGAAGCAAATGCATTAGTAGACAGATTAGTAGAAGAGGGTATGAAAAAGGGAGAGCAATTATTCTAAGGAGATAGAATTCCCGATAGGTTTAAAGGCCTAATAAATTTGGATAGAATAGGATTACCATATATAAGAATTTAAAAGATTAAGGATTAAGAGTATATAAGTCAAGAAGTAGGAAATGCTAAGGAGGTCAAATTAATTAACCTTGTTACATTTTGAGTTATTTTGCAGTGAATAATTGAAAAAGCAGGAAATGTATTGAAAAATACAAGAGTCACCCTGGTTCTGAGGGGTGACTATAAATAAAAAGACGAAGTTAAGCTGGCATTATGTGATTTTCTTGTGTGGTTTATTTGCTATTTTGAGTTGGCTTAATTGTAGGTTAGAGGGGAAGAGGATGTTGCAGCCCATGGAGAGGGGATTGCAGGAGACTTGGGGCAAAATTAGGTGTCCTATGTTTTATGGATCTATTGATGTGTCTATAAATGGATGTAAAGGGTATGAGGTTATAGCAGATTAGGCCTGGTAGGGGTATTGATTTGTTTTTTGCAGGATTTGACAGAGGAGGAAGATCTGAGGCAGAATGCTGTACAGAAGCTTTCGGAGGTGCTGTTAGTCTTTTGGCTAGGCAGGAGCAAAGGGTCAGAGAGGCATAATGGGAGGCATGCGGAGGGATTAAGCAGAAATGATCAAACATAAGGTCCAATATCAAAAGGATCGTACAAAACATAGGACAACAAAGGGAGCCACAAAAGGAACGAGGTTTTAATGTTATGTTATTTGCTTGCTGTAATTTTACTTGTTGTAACTTTTAAAAAAAATGTTGTAAGAGGGTAAATGGTAGTATATAGTTTGTAAATAATCGTATTCCTCCGCCGAAAGAGAGGGCTATTATAATAATAAAACAAACAAAAAAAAATGTTTATATATTTCTATAGTAAAAAAAATTATATGTTTATATGGTTTAATATTTTTCAACATGATGTTCAGCAATTTAACATTTCATTTGCACAAGTTGTAAATCCATGAATTTGCTTCATCCAACTCTCACCGAGTGGGATTCAAACATGTTGGTTGGATAGTACTCAATTCAATTAATATAAATTGGAGTAGATTGACTCATTCTGACTTGAATTGGGTCCTAAAAATAATGCCACCAAATGATGCATTTGAAAAGATCCATAACAGTCTCAAAAGCACTATGATGGAATGACAAACATAAAGTCATATTAAAATCTAATTGTGTTTTCACGGACTTGTTAAAAAATGAACTAAGTATCTGAAAAACATATGAAAACACACACCTCATGATACTAAAATCAAAAATAACTGTCATTAGTGGTATTAATTGTTAATGCTGCTGTTGGATTTCTGTCTCTGATACTATCTGAAAATAAAGCTAATATAGAAATACACTTAGTCCTCGCCGATAAATTCATGAATACAACTGATATAAATATACAAATAAAATTATTTAAAATATTCCTAATTGGAAATAAATTTTTGAATACAAGTGATATAGATACATAAAAACAACTACAAATTATTATATTCTTTCTTATACAAATGAAAAAACAACACTCATTCAATAATACTCAACAAGTATTTTCATTTTTTAAAATGTATAGGTACATGAATATTCATAAAAAAATATGAATTACAGCTCCCAAGGGCTTGCTACAGGCACTCTATTAAAATAAAAATGTCACAAACAGAATATCATTACATATAAACTGAAATAATACAGTAGTACTTTTAAGAAAAACATAAATCAAATTTTCATATTTATTGAACAAATGATTTTGGCAACACACATGTTAAATACTTCCATCAGAAATAAAAAAAAAAAACAAAATGAATAACAAGAAAATTGTAATAATAATGATCTTTATTTACCAATATAGATATTTTTTGTGCTATTTTCTGCATGTAATCATTGGTCTTATTTACCCTTTGGTGGTAAGCACACTTGTTGCTTTAATGACAATGATTTGACTATCTGGCTCTGTGTAACTTTTTGTTTTCTTCCAATTCTTTTTCTTGATTCTGCTTACCAGCGAACAAATTTTTTGAATTATAGCTGCAATAAAAGAATTGTTAATCCATGGTGCATGTGCCTGATCCAGGGCTCAATGCCTTGATTCTGCATATACACCAGCTTCTCTCTAAATAAAACATTGTCATTGCCACAAAACATATTGAAGATCCAGTTACATTCACTTTTTGAGTTCTACCTTATGAATTTTACGAACATGTCATAACATGCTCTATAAATAAATTGCTTTATCAAGTTGCCCCCATGAGTTAGTTCAGATGTCAGGGGTGAGCTTCTGGATTATGGTTTGTTTGTGAGAACCATGGTTCGTATCCCACAACTAAATTGAAGGCAATATTCCTCTGTGGACTTAATTGGATTTGGAACTAGTGGGGAATGACCATCTCTATTGGTATTAGTCTAGGGTCGTGTAAGCTGCTAACTGGGCAGCCACGTTTCAAAAAAAAAAAAAGTTTCTTCGCCTGGTTGTGCTATGTTACTCTTATTTTGACCATTTCTTGCAAGGTCGAAGATGACAATTCTGACCCATGCTACTTTGCAAACTTCTATGAAACATGAATGCATGTTCTTCGAAACTTTTTTTCTCATGATATTTTTATTGCAATAACAAATGTAATGAATTTTCCAGAGGGAGCTGTGGCAGGAGGTATTGCCGGAGTAGTGGTTGAAACAGCACTATATCCAATTGATACGGTTAAAACAAGGCTCCAAGCAGGTTAATAATGCTTCATTTAATGATATGTAACTTATGCAATCTTTATCTGTTACTTAAAGAGATGCATATTGATTATTCTTTCTCCCAAGTATATTTCACAGAACAGAATCACATCTCTGTGATCATGCAGCGCAGTTGGATGAGCTGCTGGGGGACAGTATTTGTGTTGTGAAATTGTGAGGTTGTGGGCAGGAAGTGATGTCTGTGCAAGAGCAGTGTGTGCTTTGTTGCCTGGTGTTATTCTCGTTGATGGAAACTTCGTGGAATGTCAAAGCGAGCAGAGTCAATGGAGACAACTGGCAACAGAGAGTAGTTATGAAATTTGATTATTGTGCTATGGTAATTGAAGCTCAAAAAGCAACTTTTGAGGAACAGTCTGGTAATCACTAGAGGTGGAACACGGGTATACCAGGACCCAAAAAAAAATGGCCTGGCACATAAAGTCCCACCCAATCTCGGGCATGGAAACAATGTGGGTTGGCAAGATCTATAGGTATGGGCCGTTCCAAGTCTGTAGGGTTGGTCCTTGTGCTGTTAGGGTAGGTGGAATGGAACAACCAGAAATGGCAACCTGACTGTCCTGAATTTGGCCTATATCTCAATTCCTATTAGGACATGCTTAGGTTGTGCCTCGGGGTGAGATGAACTCATGACTCAAATATGACGTGAGATTCATGTAGAGGTGGAAATCTTACCTAGTGCACAAGGCTCCTGCTTTAATGTGGTATGTGAGAATTGAGAAATTAATATCTCGACCACTTTATATCTGAAAGTTAGAAAAATTATGTCTGAGATACGTGAAAAAGTCTCCAGGAAATACGATATCATTTAGGGATTATGAACATTTGTAATTAGTCAGATATTTAGATTCTAGTTGAGTCTTAGTAAACTTTGAGTGAAGATGCATGATTAAATTTTGTACTTTTCTTGGAGATAACTCTATCTCATGGAAAAGTAATAAATATGTAATTATTTTGAGATAATATATATACAAAGTTCAGAACAATGATGATAGTTACTTGTAAGAAATTTTTATATGTGATATCTTTCCAATGAGATTATATATTCATTTTCATATTCTATTACTTTTTATTATGATAGATAGGCTATGATGCATATAAGCTCAAATCTAATATTTAATGAGTAAACTAAATGAGTTTGGAATATGAGATCTATCTCTCTTGAATAAAATTACTTATCACTCTAAAGTATGACATTTGATACATGCATGTAACGTGAAAGCTTTTCAAGTTATTATTCATGCTAATATTATTCTTTGTCAAACACTTTTGATTTTAGAGTTTTTATCAGATCAAATACTTTGATGTTGTATAATGGATGTATGTGTGATTCATGTGTCAACTTTTAAAAAATAATAGTGAGTTGGGTCATGCCCATTATCTATGCCCACTGACCCCACCCGACTTATGGTTTTTTTGAGATAGTTATTTGAGACACAAGGTACATCGATGCATAACAGTTTTTTGGATCCATGAGGCGCAATACATAATTAAGGTGCATATTTTTTTGTGAGATGCACTTTGCATAAAAATATATAAAAATTATATATTTTAGTAAATAATTATTTATAATTTTTATTTATTAATAAAATACAATTAAACAAATAATATTAAATATAAAAACTAAAAATTATTTGTATTTCTTACTTTTATAATTATTCAAAATTATAAAATAAAATAATTGAATTCTAACAATCAAACAGAAAAAGTTTAAAATTCAAATTTCAAATAAATTACATTAAATATAAAAATGAAATATCATTAATATTTTTTTTCATAACAACAATTAAAAGTTCAAAAAATCAAGTAAAATAAATATCCATAGGCCTTTTTCAAACTATAAATTCATACAATTATCACTATCATTTATTTTATTATTACTTTTGAATTATTTCTCATTTTTATTTTTCTATTCTAATAAATAAGTTATTCCTTCATCTTTATCAATTAAAGAAAGAATAAGAGTATGATGATGTTAACTTTAGTATTAATGTTTTCCTTGAATTTATTTTAACTCTTGTATAAACCTTAAGCTCTCCAGCTCAACTAACTCTTGCAACTTCACTATATATTAAATCATCTCTTAATAGTTAATCATTTTCTATGGTATTTTTATCTTTTATTTTTTTCATCAATTATTTATTATTATCATCTATATCTTTTAAGGAAATAGGATCAATGATATGCTGCTTATTGAATATTTTTATTATTGTTTGGTTGTACTTAATGTACATAAAATCATTTAAGCATTGGTGTTCCAACTTATCTATTATCTTGCTATGAATCTGAAATAAAAATTATGTTTATTAGATTATGTATTATATTAAATAATATAATAATGATATTTAATACATGTAATTATTCTTATAACTCACATTCTCAAAATTACTTTAATTCCTTTACAATCGGATACACTACATATTAGGTTGAGATTTGAGAACCTGCAATACAAATTTTTATAAATTTTTAGTATTAGTTTCAAATATTTTTCATTATTTAGCTGCAATTAATATAAATATATTATTAGTTGAATATTTCTTATATTTTTATTAAAAACATATAATAATTTAAATACAATAATAAACTAACTTTATAACATGGGTGTTTAAGTCTTTTTTATTCTAATAGCAAACTAATTGCAAAAAAAGTCTAATCATAATATAATTATATCTTATTCACCTCTCTTTTATCAATCTTGACATGTATTTATATATATCTTTAAATATTTTTGAATCTAGGTTCACTGTTGATTTTTTTTATATCATAATAGAACTTCGAGTTCAAAAAATATCCAGCTGAATACAAATGCTCATAAAGCTGAATCTCTTATCTCTTATCAATAATTTTCATGATTTTTTAATACTTCTCTTCATTCCTATTAAAGTTTTTGAAAATGATTTTTTTTTGTATTTTTCATGACAACATAAATGTAGTTCATAGAATGTTTTTTTTTCACAATCTACCAAGCAAAGAACAGGTACAAGGAGGTCTGACACTTTCAAATAAAATACTATAATATTCTAAAAATGAGGCATGAAAATTATACTGGCCATAAATATATATTTTTTGTCCAATCTAAACTAGTAAGCATATTTCTTAAGTTATTTTGATTATTTGTTGATATGAGATAAAGTGATAAAGATCATTATAAATCAAGTCTTTGTAGGCCTCAATATTTCTTCTTGTTCTGTAAATTATATCATCTTGTTGAGTAATTTTGCTCTATTATATATATAGTCACTTATAGATATGTCTTGCTCAACAATCTTTTTGATATGTATTAGTTTCTCAATACTTTCTAATAATAAGTCAAGAGAATGTTCACCACATGGTTTCTAATACAAATGTGACATTTTTTATTCCAAAAATCTTTCTATATTAGTTAAAATTAAATATGAATATAGAAATAATTTATAATGTGTAATTACTTAAGTAAATAATGAAAAAAATTCAAATTAAACTATAAATACATCATTATCATATAATTTGAAGTATTATCTGTTATAACTTAAATAATATTATTTTCATCAATTTTTTTTACCCAACTATTAAGTATTTTAAATAATTTATCTTAATCATAAAAGAAATATCAATAGATTTTATGAATATCATTTTTCTTGAAGAATTCATTATAAAATTCATCAGTATCTTATATTTTCTATAAATCTATCTATCCAACATAATTGAATATTTATTTTATTTCTATTCTGTGAAATAATTATTAATTAAATTATTTGTAAGAGTTATTTTTTTTAGATTAATAACTTTTACATCATGATAATTTGGTCCCTTATTTATCAACCTGTTTATTTGTCTTGAGATTTGGTTAGAAAACTAACATGTTTTACCATATTAAATGAAATTATGACATCATGCGTCCATCTACAAAATAAAATATTTTCTCATTGGCCTATTTCTTATAAGTATTGCTGAGAGTGAATTGCGTATTTTTGTTATTTTGAATAATTTTTTTTAAAATAATGAGTAAAAAAATGATCAATGAGTTATATTTGTCTTGACCTATTTAAGTCACTACTACCACTATCATTATCTCCAACATTACTATCACTACTAAACATATCATTTGATACTATTTTATTGGTAACAACATATTCTTATCATCTTCATATTGGAACCTAAAAAATATTAATTTATATTATTCTTTTAAAAACTCAATTGACTTTTTTGAGTTTTTTTGACTAGCATATACTTTTCTAATTCTTTCTTAACATGGTCGGAATATTTTGTATATTTTTTTTGTATTTCTAAATGCTACAACAAGATATTTTTCTTGTCTATAAGTATATTCTTTTTATTATCTTATTATGAAAAATATAAATAAGAGTATATAATTTTTCATATCAAGTTGGTGTGCATATTTTTATGTTTGATCTTTTATTTCATTATGAAAGTGTAATGTTGGATGATGCATTATTTTTCATGGTCAATGTATTTTTTGTTTTAGATAATAGAGCAGGTTATTTTTCTGCTATTCAATCTACACTATCAAATAGACTAGAAAGTTTACATTATTTATGTTAGTTAGTAATCTGGTCCATAATTTTTTTTAAAAAAAAATTGATTCTAGTGTATTTAATAAAATTGAAATTAATATTTCAGATGCTTTTGATTTAGAAAACTCTTTAAAATTGGGTTGTCTCATAATCCTATGGTTCTCCATGTACATACAAAACATAGGCTTAATAGGTGAACTTTTATAGTATAGACATTTGAAAAAATATTAGATGAGTTGAAGAAATTTCTATCTAATCTAAATATTGTAAAAAATATATAGCAGCAAAACTAGTAGTGAGAATGGATATTTAATAGGACGTGATTAATAATACTTAAGGGAAAAATAATACATTAGAAATTTTAGCCATGATATCATTAAATTTGAATCTACGCTAGGTTTAATGATGCTTCATCTATAATTATGAATTTATAAGTGAGTGAATGATTAAATTAATTATTAATGAGTTTTATATTTAAATTTATAAAAGATCCTAAACTAGTATAATATATACAAATTTATTTAAATTCACATATCATAGGTTCTCAAAATTGACGTGTAGAAATGATATTATAAAATAATCTAAATTTGATAATAATTTAAGATCTTAGAAATTATAATATATTTTTCATAGGTGTTACCTTTCACTATACTAATTCTAATTAGAAATTATTTAACAAAATCTTGAGTTTTCATTAGTGTTTAAAAAGGTGAAAGTGTTAGGCGATATATTTTTGTATTTGTAAGATGAGACGTAAGCCTCGAGATATCGAGGCATAAGCTTTTTGATCCTCATAATATATAATTAATTTATTATTTAAAATATATAAAATAAAATAGCATTAATTAAAACATGAAAACATTTCAATTTAATTAAAAAAAAGATATATTAGTTCAAACTTTAATAAAAAATCATAACAAATTCATTAAATATGAAATAGAGTAAATTATTTTAATTTAAATTATTCTCATCAATATCATTATCATCCTCATCCAATGTATTAAAAGTAAGTAAATATTTACTATCATGTATTCCCATTTCATGTAAATCTTTATCTTCATTAATTGGTGTTAAATTAAACTTATTCTCTTTGCCTCTGCCTCCACTTATATCTAGTATAAATTATTAATTAGATGTAAATATTATAAATTTTTTTATTAAATTTAATCAAATATATAACTTAAATTTTTGAGTACTTACTTGCTACTTCATTATGAAATTAAGAATTTAACAAGACATAATTGAAATGAATCTAAAAATGAAATTCAGAATTTAATTGGTTTAATGTTCAAACTTTAAATTAAAAAAACCAATATTTTTTTAAGAGGAATTTAGATTTACAAATGAAATTAAGTATTTTATTGGTTTAAATTTTAAAAGTTTAAATTTTTAAAAAATAATATTTTTTTCGAGGAATTTTTAAAAAATTGAAATTTTTATTGTTTTAATTTATCAAAATTGAAAATTTTAAAAAATTGATAAAAAAAATATTAAAATATTAAGATATTAAGAGAGGGAGAGCTTGTACCCTTAAATAGGATTTGGGAGAAGGGGGAAAAGCGGGATGAAGAGAAGAGGGCGAGCACGAAGAGGAGGGCGCAATTGACAAACATGCATTAAACAGTAAAAAACCACGAATCCCCAAAATACCAAATTTCCAAAATACCGAATTTTCGAAATATCAAATTCCTGAATTCTCAAATTCTCGAAATACCGAATTCCTGAATTCCTGAATTTCCAAAATATCGAATTCCCGAATAGCCGAAATCACTGATTGTTGAAAATTTAAAGTGCCGTAAATCTGTATTAAAAAGTCAAAAATGCGACACCATTTTTTTTTTCAAAAAAAAATCTGTATAAAATCGTAATAAAGCTTTCTTAATTTTTTGTTTTTTTTCAAACACCTTGACGCGTTTCGAGTTCATTTCGCCCCCATGCACTTTTCAAGGCGCGCCTTGTTTACGCCTTTGAAAACTATGGTTTTCATTAGATATTGCATCCTCATAATGGTTTTAATATATATGGGTATGATGATAATTTTTAAGAAATATAAAATTCAAATAAAATATATAGTATCACATTTAATGATATTTTAAATAATAAAATGATAATAAATTTATTTGATAATTATTTGAGGTCATTTAGTTGAGATTTTTTATGTTAGATACTTATGTGTTATATTATTAATATATAAAAGTACAAGATGATTTAAAAATTAATTTTTCACTTATTGCATTGTATTTGGAATTCAATAAAATTTATTTGCACATCTAGCACCCTATAAGAATTTAATAGCTATATAAGTTATTATGCATAAAAAAGAAAATTTTAATTTAATATCATATATTAATAAAATTCAACATATCTAATATTGTAATTATGTATTGATTATAATATATTATATTTGATTTCATGAAAAGTAAAATTGATGAAATCTTAATAATTGAGTATATTTGAGAAATATGATTTTCATTTTTAAAATTTTTAAAGCTTTTTTTTTGCAATATGAGAAACTTGTATTCATATATATAATTTTAATTAAATTCTAACTTGATATTTAATATTGTTGGAATTCAACATATATAATATTAAAATTATATGTTGGTTATCAACATATTATATCCAATTTTATGAATAGTGAAATTGGTGAAGTTATAATAATTGAATATAATCGTGTTAGGATTAACTCATTCTTCTTTTGAAGCTGTTCATATAGTAGAATTATGATCTTGTTTTCTACTTTCATGACTAGTCTAAAACTAGAATATGTGCTGAAGAGTTGTATCCTATTTTATGGTGTTGTGATTGGACTAAAACTAGAATATATACTAAGGAATCACACACTATTTTGTGGTGTCGCGATTAGAATAAAGTCGAAAGATTTGTTGAGGAGTCGTGCCATGTCCTATGATGTTGTTATTGGACTAAAGCTAGAATAATTACCAGAGTTTATAGTTGCATCATGGATTTTAGAGTCATGACTTGAATGAAATCGCAACCTATTTTGAGTAGTTATGATTGGAGATTATGTTTTGGAGTCCTGACTTGTATATTTAATGAAATAATGGCTCAACTTAAGCTGTAATATATATTAAGGTGATGTGATAATGTTCTATGGTATTGTGATTTAATTGTTGTCGCACTATATTTTATATTATTATGATTGATAAATTAAGGATTCAAGTTATGACTTATTTTATGTGGTCATGATATTAATGAAACCGATATATGTTTTGTGCATATGTGATAATAATGGAGGTGTTAAATAGGCTGTGACAATGCCCGACATGACCCAATTGGCTTGCAGTAGTGCTGGGTCATGCTGCCTTTGGTCAGGCCCCAAATTCCCCCAACAAGAACAACCCAACCATCTAAGCTGAACGTGGCTTGTGCATCCCATTTTTTTTTTTCAAAAATATCCAATCCCATCTGGCAATTACTCGACAGGGCTTGATCCATGACCAATGACCTACCCGTGCTTAGTCATGATTCACTCTGCTAGTGGACAATGCCATTGGGCCAGGCACGAGGGTATTGCTCGGCTTGGCATGACATATGACTCGCTCTAGCCCAGCACGACACGAACCTTACCTTTGGTTGGCACGGTTCAATTTTTGGCATGGTTTTGGACCGTGCCATGCCAGGCTTGGCAAGGCTAATTTGGGCCGTGTCTCGTGTCATGTCCGAGCCACTTGTCTTACTTGATACCTCTAGATAACAATGATGTCACAATATTTTAAGTTAATAAGTTTTTTAGGCTACTAGTTAAAAGCTTGTAAATATAATCAACATATTAGAAAAAAAGAAAAAGGGAATTATAAATATTGAGATGTTGCAAAATGTCAAGTTTTGTCAATAATGAATTTTTCTCTTTTCTTGTATGTTTTTCTCTAATTTTTTCTCATTTGTGTGTGTGTATTTCTTCTATGAGTGTCTTATCTCTCTCTTCTCAAAATCCTAAGTAATTGATTTTTGATTGGCTTGGTATCAAAGGTTATTATGCAAGATACCATGTTGGGGGTGAAGATCAGTAATTGATCTTCGATTGGCCTATATTTGAGTCTTAGCACTTGGTATCAGAGCCAAGTTTGAGAGTCTTGGATTCTAACAAATTTGTAAGTAAGATCGTATTTTTAGGGTTTTTAAAACTTTTTTTTTATGATATGAGGAACTTATGTTTGTTTATTTACACTTTCACATATTGTGTTGCACTTAAAGTATGTGCAATATTAGTGGTGTTGTGTGTGCATAAGACTTTTTCTTAGTGTAAGTTTTATAAGAGGTTAATATCTGGACTATGTTACCTCTGAGAATCTGAAAGATTGTATTTGACGAGTCTTGAACATGAGATATATTGGCCTTGGATGAAGACATATGTTATTTGCACAAAAGTATGACTTTCAATATATGCATGCAATATGAATATTTCACACAGTGTACACCACGACTCCTATAGCACAACACGACACTTGTAGCATGACACAGTGGCCCTAGTGGGCGACCAAAAATTGGGTCATGCCAGTTGACATGACCTATTTGACACCTTTAATTGAGCCATGCTAGGTTGACTATTAATGAAGTTGTGTAGGCATGTCATGACTCGTTTGACACCTCTAGACTAGTTGAAGATGCCTATAATTATTAAATGAGATACAAAGTATTATAGATTCTTTCATATATCTAAAAATGTGAATAATTATATTAAGGTGATTATGTCAAGGAGAATCTAATATATAACTAATTATATTGATTAGATAAGTTATTTTTGAACTAATAATAATGAAATAATTAATATTTTTTATAATTCTCTAATTTATAGTCGAGTCAACATGATTATTCGTATTAGATAAAAAAATTGTACTTAGCTCAATAAAAAAAATCTTCTGTAGTATAATCTAAAAGAATAATCATTGAGAGAGTATCCAAAATATATTTTCTCCATGACAACATATTACATATACTATTATAATTTATATTAATCACTAGAAAATATTTGAGTTTCCAAAGATTATTTATTTGAAATAATGATTGAAAGTATTCTGAGTTGAGTGATTTCTATTTCTTCATTTCTCATAATAATGATATTATCTATAACACACTTGTGCAAACTAAAAGAAGTAACCGTGCTGGAAAATTAAAGCCTTCCACAACCTGTAAACCAAATCTAAAAAGTTTTTATGTGCTCAAAAATTAAATGACTAGTTCATATACATTTTCTTCTTAAAATCACAATGAAGAAAAATGTTTTTTTCATCTAGTAGATGTATTATCCATCTGTGAGAAATAATAAGAAATATGAGTATCCGAACTGATGTTATCTAGGCCATTAAAGAAAAAAATATTATTATAGTCAACTTTAAAATTATGAGTGAAATCTCTCGTAATAAGATTTGTTACGAGATGTTAGATTTAAGAGTATTTATTTTTTTCATCATAGACTGATGTTATTTTAGATGAGATAATATTTCGGAAGAAAACTTACGTATCCTAATAATTTCAAGAGAAATAATAAAAGATAAAAAAGGGGAAAGAGGTGAGCACAATAAAAGCTGATATAGTGTTGAATATAATTTTTTTTTGTTTCTTCCAGAAAATAATTAGAATTTCTAGATCAAAATAATTAATTACAAGATATTTTGATTTTTCTAAAGATTTTTTTTTTGTTTCTAAATAATCTAAGCTGTTTTTTTTTTGAAAATACATGAATATCTAAGTAATCAAATCTCTCACTTCCTACCTCATTTAAAGTTGAGATTGGAATGAAATGTAGATTTATCATCTCATGTTGACTAGGAGGAGATTCTTTTTCCAAGGTAACTTCATCATCTCCATAAAAAAAAGAAGGTTTTGTATTTATTGGAATATATATTAATTTGAGCAAAGAATCCAAATAATATGATCCAATAAGCTCAAAATGAATGAGTTCTTAATTCTTATACAAATAAGTCTGGTGAGAAGTATAATAAATTTTGTTATGCTTTATTATTTGATTCACCTTATAATCTAATTTTGAAATATTTTTTATATAGTGATTAAAAATTCTCAGTTTGATCAGAAATTGATGATAAAATTAAGAATGAACAAATGAAAAATTAATAACATTCAAGCTTCTAGAAAGTTAGTTAATAGTAGAAAAGATTACATATAACTTTACTGCTCATAATTGAAACAAGCTATTCTAAAAGTATTTTGATCTTGTATTACAACATTAATCAAATAAAAAATTATATTAGTATTCATCTGTTGGATAATATAATTCACACGAAGTAAAATTTTTTGAAAATTTAAAAATAAAACTTAAGATGGACATAAAAAACCAAGATTAACTTTATCATTTCCAAAGATTTTATATGTTTTGCAATAATCTATAACAAGAGCAAGCAAAAAAAGTAGTAAATAACAAATGATTATATGTGATATGATTGTTTGCTCCTAAGTCAATTACTCATGAGTCAGGAGTGATAAGCCGATTATGAAATTTTTAGTACCTGAAGGATGTGAAATATCAGTTACTACCTTATCCGTGAGGAATCATATATATTTTTCTCTAGTAATGATTATACTGGGGGACTTTGTGAAGACCCACATATAAAATTAGTAGTCATTGTACCTTATTCAATAATTTGTATATTCATGACTTTAAACCTGGAAATAACTTCTCTTAATTTTCTTTGATATGACAACTCATTTTACAATTTGTACAGTCTAGGAAAGAAATCCTACTCGTGTCTCTATCTCAATTAGTTCTCTTTGTTGCCTAAATAAGTGGTATGAAATACCTCTCTGCTAGGACTCTGCCTATTTCACTTAGACAAGTAATGGATTGTTTGTTGGTAAATCTCTAATCCGGAGTTAAAAATATAATTACTTAGGATTTGACTAGAAAATCTTACAAAATTAGTAGAAAGATAATATAATTGTTTCATTCCAAGAAGTTATTATTATTCGTCTTATTTTAGTAACCATGTATATTCTAACTAAGAACACCTCCAAGCATTATGGAGCTAATTATGTAAATCAAGTAAAATAACTAGTAATTTGTTATAACTCCTTAGACTTTTTAGTCTCAATCCCATTAACTGAGAGGCTATATCATATATTTAGGTAGTCTTAGATGAGTATAAGAATATTGTAAGTTCTCATAATAGCTTGTAGGTAGTGTGAGATGTAAAAACTAAGGATACTTTTGCTTCAATATATTAGCATAATGTAATCAGTAATTTAGAATTAGGCAACAATCATATCTCATTCGTCTCATCACTAGTACAATCTTCTGTCAGATAATCACATTTCTATTGATAAAAGAGTCATGCAAACTACTATAACTCATTTTATATAGTTTCTTTGTCATAGTTTCAACATAGTTATCATAGAAAATAATAAATATAACTCAATAATCTCAATAATATACTATGCTCTTATATAATGAGTCAATGGATTGGAGTAACTCATATGTTAGTTACTCTCATCAATAGTAATAAAAAAAATAAAAAAACATAAAGGATATAACTATGAACTATAACACTCCTCAACAAGCTGCTGCATATAAGTCCAGAATACCAAACTGGAGAAAGAAAGTAAATTGAAGTCTCTTCAAAATCTTTGTGAAAATATCAATTGATTGCTCTATTGTCTGGATATATATTTTAGTAATGATCTCATCTTGGATTTCCTTTCTGAAATAGTAGGCCATCTCTATATATCGTGTTTGCTCTTAAAATACTAGATTTGAGGCTATATGTTTCGGTGATTGTCAGACATGGCAACATGATGAGGATTTTCCAATCCTTGACCCATCCCATGCCCAATTTTTGGTGAGGTGGGACAGGGAGCTGTTTATATGTCATGGGATGGGGTGGTGCATTCCTCGCCCCCTTGTCCTATATGTCTAGCTCTACGATTTCAAGAGCCAGATGGGGCATGGGGCTCAGGGATTGTATTCCCCAAGCTCACCTCGACCCTTAGCCTAGATCCTAAATGGGGTAGGGATAGGGAGGGGATTGTAATCCTCGTCCCCACTTTGACCCTACATAGGGAAAAATTTTTTACTTCGCCCCTACTCTATCAACCTAGTTTTACAAGGAATCCTCATCTCTTTCAGGGTGGGTCCGGGTGGGGTGGAGACGCGACAAATAATCAAGCTTAGTGTTTGTCTATCACAAAAAAGAGTATTGTGGGGGGGAGGGGGGGGAATGGATTTTCTATCTCCTCTAGTAGATGTCAGATTCAAAATATCTCATAAATAATATTCATCATCATTTTGAATCATTCTTTTATAACGGATTTTAAAATATTTGTTACCTCTTACTTTTATAGGAGATAAGATTGTCTCTTAGAAAAATATAAAAATTTGTAGTTGATTTTTTTGTGGTGCAAATTTGTGTCTAATTGAAATTTAAATATCTAGTTAACTATAATTGCTCATGATTACTGAAAGATATCTTAAGTTCTATAGACTTCTTCACATATCTCAGTATAAAAAATACTGCATCCAAGTAAATCTACTAAGAAGAATCTTGGAAATAAATAATTATATTGATTGTATATATATAACTGATCATGTAATAGTTAGTCAATTGGTCTTCTTTCTGGTTCTCTTGTAAATTATAAGTGATAATATCAATTGAAGTTGTATCAGAATTAAAATCAAAACTTAAATTAATTGGAATATCTATTGGAGTACTATCCAAAAATCTAACATGTGTAAGGTTATCAAACGCATACCTATTATGTAATAAGATAATATCTATCATCGAGTAAGTAATTTCTATACTAATAAAGTATATGTGTCTACTAAGATAAATTATTTGGAATTGTAATTGAAAATACTCGAAAAATATCATTCAAATAAATAATGAGCAAGATTGTCCTACCATCATGGATCATACGAAGGAACAAAGAAAATATATAATATGCACGTGTAAATTAAACGAGGTGATTTTATGTAACAATATCATAAACTAAGCTCTTAATGATGGTTTCAGGCCATATGACATCTTTCATTACCTATAAATTATGTTTGATTATATTATTTAATATCTAGGTGATTGTTAGGGGTGAGCATTCGGTCGAACAGTTTGGTTTTGGTTTTTTTGTTCGGATTTGGTTTAACCAAATAGTATATGATTGCAAATGAACCAAATGAAATTTTTATTTGGTTTTTCGGTTTGAAAATCAAAATATGGCGGTTAGATTTTTAGTTTTTTGGTTGAAACCAAATGTCAAACTATGACACAGCTGACAGCTGAGAGCACCAAACATCGAACGACCTCGAGTCCTCGACCATGACGCACACATGGGCACGAGTTTATGACTGCACTGCACGAGCACGGGGTGGGGCTTGGGATTGGGTTATGGGGAACAAGGTTAAAAAAATATTATATAGTATAAACCATGGTCATGGACGTTGGTTTATTGGGATGAGCAATTGGGCATGGACCGATCATCGACGGACGGTCAGACTCGGACGCACGGGCACAAACTCATGATGTGGTTTGTAATTTTTTTTAATGCTCTCATTCTGGTTTTTGGTTGAAACTGGTTGAATTTTTTTTTCAACCAAACTAAAAACCAAAAACTAGTATAAATTTGGTTCATTTTTTTTTCAAAAAAAATGTTTGCAAAATTGAACCAAACCTTTAATTTCTATTTGGTTCGGTTTGGTTTTTTGGTTTAAACCAAAATATGCTCTACCCTAGTAATTGTTTTATATACACTACTTGCTTAAAGTTATCACGAAGAAAAATATTCTTCATATCTAGCTGGTGTATTTTTAATTTTAAAGATATTATTAGTGAAATAAGAATTTATATGAAAGTTATTTTAGCCATTAAAGAGAGACTATGGTGATCATGCTAAACATTCGATAGAATCTTTTTGTTACAAGTCTATTCTTGAGGTGATCTACCTTTATATTTGGATATATTTTCATGCTAAATATTTATTTACAATCAACAATAAGTCTTCTTATATGCATTGATACTAGTTCTTAAGTTTCATTGTAATGAATGACATCTATCTCTTTTAATATGGCCTGATGCCAACCTAGTTGAAATAATATCTTAGAAAGAGACATAAATATCATAATAATATGAAGAAAAATAATAAAAGAAGTAAAAGAAGTGAGAAGATACATATACGATAATACATGTGCAATTTGGTGTTGCTACAATTTTATTATATTTTCTGGAAAGTAATCTGAAAGTCAAAATTTTAAGAGTTGACTACAAGATTATATGGTTCCTTCATAGACTTGTATCTAGTTCGAGTAAGTGTGAATGCCCCTTCATCCTAGTACAAACACTAAGATCAGGATGATCTAGTCTCTTAATCTTTGATTCGTCATGAGCTTAAACTAGAGTTGACTTATTGATTACTATGTCGTTTGAACTCGAGTTAATTTTTTTTTCCTGAGAAATTTCACTCTCTAGATGATGATTCTATAAAAGTATCATCATAATATGAATTAACAAGTTCATATGTAATGGATGAATGACTCTCTCGTATTTGGTGGTTCATGTGGAACTTTCAAGAAGTAAAAAAGAGTAACAAGTTTAGAGATATATTTTGGACTCTTATTTTTCTCAGGCTTACTAAGAAATGACTACTACTCCAAAAAAGTAGTATTGGTATTTTTTAAAATTTTACTAGTCTTTGATGAATTATATTTGAACTATCTCTGGGTATTGGAGTATCCAAGGATGACACTTCTCAAGGTCTTGGGTGTCAACTTGCCCAATCTTAGTAAGAGAATATGGAACAAAACATATACTTCCAAAAATAATGAGAGACAAACTAAATGATTTTTTTAAGAATGAATGATCTGAAAGACTACATGTTAGGAAATGAAAGTAGAAGATAATTAGTTGATAAAATAATTTATAGTTAAAATTGAATCTTTAGTGAAGCAAAGGGGTAAATACATTTGCAAAGCTAAGACAATTTGAGACTTTTCTTTGGAGAAGCAAATTTAGGTATTGTCTTGGTCTATTCAGATTCGAAAGAGGAGTGGTGCGAAGCAGAAGAAATGTTGGCTTGAGTCAAGCTTGTGACAATGCCTTTTTGGTCATCTAATAGAAGGGTGTATACCACTATTTTTTTTATTAGACCGATTACTCTCTTTTCAAATAAAGACGAGATAGGATTCACTTTGACAGCTTAACTTCTTTGTTTGTTTATATTTAACCTCTTATCTCTTTTTAATTTATTGCTTTCAAGAAAGAAAATAGTTTGTGGATTCGGGAGAAGCAACTGACTATTTCTTCCTTTGCTAAAATAGGTGGTTATGGATTCTGAAAATGATGGGGGATGAATTGGGATAGTCAGTCTTTGTCTGCTTGCTCCACAAAGTGATAATCAGAGATTGAATCACACAAGCAAGAGATGAAAGCTAGACAAAAGGAAGTTTTGATTTCACCCTAAATGTACGTTTCTCTTGGAAGAATAAAAATAATTTTTCTTTTAGGTTTAAACTTAACTTAGATTCTGATTTAAAGAGATAAGTAGTGCTCTGGATTCCCCGATCCCAAATATATTCAGATGGTTTAAGATGTGAGAAAGAGAGCCAAGGTTTGAAATGAGGAAATGAAACACTATTTATTCCAATCTTTCCATCAATCAACTCAAGATTGTTGTCTCCAATTTATTTTTTGAGTAAGCATTCATTCTAGTGGCAAGCCTAAACCACAATGTTATCAAAAAGGTAAGTAAGTCAAGTAACCAACTCATTAATGAATTTCCCACCCATGCGAGTCGAGGAAATGAGAATGAATGTTGCTGTATAGGGGTTTTAGAAAGAAATGCCTTCTCCTTCCTTGTTGGGGCCATGCTCCTCTCCTTATAGTCAAGTAAAATCATCTCCCTCATTGCTTGTTTAGTTTGAGCATTTTGAATTAGATCAAATATTAGCTTAGTGTAATGCACACTCATAATGATTGAGTAAGTTGGCTTGTTTTTTGTTTTTTAGCTAGATTGAGTTGATAGGGGCCTCTTGTAGAACAAAATTCCTTGCCTATAATTTTCGTCCATGCTTCGGGACAAGTGGCAAAATCTTATGGATAACATTTTGTTCGCTGTCCCTTAATAAGTTGGGATGAGCAGCTGATATGTCGATTGAAGGTGAGATGCAAAGCAGAAGATGTGCTGGTTTGAGTCTAGCTCGTGACAATGCTTTTTTGGTCATATAATAGAAGGGTGTACACCACTATTTTCTCATTAGACGAATAACTCTCCTTTTTCAAATAAAGACGAGATAGGATTCATTTTGACAGCTGAACTTCTTTATTTATTTATATTTAACCCCTTTTCTCTTTTTAATTTATTGCAGTTGAGAAAGAAAATAGTTTGGGGATTTGGAAGAAGCAACGACTATTGCTTCCTTTGCTACAATAGGTGGTTATGGATTTTGAAAAGGATGGGGAATGAGCTGGGCTAGTCACTTCTTGTCCGCTTGCTCCACAAAGTAATAATTAGAGATTGAACCACATAAGTAAGAGATGAAAGCTAGTCAAAAGGAAGTTTTGACTTCACCCTAAATACATTTTTTTTTTGGAAGAATAAGAAGAATTTTTTTTCTAGGTTGAAGCTTACCTTAGATTCTGATCTAAGGAGATAAGCGGTGCTCTGGATTCCCCGATCCCAAATATATTCAGATAGTTTAATGTTTAAATTGTGAGAAAGAGAGCTAGACTTTGAAGTGAGGAAATGAAACACTGTTTATTCTGATCTTTCAGTCAAGCAAATAAAGATTGTCGTCTCCAATTTATTTTTTTAGTAAGTATTCGTTATATTGGCAAGATTAATCACATTGTCATCAAAAAGACAACTAAGTCAAGTAACTAAATCATTAATTGATTTCCCACCCATGCGAGTCGAGGAAATCAGAATGAATGTTGCCGTATAAGGGTCTTAGAAATAAATGCCTTCTTCTCATCTCCCTCATTGCTTGTTTAGTTTGAGCATTTTGAACTAGGCCAACTATTAGTTTTGTGCAATGCACACTCATTATGATCGAGTAAGTTGACTTGTTTTTAGCTTTCTAGCTAGATTGAGTTGATAGTGGCCTCTTGTAGAACAAAATGTGTCTATAATTTTTGTTTATGCTTTGGGGCAAGTGACTAAATCTTATGCATAATATTTCGTAGATTCGTTGTCCCATAGTAAGTTGGGATGAACAGCTGATATACTGATTGGAGGTGAGGTGTGGAGTAGAAGAAGTGCTGGTTTGAGTCAAGCTTATGACAAATTCTTTTTGGTCATATAATAGAAGGGTGACGCCACTATTTTCTTGTTAGATAAATGACTTTCCCTTTTCAAATAAAGAAGGCATAGGATCCACTTTGGCAGTTTAACCTTTTTTGTTTATTTATATTTAACCCCTAATCTTTTTTTAATTTATTGCTCTTGAGAAAGAATATAGTTTAGGGATTCGGGAGAAGCAATTGACTATTGCTTCCTTTGCCTCAATAGGTGGTTATGGATTTCGAAAGGATGGGGGATGAGCTGGGCTAGTCAGTCTTTGTCTGCTTGATTCACAAAGTGATAATTAGAGATTGAACTGCACAAGTAAGAGATGAAAGCTAGACAAAAGGAAAATTTGACTTCACCCTAAATGTACTTTTTTCTTGGAAGAATAAGAAGAATTTTTTTTCTAGGTTGAAGCTTATCTTAGATTATGATCTATGAAGATAAGTAGTGCTTTTGATTTCCTGATTCCAAATATATTCAGATTGTTTAAGATGTTAGAAAGAGAGTCAGGCTCTGAAGTGAGGAAATAAAACACTATCTATTTCGATCTTTCAGTCAATCAACTCAAGATTGTTGCCTCCAATTTATTTTTTGAGTAAGCATTCATTCTAGTGACACGCCTAAACCACAATGTCATCAAAAAGGCAAGTAAGTCAAGTAACTAACTCTTTAATCGATTTCCCACCCATGAGAGTCGAGGAAATGGGAATGAATGTTGCCGTATAATAGTTTTAGAAAGAATGCATTCTTCACCATCGTTGGGGCTATGCTTTTCTCTTTATAATATAGTAAGTAAACTCATCTCCCTCATTGCTTGTTTAGTTTGAGTATTTTGAACTAGGACAACTATTAGCTTTGTGCAATGCACACTCATTTATGATCGAGTAAGTTGATTTTTTTTTGCTTTCTAGCTAGATTGAGTTGATAGAGGCTTCTTGCTGAAAAACATTTCTTGTCTATAATTTTCATCCATGCTTTGGGGCAAGTGACTAAATCTTATGGATAATATTTTATAGATTCGCTGTGCCATAATAAGTTGGGATAAGTAGTTGATATGCCGATCAGAGGTGCGGTGGGAAGCAGAAGAAGTGCTGGTTCGAGTCAAGCATGTGACAAGGCTTTTTTGGTCACATAATAGAAGGGTGTACATCACTATTTTTTCGTTAGAAGGATGACTCTCCTTTTTCAAATAAAGATGGGATAGAATCAACTATTGCAACTGAACTTATTTGTTTATTTATATTTAACCCCTTATCTCTTTTTTATTGGCTCTTGAGAAAGAAAATAGTTTGGGGATTCATGAGATGTAACTAACTATTGCTTCCTTTGCTACAATAGGTGGTTATGGATTTTGAAAAGGATGGGGGATGAGCCGGGCTTGTTTGTCCTTGTCCTCTTGCTCCACAAAGTGATGATCATTGATTGAACTGCACAAATAAGCGATGAAAGCAAGACAAAAAGAAGTTTTGATTTCACCCTAAATGCACTTTTCTCTTTGAAAAAAAAGAAGAATTTTTCTTCTATGTTGAAGCTTACCTTAGATTCTATTATATGGAGATCAACAATGGTTTGGTTTCCTCGATCTCAAATATATTTATATAGTTTAAGATGTGAGAAAGAGAGCCAGACTTTATAGTGAGGAAATAGAACATGGTCTATTCCTATCTTTCAGTCAATCAACTCAAAATTGATGTCTCCAATTTATTTTTTGAGTGAGCATTCATTCTAGTGGCAAGCCTAAACAAAAATGTCATCAAAAAGGCAAGTAATTCAAGTAATTGACTCATTAATCCATTTCCCACCTATGCGAGTCCAGGATATTGGAAGGAATGTTGCCGTATAAGGGTTTTTGAAAGAAATGTCTTCTCCTCCCTTGTTGGTGTCATGCTCCTCTTTTTATAGTTGAGTAAGTAAACTCATCTACCTCATTGCTTGTTTAATTTGAGCATTTTGAACTAAGCCAACTATTAGCTTAGTGCAATATACATTCATTATGATCAAGTTGACTTGTTTTTTTGCTTTCTAGTTAGATTTAGTTGATAGGGGCCCCTTGTAGAGCAAAATTCCTTGTTTATAAATTTTATCCATGCTTTGGGGCAAGTGGTTAAATCTTATTGATAATATTTATTAGATTCGTTGTCCTATACTAAGTTGTGATGAGCAGCTGATATGCCGATCGGATGTGAGGTGCGAAGCAGAATAAGTGTTGGCTCGAGTCAAGCTCTTGACATGGCCTTTTTGGTCATCTAATAGAAGGGTGTATGCCACTATTTTCTAGTTAGACGGACGACTTTCCCATCTCAAATAAAGACGAGGTAGGATCCCCTTTGGCAGTTGAACTTCTTTGTTATTTTATATATAACCCCTTAATTCTTTTTATTTTATTGCTCTTGAGAAAGAAAATAGTTTGAGGATTCGGGAGAAGCAACTTACTATTGCTTCCTTTCTTACAATAGTGTTTATGGATTCCAAAAAGGTTGTGGGATAAGTCGAGCTAGTCAGTCCTTGTCTGCTTACTTCACAAAGCGATAATCATAGAATGAATCACACAATTAAGAGATGAAAGCTAAACAAAAAGAAGTTTTGACTTCACCCTAAATGAATTTTTCTCTTGGAAGAATAATAATATATTTTCTTCTAGGTTGAAGCTTGCCTTAGATTCTGATCTATGGAAATAAGCAGTGCTTTGGATCTCTCGATCCCAAATATATTTAGATAGTTTAAGATGTAAGAAAGACAACAAGGCTTTGAAGTGAGGAAATGGAACACTGTCTATTTCGATCTTTCAGTCAATCAACTTAAAAATGTCGCCTCTAATTTATTTTTTGAGTAAGCTTTCATTCTAGTGGCAAGCCTAAACCACAATGTCCTCTAAAAGGTAAGTAATTCAAGTAATTGACTCATTAATCAATTTTTCTCCCATACGAGATGAGGAAATAGGGAATTAATGTTTTCATATAGGGGTTTTAGAAAGAAATACCTTCTCCTCCCTTGTTGGGGCTATGCTCCTCTACTTATAGTCGAGTAAGTAAACTCATCTCTCTCATTGCTTGTTTAGTCTGAGCATTTTGAACTAGACCAACTATTAGCTTAGCGCAATGCACACTCAATATGATTGGGTATGTTGATTTGTTTTTCTCTTTATTGCTAGATTGAGTTGATAGGGGCCTCTTGTAGAACAAAATTCTTTGTCTATAATTTTCGTCAATGCTTTGGGGCAATTGGCTAAATCTAATGGATAATGTTTCATAGATTCGCTATTCCATAGTAAGTAGGGATGAGCAGCTGATATGCCGATCAGAGGTGAGATGTGAAGCATGAGAAGTTTGGTTTGAGTCAAGCTCATGACAATATCTTTTTGGTCATATAATAGAAGGGTGTATATCACTATTTTCTCATTAGACGGATGACTCTCCCTTTTCAAATAAAGACGGGATAGGAACTGCTTTGGCAGCCGAACTTCTTTGTTTATTTATATTTTATATCTTATCTCTTTTTAATTTATTTCTCTCGATAAAAAAAATAGTTTGGGGATTCAGGAGAAGCAACTGTTATTGCTTCTTCTGCCACAGTAGGTGTTCATGGATTCCGAATAGAATGGGGGATGGGCTGGGCTAGTCAGTCCTTGTCCGCTTGCTCCACAAAGTGATAATCAGAGATTGTACCGCACAAGCAAGAGATGAAAGCTAGAAAAAATGAAGTTTAGACTTCACCCTAAATGCACTTTTCTCTTGGAAGAATAAAAAGAATTTTTATTCTAGTTTGAAGCTTTCCTTATATTTTGATCTATGCAGATAAGCAGTGCTCAGGATTCCCTGATCCCAAATATAATCAGATAGTTTAAGATGTGATAAAGAGAGCCAGACTTTGAAGTGAGGAAATGAAACACTGTCTATTTTGATCTTTCCATCAATCAACTAAAGATTGTTGTCTCCTATTTATTTTTTGAATAAGTATTCATTTTAGTGGTAAGCTTAAACCACAATGTCATCAAAAAGTAAGTAAATCAAGTAACTGATTCATTAATTGATTTCCCATCATACGAGTTGAGGAAATGGGAATGAATGTTACCGTATAATGGTTTTAGAAAGAAATGCCTTCTCCTTCCTTGTTGAGGTTCTGCTCATTTTCTTATAGTCGAGTAAGTAAACTCATCTTCCTCATTGCTTATTTAGTTTGAACATTTTGATCTAGGCCGACTATTAGCTTAGTGCAATGCACACTCATTATTATCGAGTTAGTTGACTTGTTTTTTTCTTTCTAACTAGATTGAGTTGATATGGGCCTCTTGTAGAACAAAAAATTTATTGTCTATAATTTTAATCCATGCTTTGGGGCAAGTGGCTAAATCTATTGGATAATATTTCGTAGATTCGCTGTCTCAAATTAAGTTGGGATGAGTAGCTGATATACTGATCGAAGATGAGGTGCGAAGAAGAAGAAATGCTGGTTTGAGTCAAGCATGTGACAAGGCCTTTTTGGTCTTATAATAGAAGGGTGTATACCACTATTTTCTTGCTAGACTGATGACTCTCCCTTTTCAAATAAAGATGAGATGGGATTAATTTTGGCAGTTGAACTTCTTTGTTTATTTATATTTAATCCCTTATCTCTTTTTAATTTATTGCTCTCGAGAAAGAAAATAGTTTGAAGATTCGAAAGAAGCAATTGATTATTGTTTCCTTTGCTACATAGATGGTTATGGATTTAGAAAAGGATGAGGGATGAGACGGGCTACTCAATCCTTGTTTGCTTGCTCCACAAAGTGATAATCAAAGATTTAACCGCACAAGTAAGAGTTGAAAGCTAGACAAAAGGAAGTTTTGACTTCACCCTAAATGTATTTTTCTCTTGAAAGAATTAGGAGAATTTTTCTTCTAGATTGAAGCTTACCTTAGATTCTGATCTAAGGCGATAAGCAGTGCTCTGGATTCCCCGATCCCAAATATATTCAGAAAGTTTAAGATGTCAGAAAGAGAGCCAAGATTTGAAGTGAGGAAATGGAACACTATTTTTTCTGATCTTTTACTCGATCAACTCAAGATTGTTGCCTCCAATTTATTTTTTGAGTAAGCATTCATTCTAGTGGCAAGCCTAAACCACAATGTCATCAAAAAGGCAAATAAGTCAAGTAACTGACTCATTAATTGATTTTTCACCCATGCGAGTCGAGCAAATAGGAATGAATATTGCCGTATAAGGGTTTTAGAAAGAAATGCTTTCTCCCTTATTGGGGCCATGTTCCTCTTCTTATAGTCGAGTAAGTAAACTCATCTTCCTAATTACTTGTTTAGTTTGAGCATTTTGAACTTGGTCAACTATTAGCTTAGTGCAATGCACTCTCATAATGATCAAGTAAGTTGACTTGTTTTTTGCTTTTTAGCTAGATTGAGTTGATAGGGGCTCTTTTGTAGAACAAAATTCCTTGTCTATAATTTTCGTCCATTCTTTGGGGAAAGTGGCAAAATCTTATGGATAACATTTTGTTCGCTGTCCCATTGTAAGTTGAGATGAGCAGCTGATATGCTGTTCGGAGTTTTTCTCTTCACCATCAACCCTCTCTCTTCTTATTCAAGAGTACTTGCTCTCCTTTCCTGTTATTGTCTGATTTTTGGTCAAATTCGCCCATTGTTGACCACAATCTTCTCTCAGGGATGGGTCACAAAAAAGTTGAAGAGATAAATTAAAATTCTGATTTATACACTTTTCGGGAAGCAAAGCCTGAAGACTGAGGACTGCAATGCAAGGCTAAGCATACAAATCAGGAGTGGGTCCGAAGAAGGATTGAGGACTGCACGAGGACAGAACGAAGATCTTAAGAGCTAAATGTATGCTTCACAAGGCTTCGCTGATTGAAAACAATCTATGGCACTATACATTTCGGAAGGGCAACTTCAAAAGCTTAAACTACAAAAAGCCTCTTACTATAAAAGAAAGTAAAGTCAGTTATCATACAAAGACATTTCCTTCAAGTGATCTTCCTCAAGCTAATCTAGATGGCAGTAATGCTTCTTGCCTGCTTGATTGTCGCCATTAACCATTGATTCTTTATTTCCTAGTGAGGACTTTTTTAGTTTTGTCTTGAATGATGAAAAGTATTTCCTGTTCACATAGTTTCGCATGTCATCTACGCAACCCAACTTAGAACATTGGCCGGTGCAATCGCTACTCTCTTGTCTTGTCTTTTTAGCTAACCCGTAAAGATTGAATTTCCTTCCATATTGGATAATCACCTGTTGGTTTTTTCGAAGAGTCTGAGTGAGAAGGCTACTATGGTTAAGTCTTTGCTTTGTTCTTGATTGCATTCCCCATTCAACTCATTTGTCACACACCGTCTATGCAAACAGATCTTTCACATGCTCCCTCTTAAGTTTCCCTATTGGTCTCATTGCTATACCAAGCCCACCAATCATATCCCCGCTTTTCCATGGCTTTGATCATCTGTCTCTTTCACTCATGTCCTTTCAAGGTAGAAATTAAGTTTCTATTGAGTCAGATCTGGGATAAGTTGAAAGCTTCGGTTTCGAAAGTGGAGCGAAGGCTGAAAGCTTAGGTCCTTTGGTCCATTGGCATTTGATAGGGACTTTGGGGGATAACATTCATCCTCTGTCTGAGTTATGTGCTTCCCTTTCAAGAGCTGGGCTACTACCCTAATTTATTCCTAGTGTATAGTCTTAGATTGAGTCTTTATCTAAGATAGTACCTAATAGTTAGCTAAGCATTAGGCGTTCCAGTTTCACAAAAGAACATTTGGATTCAATCTTTTTTTGTACTCTCTATCTCTGTCTTCAGGTAGTATGTGTATGGATACCAATCTCGATTGAGTTTACATGAAGACTTAAGACAATTACCTGAATCAATAATCTGGCCTGTAACTGTTGGAGTGGATAATCTCTCCACTACCTATGCCAGCAAACAAAGAAAGGAATTGGAGTTTTGGGGTTCTTTCCACACCAGAATCAGAAACAACAGAATTGGGAGAAAGTTCAATCATTATCACCATGGGTATTTTTGCTTAATATAGCAGCTGTAGTTCATCTATTTTCTTTGATGAAGCAACTAAACATTTTAGCTATATCTGATTCTTCACATTTATTGAGCACCTCTATTCTAAGAAGAAACCTTGACTGAGCTTCTTCCATAAGCTGATATTGAACTGAACGTTCCAAGTGCATCTAGTAGGAATTCCAGTAATTTCTTTTTTGTTTCAATAGAATCTCTCGTTGAGTTTTAGCTCCTATTTTGGAATTATTGTCAAGTAGTCACTGTCTGCCTTGATTACCTAGTCACACTAGCAAAGCATAAGTAAGCATGAGCAATATAACGTAATGGAATAGTCATTGCAATTATTCAAGCAAAGAGCGATGTAGTTTTCTCACAGGAATAATGGAATGCAATATCAAAAAGAAAGGATTGAATGGATGAGCATAATAGTGAGTGTAAGTGAATGGACCGGACATATGATATGCTTGAGAGGGGGATAGTTTTCTTTGATGGAGATGCCTTAGTGTCAGCAAAGGGAGCAATGAGATAAAATTTGGTAATGAGGCAGAGGTAAAATTAGAGGTGTCAACCGGGCCGGGCTGGCACGAGGCACGGCACGGGAAAATCCCGTGCCCGCGTCGTGCCGTGCCTGACCCGGCACGGGTTTGTCCCGTGTCTGACCCGGCACGGGTTTGTCCCGTGTCTGACCCGGCACGGGTTCGTCCCGTGTCCCCCTCACTTCGCCCCTCCCGCAAAAAGACCGCGGGTCGGGTCCAATCAGACCCGACCCGCGGTCCACCTAGTCGACCCAATTCCCCCCCCCCCCCCCCAACTGGCAAACAAACTTTTAAATTTTAGCCGTTGGATCTCGCCTCCAACGGCTAGGGGGTAGAATCCAATGGCCCTCATGATTCTGCCCCCTAAAAAATTAAAAAAAATCAAAAAAATAACTTTTTAAAAAAATATATATATTTTCTTTAATCTATAAATTTCATTCTCCCTCTCCATAACATTTATGTTTTTCATAAATATTTTTTCTCTTAAATCTCACATTTTCTCTCTCAAAAATCTTGCTCATCTCTTTCGGGATTTAGGCATTCGGCTTGGATTTTCGGGAATCTCAACTTGAATTTTGAATTTTGAGCTTGACTGTGGTGCACCGTGCACGTGATCGACCACACTGCTTTTACCGGGTAATTTATTTTAAGTTTTTTTTACTTTCTTTCTTTTTCTCTCTCTCTAATTTCTCTCTCTCTAATTTCTCTCTCTAGACCAAAAATAGAAAATTTTAAAATCAATCATCTAGTCTTTAAATAATTATTATGATTAACAAAAATCCTAAAAAATAACAAATACTAATGAAACATATTTGAATTTAGAAAATGAAAATATTACACAGAGGTCTGAGGCTGCTGAAACTTTGGTTTCTTCAGTTGTCTCAACCCAAACTTCTAAAAAATAAAAAACTAGGAGGACTTCTGTAGTTTAGACTCATTTTAATATAATAAAACAAAAATATGTTAGGGGTGAGGAAGAAGAAATGACAGTGCAAATATTATATGAGACTTTTAACATGTAAGAGTTCGTTTGAGACTGAGCACCTTAAGAGACATGCTGAATTATGTACCAAAAAATATGATCCGTTAGATCCTAGGCAAACCCAACTTGGCACTGCATCTTTTGAGATTGAATCGAGTTCAGTCTCAAAGTTTACTCCCTTTATATACTCCAACGAGTTGGATAGGGATGACATGACTAGACTTATCACATTGATGGGTCTTCCGATTAGATTTTCGGAAGATCCAAGGGTACGCATCATGCAGACATATTTTCAGCCTGCTTATCATAAGATTCTCATGTCCACATCTAGGAATGACATACTAAAAATATATAAGTTAGAAAAATAAAAAAAATTAATGAATTTATGGCATATAGTGGAGTGGTGTTCGTGACGTCCGATATCTGGACAAGTCATGATGAATCATCTTATGCATGTCTCACCAGCCACTATGTAGATTCTAACTGGATGATGAATAAAAAAATTTTAGGATTTTCTGAGATTCTTCATCCTCATGATGATTTGGCCATTTTTGAGTGTATGATAAAAACCTTTAGGAAATATAAAATTCAAAATAAAATTTTTAGTGTCACATTCGATAACGCATCTAATAATGGAGTAGTGATTAACATATTTGTTATGAATATTAGAGACACACAATTATGAGATATTTTTCATGTCAGATGCATGTGTCACATGATTAACCTAATTGTTCAAGCGGGGATGAAGGTGTGTTCCCACGCATTGGATAATATACGTAATGCACTAAAATATATTCGCACTCATCGCAAACAACAAGAGTTTGGTAGTCTCTGTTTGTCTACGAATCTTAAGAAGAAGAAATTCCAATCGGATGTGAGACATCGTTGGAATTACACGTACATGATGTAGGAATCATGTGTTGGATACGAACACGTGATATCTGACTACGTCAATAGTAAAGTGACGAACTTATTATTGACGACACTGACTGGGCTTCAGGAATTTCATAAAAGAAATTCCTGAAGATTTTTTATGACACGACGAACATGTGTTCGCCGATTTATATGCCCACTACTTGCATTGCACTCTAGTGTATATGCAACTTTAGTAGCATGTTTAGGATGTATCGAGCTGACTCGACACTTAGCCATATGGTTGCAGAGATGGAAACCAAGTACTTGAAGTACTGGTCCACCGTTCCATCTCTTTATTGCCTCGATGCATGCATGGACCCTAAGGTTAAGGTGGAAGGGGTAGAAAATACCCTGACCTACATTTTTTCGTGCATGAACCTGGAAGAGCCACCTGAAGGGTTCATTCACGAGAAGTTGACTGACATGTTCACATACTACGATACTAGGTATGGTGGTGGTGGTGGTGAGACTGTGATTACAAACATGGATACATTGTTCAGAGATGATGATTTTTTCATTCTGCTAGCGAGGGGGAAACGTAGGGGTGAATCATCACATAAGAGCGAGCTTTCTCGGTACTTAGATACCGATTATTGCTCAATCCTATCATATTCTGATACTAAGAATCTTGATATATACAGTGGTGGAAATCATATGAGTCCATTTTCCCGTGTTATCTAGGATGACACAGGATCAAAAGACTCTTCCGGTGTCGAGCGTAGTATCGGAGTCTGCTTTTTTTGTTACAGTGAACATGATTTCGGATAAGAGATCGAGATTATGTCCAGATATTATTGAGATCTTGGCTTGTTTGAAGGATTGGAAGGATTCGAGGTTTAGCATTCATGATCGTGCTAGAGTTGGGACTGGGATAGGGACTGCAGTCGCATCCACTGTGATAGTGGAGGAGTTGATTGCTGATGATGATGATCCATATGATACTGATCTTGATGTTGCGGCTGATGATGCTTATGATATGCCGATTGATGATTGATGATGATCTACTATTTTTTGATTTCGATGTTTTGTTTTTTATTGATTGTATGCTTTATTTATACGTTACGTTGAAATTTTAATTTGTTTGGTTCGGACTTTCGGTATCTTATGGCTGATTGGTCATTTACTCATTTTTCATTTGGTTTGCTTAAGTTTTTTTTACTTTTTAATTTTTTTTAAACATAATTTATTGATTTGTTTATTTTTTTGTTTTAATTTTTTATTTAAAAATTTATAACTTTATTATATATTTCTAATAAATTTTAAACTAATTTTATATTACATTATAAAAAAAAATTTAACTTTGTAATTTTAATAAATTTTAATAATTTTCATATTATAAATATATAATATTATACATTAACTATAATTTTATAATATAAAAGTTAAATCATGATTACTTTCTAGTTAGGAGATAAAATCATAATTTTTTTTAGATTCAATAATTTTGGAAGTAGAAGAGAGATATTAGAGAGAGAAAATGAAGTTTAAAATATATTTAATCACTCAATATGATATATTTGCCAAAAAGAAGAGGTCTTGAAGATTTACAACCTCTAATTACTAATTCTTTTGAGCGAATTTATGAAACACAAAGATGAATCACTCTCGTAGTGGCAGTTTGCAGAGCATGAAAGGAATCAATTCTTTCGAGCAAGTCATCTCGTACCAATTCAGAATAATAGAAAATCAGAGTAGGCTATTGTGATTAGTATTTGTTATTTTTAACATTTTCTTAAAGTCTCATATTTATGAGTGTGCAAAGAGCTAATTCGAGAGTAGCTGAGTCAATAGCATTGAATTTAAGGGATGCCTATTATCCACTCTTTCCTACTTTCCAAAAAGTAACAAAGACATTCATTCATACCTATAACCATAATTTATTTGTTTCAAAGAGTCATGCTTAAAGGCATGAATGAGCTTACCTTCGACTAAGGCGAGAGTTTCATTCATACATCACTTGTCTTACTAATGTGCAAGAAGGCTTTGCACTTTATCCTTATGCATGCAATCCTTGGATACTCACTTCTTTCATTACTAATATTATTTTTTTATTGATTTATTTTCCGATAGGGTATTTGTCCGAAATGGATATGGAACTCTAGCATTACTACTCTAAAAAGATAAATGTAACTATTAATTTTTGTGCTCGCTTATTGCCTACCATACTTACCATGCCTACTATGCTTATTAATTCACTAACGACTAAATCTTATCATGCATATGTTAGGATATTCTCTTTATCATAAATAGTTTTCATTCCCTATCTCGCTATTCCTGATTCTTGATAAGAAGAGAGAATAACCAACCGAATCTCTCGACTTCGTTGCTATGCACCTTTCAAACAGGCTTGTTTTATTCCCAAGAGAAACAAACTCATAATATATCTCTGCCAAGGGATACTCACTTTAAGCTCTATAGAATTCAATTTTAGTGAAATACTAAGTAAAGTACAATGGCAAGTAAAATCAGTCTCCTTTTGAATTCACGAGATGAAATCAAAGATGAGAAGCCGAAAGCACTAACAAGGGATAAACATTCACCCACAAGTCCAGACAGCCAGCCCAGTTATTGCAAGAACAAGAAAGAGAGCACCGCTCATGCACACATGATGTGCATTTAGCTTTCTTTTCTTACTCTCACACTAGTTACGAATGCAATGTATGTTCACTCAGAAGAAAGACCTCCTCTATTTAGAACCGATTCAAGGCATGCCTTTGAGATTAGTGCTGCTTTGTGCTTTCCTTTTCCCATTTGAGATTGAATGAAAGGAGAGGAAAGCAATAATTGGTAGTCACCAATTCAACCGTCGAACCTTGACTTACCCATGAAGCTTATTTATAGTCACACCTCATTCTAGGTTACACTTTTTAGTTTACCCAGATTCCTTCTATTTAAATTATCTATTCAAGCTTGATTTGATGAGAATAATTTATTTATCTTTTTTCTCAATCTTTATAGGTCGGATATTAGCCATTTTATCAATTCTCTTTCTCTTCAACCTTTGAGTAGATCATAGGCAGAACTAAGACTGAGCTTGCCCTACCACTGCTCCAACCAAATTCTGGTGAATGAGCTAATTTTGTGCGCATGTGCACTCTGTTAGTACATGGCACATGCACAAAAATTTTAATTCTCATTCATCCACCCACCCTAAGATTATTTTTCCTAGGGTATTGCTCATATACCATGTAAAAACCAATAAGCATAAACTTAGCAATCTCAAGAAAGTCTATAACACACACTGCTCTTAGATAGTGAGTCAATGGATCGGAACAATCTGCTTTTTGTCTGTTGGGTATTTCCTTCTACAATAATATAAAAAATAAAAAATACAAAGGGTATAACTGCAAACTACAACAATGTTATTAATAGGAATTTTAGACACATCTATTTTGCCTCCATAAGCACAATTACCTGAATAATAGTACGAAAGTTGTGTTAACATAAGTGTTAACACCAACAATAATGAAAACACCATAGCGGCATAGCAAAGATAAACACCATAGAATTGCAAAAAAATATTAACACCACAATAATGCAACATGAAAAAACACCACAACAACAACACGATATATATAAGAACAGGAGAAGTAATTCAAATGAATATATTACGACAAACTAGGTTAATCACATACACCCTATCAATAAATCCTTGTCCTTTAGGTGTAATGGTTCCATTTGCATGTAGAACAACACTAGTAACCACTGTTTTCTTCCTCAAGGGCCATCTCAAAGTTGTCTTGAAGTAATTTTTTGAGTGCCAGGCCAAAAATATTACTTCTCTGTAGATAACTCAAAGAGACGAATCAAAAATCATTTTACAGCTGTCAGCACCACAAATTTAGCTAAAAACATAACCAAAAGAAGATATCATAGAGTAAAAGTGGATGAAGATGGGAAGAAGCACTGAAACAGGAAACATGCTTTGAACATATTCTTTCCCTCAAACTCAAGCACTGAGATTAAATCTGTGCTCCATATTAGTTCTCACCACATATTTTCTCTACAGTTTTCAATATCAGGCTATGATATCATGTATGAGAAATATCATATATGTGACAAACAATCTAAAAGGAACACACATAAATCTCATATATTGTCAAGTTACTAAATCCTCTATAAATTAGTAACAAAAAAGATTGAGATAACCCACTATTTGGATGCTCCCATTATAAAAAATAAATGTTATAAATAATTAATTGCAAAAAACATTAATTCAAAAGTAAAATGATTAATATGTTATTATTATTATTATTATTATCATCAATTAAGTTTTATTTAAACTATTTAGGGTTGACTGTATGAGTCATATTTTTCCAATCATCTTTGTTAAAAATCATGACAATTTAATTTTTTAGTTATTAAATCTTTATTTATAATTTTTATTTAATTTTTCTCAGGTTTTTTTTTTAGTTTTTTTTTTTCATATCATTTGAATAATCATATTTCCTGACTAATTTACTAGGAGATCTGCATTGGACGTGACTAAACTGTCTTATACATTTCTTCTTCATTCATCATTTATATGAGTTATTTTAATTTGTCTAATAATTTTATTTATTATTTTATTATTTATATTATAGTCTTACCGCACATCCATCATAACATCCTTATCTCCGTTATCCTCATCATTTGAATGTATTATTTTTTAGTCACCCAATATTCACTTTCATACAATATGTCTAATCATATAGCTATTTTATTATTTTTTTAATCTATTTAGCACTCGTCTATCACAGAGAATCTATAATACAACTCTACATTAGGTCAACCAAATCCTAATCATACATGTTACATCCTTGTTAATTTCTCTATCTTTACTTAATATAGAGTTTAGCTACTTGAAATTAATGATATTTAATACTTTTTGTTTTCTCATTTTGATTATCACATCATCACTTTTATCATAATTAAACTTATATTTTAATTATTTTACCTTGCTATCACTAATTCTAAGTCTGTTGGACTTAAGCATAACTCTTTAAACTTATAGTTTCCTACCTAATACTTTTTTAGTCTCCTCAATAAACAATATCTCGCCTGCAAATAGTATAAACTAAGAGATATCTTCTTTGAGGTTTTTTGTTAATTCATTTATGATTAATACAAATTCTAAGGATAGAGTGATAATCTTTGGTGTAGTTTCATAGTTATTGGAAACTCGTTAGTAACATCTTGAATTGTTGAGTTAATTAATATATGTTGAAAAATAATAATACTCAATATCAATAACAAAATACAAGCTACTATTATGTAATGGAGGAAAATGATTAAGATAGCCCATATGTTGGGTGTTCCTATCAAACAACATAAAATAAAATATAAAAGTTGAATAAAATAACAATATCTATCATTAAGCTAGTTCATACAAGTACATCATACCTAGCTTAAAGGAAATAAAAGTAAATTGAGGTCTCTTTAAAATCATTGTGTAGATATTAGTTGACTATTTTATTGTTTGAATATATATTATAGTAATGATTTTATCTTGAATCTTCTCCTTAAGGAAGAAGTGGTCAATCTTGGTGTGTTTGTTTATTCATGAAATATAAAAATAACAATATCTACTCAGTCATGCCTAGCCCGACACGGCAGGGTGCAGACTTGTGTTCGTGTCAGGCCAACTCACGGCATGGCTCGTGCCTTATTGGGCTAAGAGTCTTTGGCCCTTGTGCTATACCAGACACGACTCAGGTGCTTGCAACGTGGGCACGACATGGGTGACACACCCAAAGGTTGACGAAACGATGCCTGATGTCCGACGAAATGACGCCCGATGAGGGAGGGCGCAATGTCGCCCAACAGGCGATGGCTTGGCAAGGCCGATGGGAATGACTACAAGAGTCTTAAATCCTAATTTTTAAAATTTAACTCAACCTAAATATTCCCACTTGGCTTAACTCGGACCGAATCAGCCTGAGACAGGCTGATTTTGGGCTACAGGCCATGCCGGGCTTGGCCTCTGATTAACCATGTTGTGCTAGGCACATCACGGTACTGTAGTGTGCCGTGCCTAGCACGACACTTGTGCCCGGGTGAGCCTGAAAAAAATGGGCCCGGTTAGCCCGACACGATTCAGTCAGTTTGACACCCATAAGGCTATATACTTCATTGGTTGACCGCCATCATAAAAGATAATTGGAGAAGAGAGTGTTTAACTTATTTTTTCGAGCATATGCCGCATTCAAAATATCTTATAATTAATTATCACTATTGCTTTGAATTCTGAATTTGTACTGAATCTCAAAATAATTTGTCTCTTATTTTTTTAGGAGATAAAATTACTTTCAAGAATAGTGCATAATTTTATCATAGATTTTCTTTTGATATATCTTAATGTCTAACTCAAATTTTAATACCTAGTTAATTATAAGTATCACTATTCCTAAAAAGGCATAAGCTATATTAAAATCTAAGATTTCTATTCATATTTTTTTTTCCAAATTCATATCCTTTATAATGCATCTAATAATCCTTATTACTTACTCATACATCTTCATTTAAGTCTATCAATTATGATCATTTCTTCTCTTAATATATTTTACTATAATCTATTTATATCTTTTCAAATATTTTTATTTATTCTTTCATCAAGTTATATTTATGGAGGATAGTCACTAATTATATGTAGGATCCATTAACTCACTATTAGTTTGGTTATTAACTTGTTATAAGTTTATCACTAGTTATATTGATGCATATAATTATATTTTTTTAAGTTTTTATTCATAATTATCTTAATATTATTCATATTTGTCTCATTGTCCACATATTAGATCTTATAACTTTCAATCTTCCTAGATTTTATATTAATATTTATATACTTTAGAATATCTACAAACACTAAATACTTATTTATTTAATGATCTAATATTTCAAGAATATATTATAAATTTATTAATTTCGACTAACTTATTTACTCGCCCAATTCTAAGAAAATGTGAGAATCCTTATTTTTTTTGTCATTAGACTATGCGACATCGTAGCAATCCTTAGAAAGCCACTACATTTAGAGTAAAGATCAATAGAAAACGCTGATGCTATGAATAATTTCATAGCATCAACATGTATTAGTAATCGAAGATCAATAGAAAAATTTATGATAAATTTATCAAGGCCTGGGATCAGGAATGCAACGTAACACATATAGACAAAGGGCTAATAGACACACACACACTCACACACACAAACAAACTCATACACTCTCACATGTACACACAATCATACACCTTTGAATTAGAGATCTCTTACTTACAAAAAACCAAGTGAAGTAGATTTTCATCTTCCCAACTAAAGCTTCAAGATCGGTCTCACTTAAAAGCTTGCCTACTGCTTTTATATGTATGGAATATAGGTAGGCACAAATGAAATGAGAAGTAGGTCAATGTAAATAATTTTGATCTTGTAAACAACAATGGTCTTTCACCATATGGAATGTATTGGATTAGTACCAAGCTTTTCTCTTATTGATGATTTTTCTTTCTTTGATGGTTCAGCATCAGGAAAAAGTCCACCAAAGTGGGGGTGGGGTTTGTGTGGAGATTTTAGCAGCGGCGTTAGTGGAGGTTCCAACGAAAGGGGAAGGGTGTGCTGAAAAGAGTCCACCAAAGTGTTTGGATGTAAAATAGCATGAAAAGTAAATATTGGATTAGGCTTTAGTAGTGATGTAAAATAGTGTGAAAACTGAAAAGAGTCCACAAAAGCGTATTGAATTAGGCTTTAGCAGCAATAGCATCTTTGGCTCGAAGCCTTTTTTTTTCCCCTCTGATCACAAAACTAAAATGAAAAGACTCTACCAAAGCATGCAGATCTTTTGATTTCAGTGTGCTGTGAGAGTGACTCTCATTGCCTGACCTTGGTTGAACAATCTAGCTCTTACCCCAAAGTAAATGACTATTCTTTTTGGTTTTTGGGAGGGTTTCATTTGTCAGCTAAAAGTTCATTGTTTTCCTAAAGTGAATATTGGAATCTTCCTTCATCTTTGATGTATAATAGAGCTTAGTCATCCGGCCAACTTATAGATGCAAGGCTCAGAAGAATAGAACTAGTGAGCCCAGTACACCCTTCTTCTTTATCCAAGCTTGGGAATGACAATCCAAGCATAGCTCACACATATGGAGTTAAAATGCTATTTGGATTGGGATTACTTATATATTGGGTGTTTTTATCTATAAAATACTAAAACTAAAAATATAAATGCATACATAAATTGTCATTTCCTCAAGTTGATATGAAATATTCAAGACTCAAAGCTTGAAGGAAAGAAAAATGAGTTAAAATCTTTTCAAGGTCTTCGTGAAGATATCAACTAATTGATATGTTATATTAATGTAAACTGTAACTATAGTCATATCCTAGATATTCTTCATAAGAAAGAAATAATATATTTTTATGTGCTTCGTTCTTCCAATAAATATTTGATTAGTGATTATATAAATTGCTGCTTGATTCTCATGCTAGATAGTGGTAGAAGTAAGCACATGATCTCCTTATAAAGTGTATGATCTATAGTATTTCACAATTAATTGTTGATATCACTTTGAATTTTGTTTATGTACAGGTCTCAAAAGGGTTGGGCCAGCCAACTTGGCCCATTTTTTTAGGCCCACCTGGGCTCACGTGCCAAGCCGTGCTAGGAACGGCACGGTTAATTGGAGGGTAGGCCTGGCATGGCCTGTGACCCAAAATCAGCACGGTTTCGGGCTGGATTGGGTCTGATTGGGTTGGGTCGTGATAAATTTAAGTTAAGTTAAAATTTAAAATTAGGGTTTGAGACCCACGTCGTTGCTCCACCATCCTCGTTAGGCCTGTCGAGCCATTGCTCGTCGGGTGATGCCGCATTGTCCCCTGTTGGGCATCATTTTATCAGCCGTCAGGTATGTCATCCGTGTCGTGCCCACATGGTAGGCACTTGGGTCATGCCTGATACGGCACGCTGGATGAAGAGCTTCTACTTGACATGAGCACGGGCACGAGTCTACACTATGTTGTGCTGGGCCAGACAAGATCGAGTTGGGCCTTGCCTCGGGTCGGGCTCGGGCTTCCCGGCCCATTTGACACTTCTATATCTATGTATTAGATCTCGATATCATTATCTTTCTATTAATTTTCTAAGAGATAAGGTTTTTTTTTTTGAGAAAAATATAAAAACTTGTGGTGGACTCTAACTCAGTGCAAGATAGTGTTCAACTTGAATTTTAATATTTGACTAATTTTAGATGCTCTTGATCACAAAAATAAATATCAAGGCTCTAAATTTTTTTCACATATCTTAATAAACGTATAATTGTGTGAAAATGATTTCTGAAAAATATAGAATATAACTAAATATACTAAATACATAAATTATATTTAATCTAGTGATCATTAGTAAGTTAATCTTTTATATGATTTTTCTGTATATAATATGTATTAGAATCAACTGAGGGGGTTCATATTAGAGGTTAAATTAGTATTTAACTCAATAAGAGTATCTACTAGAGTATGACCCAAATACTCTTCACTGTGAAGCATACTTCCTTTGTGATAATACAATATCTCTCATGTCATAAATTATATTTATTCCAAAAAATATGAGTCTCCTTAGATTTATTCATTTAGAATTATGTTTGAATATTTTATATTGAGTGATTCTAACTTATCGTTTCTTATAATAATAACATCCACATACGCAATTAGTATAATTAAATTGTCATCTATATTATTTCAAAAAAATAAAGAGAAATTTATAATAAACTTGTATGATTTGAAAGAGGTGTCTATTAGTGAAAATCTCATAAACTAAGTCCTATGTGACTGTTTCAAGTTTTATAATTTATTCCACAACCTTTAAACTAATATGATTGTTTTACTTAAAATTTAGATGATTTTTTTCACATTCATCATCTTTTCAAGGTCATTGTATAAAATATTCTTCACGTCTAATTAATTAATCTTTCTTTCATCTATGCGAAATTGTCAGTTATATAAGAATTTGTATTGAGTTAATTCATTTTTTATATTTTCTCATCATAAATACGTACTAGCAAAAAAATAATAAATGTCCAGAACAGCAGAGGATAGAGGTTGTAACATATATGATTAGTCAGTTTTGTTATGCCGAGCAAGGAAGCACGGACACGGCTCCCTACAGTCGTGTCCACGTGTCCGACACGTGGACACAACACAGACACGGCACGGATACGTGTCCGATATGCTACGTGGCGTATCATTGCACAATCCGTATCCAATACGCCACGTGGCGAATCGGATGGTAGCGTCGGCAGCCGTATCCACGTTTATAGTGCCCGACGTCCGACGACGTTGGGTGGCCAACGTTGCAGCATGGGCGACGTTGGCCACTGGCAGGGACGGGCACGATTTGAGGGGAGAGGAAGGGGCGGGCGTGTTTGAGGGGAGAGGCAGGGGCGGTCGTGCTTGAGGGGAGAGGCAAAGACATAAAATAAAAAATATATATTTTTATATAATATAATTATAAAATATTATTTTATAAAATAAATAATTATAAATATTATCTTATAAAATAAAATAAAATATTTTTATTTTATAAAATAAAATAAAATATTTTTATTTTATAAAATAAATAATATATATTTATTTTATATAATAAAATATTTTAATTTAATTAAATTTAATATATTTTATAAAATACCTAATATTTATAATTAATAATTTTTATTTTTATTTTTTTATCATGCCGTATCCTAGTCGTATCCGTATCCTAGTTTTTTAGAATTTGTCGTGTCCCCGTGTCCGTGTCCGTATCCGTGCTTCTTAGATGCCGAGTAATTTTTTACTCAATCTTTGTTGTATAAGTGTAAAATGGAATATAAGAAATAAAGTTGTAGGGTAAATGATTAATTATTTCAGCAATGTACAGGAAGACCCATAGGATGAGTTTTTGCTGTTCTCATAAAAAAATAAATGAAAACCTGAAAGGAGAATGCTTTTTGTTTATTTTTTTTTTCATTCTACATAACTATAACACTAGTGATTGTACTTTGTGATGCTCAAAACTAAGATTACATTCTACTCTGCATATGTATGTGCCTCTTTTAAATGATTGGCCAGTAATTGAGATTAATAACAGTTCCCCACTTACTCTTTATATCTTACTGGCAGCTCAAGGTGGTGGAAAAATAAAATTAAGGGGTCTATACTCTGGATTGGCTGGAAATCTGGCTGGAGTCCTACCGTATGTAACTTAAATTGCTCTTTTTTACAGATTCATGGGGTTGATTAGGATTCAAATTTTTTTTTCTATCTCACTATTGTCTTTTTGCAATGAAGTCTTATTGCTATCTCACTATTGTCTATAATGTCTGTCATAAATTGGCTGGAAATCTTGCTGGCGTCCTACCATATGTAACTTGCTTTTTTTTCTCATAGTTTCATGAGGTTGAGTCGGATTCAATTTTTTTTAAGTCCAAGGATGTGCAATGAAGTCACATTGGTATCACTATTGTCTATAATTTGGATCTTGTATTTTATTATTTTTCACAAAACTAAAGAGCAAGATTCATGTTTGATAAAGTCACTTTTGCTTCTTCAAAGTTTTGAGTAACATGCATGTTACTCATTGAATTTAATTTAAAAGTAAGTCTCATGCTGTTTCGTCCAAAGAAATTATAATTATATTTTTTTATTGATAGTTATGTATTAGCTTTAAAAGTTTTAGGGAAGAGACAATTTTATTTAGACATTGGGGAATGAAAAAGTAGATCAAATTGGGAGTGTTGTGGTTTATATTTGTTACATATTTTATCTTTTAATTTTTTTTTTACGTCATGAATGGCTGTACTCAGCATATGGGCTGCCCCAATCTACTTTACATATTGATGAAATTAAGTTAAAAAATATTCAAATATCAATAGGAAATTCAATACAAAATAATATGCAAGAGGTGCCCTTATATAATGACCTAATTAGATTGGGGCTAGCTATATATTGGGTGCTCCAATCAATAATGAAATAAAAATGAATAAGAATAAATTATAAACTAAATTAATTGAAAATTGAAACGGTAGTATTTCTTCAAGTTGTTGCATAAAGATATATAATATCAAGCTTGGAGGAAATAAATGAAATTTGAGATATTTTCAATATTTTCATGAAAATATGTGTTGATTGATTTATTGTAAGAACATAGACTATAATAATAGTCTCATATTGAATTTTCTTCTTAAGAAATAAGTAATTCATATCTCCTTAAGGAATAAGTATCAGTCTCATGAAAATATATGATTATTATTATATGACTGATAATAGTCATATATATTTTATTATATGATTATCACAGTAAAGAGTATTGAGAAAAAAAATCTGATTTTTTGAAGTAGATGTTGAATCTAAATTATCTTATATGTAACTGTCACCATTATCATGAGATTTTCCTCTATACTAGATCAAAAAAAATTATCTATCTCATTATTTTTTGAAGATAATATTATTATTTTTAAATGAATTAAAATTTGTAGTTGAGTTTATCTTGGTGTAAATTAGTGTCCAACTCTAATTTAAATGCTAAATTATATTAGTTGAATATGTCGTTAAAAATCTAGAAAATGACTAAAATTAATTATATTATTTGCATAAATTATATTTGATTTGATGATAATTAAATAGTAAATCTTATCTATGATTTTCTTATAAGTAGTATAATCAACTGGATGAGTTATTTCATAGAGGAAATTAGTACTTGTGTCTATTAGAATATTAGCTGAAGTATAATTTAAAAGATTAATATCTATAAGATTATCAATCATATAGCTTTTTTATAACAAAATTTTTTTGATGAAGTAGATAATATTTAGTCCAAGATAGTTCTTGAGCTTCCTAAGAGATCTTTCATCCAAAATTGTGATGAGAGGTGCTCATTGAGTTGGATGATTTCTAATTTATCGTATTTCATAATAAGAATATCATCCATGCACATAATAAGCAAAATCAACTTGCCATCTTGACTCAATTGAAGAAACAAAATAAATTTTGTAAGATATCTAATTAGGACAAAAGAAGGGATTGTCTATCAAAAATTTATAAATTAGACTTTTGATAATTAGTTTAGGCCATACAATATAATATTCAAATTGAATATGATTATACTTCTCAAAACCAAGATGATTGTTTCATACGTACCTCCTCACCAAGATCACTATGAAGAAAGATATTCTTTATGTCTAGTTGATCTATTCTTTATCTGTGAGATATCGTCTGTGAAATAAGAATTAGAATTAAGATTATCATGACTAAGTGAGACAAAATATAATAATATTTCACAAAATATATTTTCAATTTGAGATATGTTGTTCATCTACAATCAACAACATATTTTCCTATATGTTGAGTTATTAGTTCCTAAGTCAAATTTTAGTGGATGATATCTATCTTTTCTAACATAGACGATACATCAAATGTAAGATAATATCTTAAAAGGATATTTGAGGAAAAAGAGAAAATAAGGCATGAGTATGACAATATCTATGATTAAGTAAAACTTTTCCATCTCTTTCAAATAGTGATTAAAATATTAAAATTAGAAGAATTGATTATAGGATCATCTAGTTTCTCTAGAGATTTATTTCTTCTTTGAATATGATGTGTATGTCTCGTTATTCTAGTATAGATTTAAAATCTTGAGTGATCAAGTCTCTTAGTTTTAAGTTTACTATGAGCTGAAACTTAAGTAGACTCATAAATTATCATGTTATTTGGATTCAAGAGATTTTTTCTCTTAGGAAATCTTACTTTTTATATAGTCAACCTATTTATATTTGTTGATATATGTGATAATTTGTTATGATTAGATCTTATTTTTGAAGTTGTAGCATATACTTTGGAATCACAATCTTAATTGTAAAGTTGCGACCCATCTGAAGTTGCAACATGTGTGTTGGAGTCACGATTTGAATTGTGAAGTTGTGACAGAACTGGAACTGTAATGCGTGCTTTGAAGTTCCGATCTATATGGTCAAATTGTGATGGAATTAAAATTATAACATGTGCTTTGGTGTTATGACCATATTATGTGGTGACGTGACATGAATGAAATTGTGATCCTATTTTATGATTTCATGATATTATTGTTGGTTGTAATCTATTTTATGTTGTTGTGATTGAATGAAATAAAGATTTAAGTCATGATCTTGTTTTGGGGTATCGCGATATGAATGAAGCCGTAATATAAAAATATGATGTGGTTTAGGTATCAAGTTTAAAAATTTTTTTATTTTACTATTTAAACACTTATATATCTATCATAAAATGACATGACAATATGCAGACACAATGTTACATCATGGAAATAATTGTTGTACAAAAGATAATGAAAGATTTCTTTTCTCTATTATGATTTGTGGGTTTTCTTTTGTGGTTATGTGCTCTCTCTCTCTCTCTCTATCTTTTGTGCATTGTGTACTTCATCTATGAGATTTTCATCTCCCTTACCAAATTCCTAATAATTCTTACAATTCCTAGTTTGTTATTACAAGATTGATTACAAAAAAAAAAAAAATCTTCAGGATGCTTGTATGTGAGATCCAACAGAAGGTATTAGTGGCAGATATCTTGTACATTAGGGCATAATATTTACCTATTTGCATGGATTGTGTCGATTCTCGGATATTTTATTTAGGTCATAACATTTGATATCAAGGAGCTAGATTTTTGTGTAGTGTTGTGACCTGACATATGGTTGAAATCAAGAAGTTTTCGGGAAAGGATTCTGAACTATATAAAGTGAAGATGGAGGATTTACCCATGAATACAAATTACCAATCTATTATTGAAGATGAGAAACCAACATCAAGCTATAAATAATTAGAGGCCACTTTTATTGAGATTGTCAAATGAGATAAGGTTGATCAGGAAATACGAGACTTGATGCAATTGTTTTTTAAATGTGAGATCTTAGTGAATATTTTTGATGAGAGATTGACAAATCTTCTATGAAAGAATCATGAGTTTTATATACTGATTAGCTAACTATTATTTATTGACTATGAGATCATTAATTATAATAGATTACTAACTCTCTTTTATTTACTATTAGATTCATATGGTAACTTGATTATTATCATATGTAGTAGTACAATGGATCTATCCTATGAAACATGAGTTTCAATATTATTATCTGATGATATGAGGAGATAAAGTATGAATAAATACTTGAATGATGTATTATATGTGTAAGGGAGGACTGAAGAAAGCAAAGTGAAGTTGATAGGAAGATCAAAGAGTATTGATATACTGAAATCAAAGAGTTGGAACTATGATATAGCAGGACATTCAAGAGGGACTGCCAGGGAAATGAAATCAAGCCAACTCAGGTGAGAGCTGACTTGGTAGACATGGGGCAATCCATTGGAGATGTTTACTTTGCAGATGCTTGTGTCACTCATATTGATGAGGACACATAATACATTGCACATATGTATCAGAACAAATGGTTTTTAATTGAAATTAGTTCAATTAGTATGAGTCATATGATGAAATAGATGTAATTATGAGAAACTGTTTAATAATAAAGATAGAAAGCTATGGAAGGTAAAAATGAAAATACATGATGAAACTGTCAAATTTTTTTTGAGAATAATGCACATTCTAGATGTGAGCAAAAACTTGATTTATGTGAGTCAGATGACTAATGATGAGGTAAAATTTTGTTTTAATGATAAATTTAATAAGACGACTTAAGGAATAATTATACTTTCTTAGAGGGCAAGATGTGAGATCTTATATAAGTGCGTGGCAAGCACTATCAAGACTCGAGTCGGTAGATCCTTTGTTCTTAAAGGAAAGCCTTGAAGAGAAAGTAGGCCATGGAGAACAACAAAACCGAGTCGTGACATGGGAAAATGGTGCTGCGACATAATACAATGTCACGACTTTGGAAAATGGTGTTGCAACATGAAAAATGTTGTCATGAGATGAAAACATGAAGTTGCGACATTAAACCTTCTAGAGGCATCAAAGAAGGGATGCAATAATGGAGAAGTCCCAATAGAGTCGTGTGGTATAAACATAGTTTTGTGACTGAATCCAATAGAGTCGTGCTTTGGAAACATGGTGTTATGATTGAATCCAATGTTGCGACAAGAAACCATGTTGTGGCATTAGAGATTGGGCATAACAATAAGAAGATTTTGATGATTGTATCCTCAAAAAGGATGATAGGAGTATTATATTGCTTAGAAGGGTTGATCATTTGCAAGGATTACTTATATGAAAAAAAAATGAGAGAAGTTGAAATCTACATCTATGAGATCAATAACAGTGCTGGAAATGATTTATAACGATTTGTTTAGAGGAACACATGAAACTTAACTTGGGAGATCTAGGTACTATGTATCATTTATTAATGATTTCTTAGATATGTATGACTTTTTTTCATTTAAAAGAAAATTGAGGTGTTAGAGAATGAGTTCAAAGTATTGGTGAAGAACAAATTCAATACGATGATAAATATTTTATGTATACATAATTGTATGTATTATTTTTTGGCTGATCGATTCTGTGATGAGTAAGGTATTATTAGGCAAAACATGATTATGATGATATCTTAATAGAATTTTGGGCTGAAATAAGTATCATAATATGTTATTTGAAGAACCACACTTCTATTTTTGCAATAAAGGATCGGATGCCTTTTGAGGTGCTATATGGAAGGAAGTTGGGTTTGGCTTACCTTTACGTATTTGGGTATGACGGTTAAGTCCATGTGCCAAAGAAAAAAAAGGAACAAATTGAACTTCAAGTCAAAGAAGTGAAAGTTTATTGGGTACAAGAAAGGTATTAAAAGTATAAATTTTGGAACGCAATGACAAGAATAATTATCTACAATAAAGATGTGTTCAAGGAGTGAAGGATAGAGAAGCAAGCTATGAAATGGGAGTTCCTAAAGAAAGTGAGTGGTGACATCTTCCAGTCATGACATCAGAGGCAGAGTTGTAACATCTTCCAGTCGTGACATTAGAACATTTGTTGAGACTCCATTACACTGGTGGCATATATGCCTTCGATGAAGAGATAATGCAAACATAATTCAAATGTTTTATTGAGGAGAGACAGTGGAGGAAGCATCTGTACTGAGGATAACTACACATGTTATAAACCCATTTAAAAGGTATGCTGACAATGCATACCCCTCTCTTCATGTTGCAGGAGAAGAGCCAGGCATTGTGCTAGAGAAAAGAGTTTCAGTGAGTCAAATTAGTGGGAGCATGTCATGGAAAAAAAGCAATAGTACTTGTAGAAGTATAATATTTCAGAGCATTGTAAAATTACTCTCAGATCAGAAGACAATTGAGAGATAATGATTGCAGAAAAGTTCTATTGGTGTAAACATGATACTAGAATGAAAAAAATATATTCACTAAGTTGGAGAATACTTGGATTAATTCATACTTTTAAAATTATAACTTATGTTTTTGTGTCACAATCTAAAATCTGAAGTCGTGATTCATCTTAAGTTGTAACATATGTTTTGGAGTCATGACATATATTGTAAAACTATAACATATACTTTGATGTTGTAATCATGTTTTGTGGTATCGCTTCATAAATGAAACTATGATTCTGTTTTGTGATAACAAATATTTTATGTTCTATACCAAATGAAATCATGACCTAAATTTGTGATCTCAAAAAGTTTGGATGATAAATTAAATAATTGAAGAAAATTTTTAATTGACAAGATAAATTATAATTATTTTTGTATTTCTTCAAAAAATTTTCAAAACATTTCTATTAAAGAGAAATTTCTGAGTTGTTTCAATTATATTTATTATTATTTTTTGCAATCTCATTATTTTAGGATGTGCTGATACATAAATTTTTATATACAATCTCATGATTAATTTAGTAAGTATCAAAGATGTTTGACACATACTAATTCATTATTATTTTTTCTTTGTTTTTGTTAGCCTAATTTTATATTTTTAATGAAATAATTTAAAAATAAAAATAATTGTGATCCAAAGTAAAAAAGATCTTTCCACTTAAATTTATATAATTATCAATAAACATAAGAAAATATATAAGTCATCTCAGGTTATCTTTAATAAGTCTCTATATGTTTGAGTATATAAAATTGAATGAGTTCTTACTCACACTAATTTGACAGATATAGGAAATTCTAGTATATATTTCTAATTGATGCTTTTAAAACTCAAGGATAAAATTATTTTAAATACCAGGATAGAATATTCTTAGTTGTACTAATGATGAGTAATTAAATTGAGAATATATAAATAATAGGTCAACTGTAATCACACATCTAGTATGATATCTTTTTATAGAAAAAAAAGATGTAAATAGATACAGGTAAAAAAAGAAATATAAAGTTAGAATTAAGTTGTTTGGAAATATAACTTATTGAAATGATATTAACATGATAATCAAGAATAAATAAATGCATACAAATAATAAAGTATTAAATTGAATATTAATTAATGATTTTTAAGGACTTATCATTAACTACTACAATATTTAATGAATATGATAAAAAAGCTATGAAAATATTGACTATAGAGTCAACGACCCACAAGTTTGTAGTTGAAAGATAAATTATAAAGGTCACCATAGGAGAACTCTATGAGGATGCTCCGGATAGATCTGATAGTCAACATATCCATCTCAACTATCCATAATACTCGACTCTCTTTAAAATTAACTCTCAACAACTATCTTTGTTGTGGTTCATATTTTAGTAATATATGCACTGAACTAAGATTATCCTACCTCTTTGTTGTGATTAATACTCTCAACAACTATCTTAATGCTACAAGTTGAAAAATTACTTGATAGTGAAAATTGGAACATCATGTCAGGGTATCACTCTATCTATCTCACTTTTTAATACATCAACTTCTACTAGAAAAAACTTATAAGATCTGAGTAACATTGAATAAATTGGATAAAATGAGTAGTAACATCGTGTCAAGGTGTCGCTCATATTGATGAAGATATTTTGTTTATTGATACAAATGTATTATATCATATGACTTATCATCAAATTTAGTTCAATCAATATGAGTTTTATGATGAAGAAAATATGATTGAAAATTAATTTAACAGTAAATATAATTCGCCATGGAAAAGTGAGGATGAATATTCATGCTGAGACTTTCAAAAACCTTCTAGGAGTACTACATTGTTCAAAATTGCGCAAAAATTTGATTTTTGTGAGTGTGATTATGTTTAATGTAGGAATGAGATTCTTTTATGATGACAGATCTTGCAAGATGACTTGAGGAACATCGGCAATTACTAGAGAAACAAAGTGTGAGATATTGTACAAGTTGTTGGCAATTGCCATCAATATTCCATGCAGATGATTCTTCATTTCTGAGAAGAAAAATATGAAGAACAAGCTATCCATGGAGAAGAACAATTCAGTGTTGTAATTGAGATCGAAATCGCTATGTGGGAACATGATGTTGCTATCCAGTTTAGTGTTGCAACATGAAACTATGTTGAGGCATCACATACGCGAGTCTAAGAATAGAAAAGTACTAGCTAGTTGTGATGTGGGACTCCATTCTATTGATGCACAAATGCTTTTGATGAAGATGTAGAATAGATATAGTTTGAAGACTGTTGAGGAAGAAGCAACTAAGACAACACTTGCTTTGAGGATCTCTACATGGGTTAGAAACTCACTTGTAACGTATGTTGGAACTGCATATCATATTCTTCATGTTATATGAGATGATTTGAATATTTTGATGAAAGCAAGAGTCTTCAGGGAGTTAAATCAGTAGGAGCATGCCATTAAAAAGGAGCGACATTCCTCAGAAAAGAACAACACTTGAAATTTTGTGAAGTTACTCTTGGGTCGGAAGACAACTGAATGCAAGTGAATATTTATATGAAAGATAAAGCTAATGGAAAGATTGATAAGTAAATGAAAGATAAACTAATTACTAAAGTGTACTTTCAAGTTGAAGGCATGGATTACGTTGAGATCTTCTCATCATTAGTGAAGATGTCCTCCATCTGGTTGGTGTTGGATATTACAACGAAGTATGATCTAGATATTGAACAATTAAATGTTAATATTTTTTTTCTTCATAGAGACATGGAGGTAGAGGTATCAAACGAGCCGTACCGACATGACATATTTTTAGTGACCTAGTTGGGCCACCGTATCATGCCTAGCATGACACGACTTGAATATGACATGGTCTGACCATCCCAAGTCTAGGCAAAGTCGGGCCGAGTCATGCCTGGCCATCCCGGCTCGTGCCAGGTTGGTAAAGATGTAAAAAAACTCAGCCAACCCGTTGAACTGACCCAAACCAGCCGTATACAATGGTTTAACCCAGTTTAGAATGTAAAATGATCTAGCCCGGTCCACAAAATAAGTAATTCTAGTTAAACGGGTTGGCCACAACCCAATAACACAACCCAGCCATATAACCCTTACTAGGCCGGTGTGTGTGTGTGTATATATATATATATATTGAAATTAAATTTTATAACCCTAACCCCCAATTTCCCCAATTTGCATTTGGCTGACAATTGATAATTGCAAAATTCCTAATCTTGATTCCCGAATCCTCTTCCTCATGAGTCACGACCTCTAGCTCTATTGCCCTACATTTCTAGAGTCCTCGATGTCGACTAGAGACAATTCAATCCATCTCACCTTCACCGACGTTGACCCTGCGTCTATCGAAATTTGAATATCGTGGTTATCGACTCATCGTCTATTCGTATTGTTCTTCTCTTCCAACCCTCCTCTACCATCATCTGCCGACTGTTGATGACTACAATTTCTTCCCTACTCCTCAATTACAGGAGGACGAAGATGACTATGCATGCACAAGGACCTGTGTTGGTGGGTGATGCAACTCCTACTGATCAAGACCAATCAAATTCAAACATTGCTAATGTGGGCACCTCATCACCCTAGGCCAATACGCGAAAAAAGTGAGATGGTCAAAAATGGTCAGAGGTTTGGAATCACTTTACTATTATAGAAACAAAACAAAGATAATCTATTAAGTGTGTATATAATTATTGTCAAAAAATATATACATATGATTCAACCAAGATTGAGAATAGTTCTTTGTAGACATATCTTAATGCCCAATATAAAAGGAATCCTCATAGATCATAAGATCATACCTAGATAACCTTAGCTTATAAGCCAAAGAAAGAGGAGGGGGGGGGTATTGGCCAACTTGTGTTTTGGTCTTTTAGTCAAGAATCTTGTAGAAGTGCTCTTTCGGAAATAATAATAATTGATGAGTTACCTTTTAGATACATAGAGAATGATGGGTTTAAACATTTTATGTGTGTGTCTCAACCAAGGTTTAAAATCGCATTGAGTCACAGTTGCAAAAGACTGTTTAAACATCTTTGTTCAGGAGAAAAAAAGCCTTGAAGAGTATTTTAAAAATCCAACAAGTTTATCTTATAATTGACACGTGGACTTCTGTCAAAACTTAAATTATACGTGTCTTACCGCCAATTACATTGATAGTGCATGGTAATTTCAAAAAAAATTTCAACTTTTATTTGGTTCCAAATCACAAAGGTGAGATACTAGTCAAAATAATTGAGATGTGTTTGTTAAATTGAGGAATAGATAAGATTCTCACACTCACAATGAATAATGCAAGTTCTAATAATCTTTGCATTGAACACTCGAAATGGAAAACTAAGAATAGAAGGGGAATCATTCTAGAGCATGAGTAATTACACATAAGATGTGCTCAAATTCTAAATCTCATTGTTTGTGATAGTTTAAAAAATATTGATGACTCGATTTTCAAAATGCGTAAGGTAGTGAAATATGTTAAATCTTCACCTTCTAGGATGACTAAATTTAAAACTTGTGCTGAAAAAGAAGCTATTGAATGCAATAGTTAAGTTTGCTTAAATGTGTATACTAGATGGAACTCTACTTGTTACATGTTGGAGAGGCTTTACAATTTCAAAAGGCTTTTGAGAGATTGAAAGAGGATGATAAATATTATTATTGCTTATTTTAGAGATGATGATAGTGAAGATAATTGTGGGAGTGAATGTGTGTCTCCTAATAATGAAGATTAGGAGAAGGTTTGGATGTTTGTGAAATTTCTTAAAATTTTTTACAATGCAACCTTGTATTTTTCTGGGTCTTTGTATGTCACAGCAAATATATCATTTATTGGGGTCTTAATGGTTCAAAATTGTATTGCTCATTTGTGTAAAAGCTAAGATCTTTCTTTAAAACCTGATAGCGAAGAACATGAGATCTAAGTTTGATAAATATTGGAGAAATTTGGATAGAATGAATTTGTTGATGTTCTTTGCATTAATTCTTGATCGTCGATATAAGTTGGAGTATGTGAAATATTATTTTAATAATTATTATGATGCTCTTGCTGTGAAAGTTTTGTTAAAGAAGGTGAAAGATAGTATAATTTGATTTTATGAATGGTATGTGGAGCATAACTCAACTAATATTACACAACGCACCAGTGGGGGTGAGCCGTCGAAAGTGGTGGATGTTGATGGAAGCATGATGTGAGGGTAATGTTTTTTATCAGATTCAGGAACCACTTAATTGAAAAGAAAAGTTTGTGTTTCAAGTCAGAATTAGAGAGTTACTTGTTGGAGAGTGTTGTGGATGATAGTCCTGATTCTAATTTTGATATCTTGAATTGGTGGAAGACTAATTTTTCTAGGTTTTGTATTCTCTCATTGGTTGTACAAGATGTTTTTGTAGTTCAAGTATCTACAGTTCTATCTGAGTTAGCATTTAGCACATGAGGGCGTGTTCTTGATCCATTTCGAAGTTCTATGTCTCCACAAACAGTGGAAGCCTTTATTTGTTGTCAAAATTGGTTGCGCACTTCATCAACTCCTATTAGTATTCGAGATACTTTAGATAAGATAGAAGAATATGAGAAGCTTGAGTCGGGTAATCAAACTTATAACTTGTTTATTTTTTTTTTCTTATTGTATTTTAGTATAACTAATCTTTTGTATTTTTATTCCCTCCTAAATATAACCTTGGTGATAATTTCTGATGATTGAATACAATGAATAGAATAGCGGTTGTGGCAAAGTAATGGTAAGTTATGCTATTATTATACTATCAAATATACTTTTATTTTTTATCAATTATCAATCCTTATATGAGTGACTTAATTATGGATAGTTTTATAATTTCTAACTCTTCTATTATTTAAATTTTGTAGTTTTGAGAAACTTAAAACCCAAGATTGTACTCATTGGTCCTAAAGTGCTTTGCTTTAGTTATTGGTGGCATTTTAAGTTTTTGATGTGCTTTGTTTTAGTTGAGGATTTTTTTATATGCTTGTAGCCCTTGAAGTTCAAATAATTTTGTTTCTTTATTATTAATATTTCCTTATATTTGGTTACTTGGATTTTATGATTTATTTTTCATGTGTGATTAGTAAAGACACTTGATTGCTTGTCTAGTCGTCTTATTTTTCATGTATGATTATTATGAATAATTAGGTACTTAAATGTATTTTCAGTTGGACAAATTGGGTAAGAGTGTAATATTTATATTTAGTTTTACTTAAATTATGAGTGAAAGTGATTTTGAATATTTTTTTTAAGAATTGTTGAAAACATAACCTAGAAAAATATTATTATTGAAGATTATTTTTTATAGTTTAAATTCTTTACTTGTGAGTTCTGACTTTTAGTAGGTATAAGTTAGGAAACATAACCTAGAATACACACACACACACACACACATAAAGTTAGAATCCCTACAAGTATTATTATTTTATTTTTTTAGATTAAGAGCCTGTTCAAACCGTGTGGTATGGGTTGACTTGAGTTGACATTTTCAATGCGTTGACTTGGGTTGGCATTTTAGTGGGCTATTAGAATTGGGTTGGTTCACTTTATTCTTCTAAACCGGCCAACTCGAGCCGTTTACACCCATACGGGTTGGGCCATGTCGTGCTCGGAGGCTGCCAACTTAGTCGACATGTCACCGTTTGCGATTTAATGATTTAAATTTTTTTTTTCAAATTTTAAATTTTTAAGTTACTCATTATGAGTTACGATATTATATTATTTATTTATTTCACATAAATCACACAAAAAAATAAAATTAACACAAATTACAAAGCTTCATAATCAAAAATATCAAAAAATATATATTCATCAATCATTATTTAATCTAAACAAAAATAAAAGAATATGTCATAATAACAACATAAAGGTGTCAAAGGGGTTGGGTTGGGCCGGCCTGACTCATTTTTTCATGCCCAACCAAGCTAGCGTGCAGTGCCAGGCATGACATGCTATGGTACCATGTTGTGCTTGGCACAACCATTTTTTTAGAAGGCAGGTTCGTGGCCTAGAATTTGTCTGGGTTTAGGTTGGGTTGGTCGAAGTAGTTCGGGTCGGGTTGAGTGTTTTTTAAAAAAAGTTAGGATTTTGGGGGGCACGCTGCCACGCTGCCCTCGGTCTTTGGGCATGCTGAGTCATCGCCCGTCGGGCGTTGCCGCATCATCTCCCCGTCGGGCATCACTTAGTGCAAGGTCCTGTGTCGTGCCCACGTGCCAGGCATTCGTGCTATGCCTGGCACGACATGCAGGCCAAAAGCCGTCAGTGCGGCACAACATGGTTCGTGTCGATGGTTCACCCGACATGGGCCCGAGCATGGCACTGTAGCGTGCTGTGCAGGGCCAGACATGACTCAACCGTGCTGGGCTTCGGGCCAAGCCCGTGCCGCCCAACTCATTTAACACATATATAACAATATAATATAAAAATCATTAATCATAATTATGCGACATGCAAGCTTAATCTCAATGTCAATCAATGTAAGTATACAACTGATCATCATTGCGTAAACGTCTAATGATATCACTAGCAGTGAACTTAATATCCTCAAAGTCTCAAAAGTCATCATTTACCAGCGACTCCTCCGCTCTTATTCTAACATAATCCTGGATGCTTAACTTTGAATTCTTCTAATTCTTCATGAATCATAGTGCCTTAATGATATCTGACCACAGTCTTGATCTCTTTTTTAAAATGACATTGATTGCAACAAAAAAATAATATTTCAATGTAATGCTCGATATCGAAGGAGTCAGTAGATCATATTCTATCTTTGACAACATGAAATAAGTAGATTCATATGCTTTCAACCATTATAAAATATAAAAGTTTATTTTATCATTATATTATAGGATTGGGTATTAATCAATATCTAATTACCGAGATAGTTAGCTCCTATTCGACAGTCCATCCAATCATTTCTTTCTAGCTAAATGAATGGAGAAGTCATCATCTCTGAATATAATATTTATGTCCGTACTTGGAGCTTGGCTACAACTACTATTATACCTAGTGTCTTAGTATGTAAATAACTCAGTCAATTTTTTGAGAATGAATCTTTTAGTTTGGTATTTCTAGCTCATGCACGTGAATATGTATGTTAAAATATTCTCTATCCCTTTCACCTTAATCCTAGAATCCATACAGGCAGCCAGATAATAAAAATATAAGGTGGTAGATCAGTACTTTAAGTACTCAGTTTCCACCTCAACAACAATGTCACTAAATATTAGGTAATTTCTAAATTTTCTAAATATGTTACTAATGATATATATATACATGAGTGCAATACAAGTGGTGAGAGTATATAGTAAGAGTGACTAAAATATGTTCGTCTTGTTATATATAATATTTAGGAATTTCATAAATAAAATCATTATATTCTAGTTTTTATCGTCAATAATAAGTTCATCACTCTTATTATTGATGTAGTCAGATATCATATATTCGTATCCAACATATGACTCAAACACTAGGTAACTATAATTTCAATAGTATTTCACATCTATTTAAATTTTTATCCTTCTTTAGACTCGTAAACAAATAGAAACTACCAAATTTATTTTCTAATAGTTGTCCGAATATATTTTAGTGAGTTATGTATTTTTTCAAAAGTAAGATAAATAACTTTTATCCTTGATTATATTATCAGGTTACTGATGTGATACATGCATCTAAATTTAAAAAATTTTCCTAATGAGCTATCTTTATTGGTCTTGACAAACATATAAATGACTACTCTATTGTTAGATGTGTTATTTAATGTGATATTAAATATTTTATTTTGATTTTTATATTCTCTAAAGATTTTCATCATACACTCATATATGGCATCACCATCATAAAGAAAGAGAATCTTTAAAAATCTTAAAATATTTTTATTAAGTATCCATTTAGATTCTATATAGTGGACGGTGATACATGTAGAAATGCATCATCACGAATAATCCAGATATCAGACATCATAGAATTCATGCCACTATATTACTTAAATTTATTAGTTATTATTTATTTTTCTAACATATAATAATTTAGTATGTCGTTTCTACATGTGAACCTAGGTATCCTATGATATTCATGTTGAAAATAAGTCTGCATAATAATGAATATCCTAGAATCTGTCGAAAATCTAATTGAAAGATCCATCGTGGTGATCAGTTTAGTTATGTCTTTCATTCCTAACTCGTTGTAGTATATGAAGGGGTCAATATAGAAGCTAAACTAGATCCAACCAGAAATACTCCATCACTCAGTTGGGTTTGCATAAGATGAAATGCATCATTTTTTTGGTGTAATAATTGACATATCTCTTTAGGTGTTCAGTTCACACATATTCTTATATGTAAATATTTTTTTTAAATACATTTATTTTATATTTTGTTAAAGTGAGTCTAAATTATAGATGTTCTTCTAATTTTTTTTATTTTTTAGATGTTTGAGTTTGAGTTGAGGTAATGAGAGAAAACATGGTTATGGCCTGGGACATTTTCATAGACTTATCATTATTAATATTATCAATGTCTACGTTAATATGAATTTCGTTATTATTAAATTTATTATTAGTCTTTTTTAATTTTTTAGTTTATGAATTATGTTCTAAATTAATAATTAAATGATATTAAAAAAATTAAAAAACTAAATAAAAAATAATATTCGATTAGGTTTATGGAGAGGAGAGAAAAAGCCACACCCCAAGCCCCACATGAATTTTCTGCCCTCTATGTTCACATTCTTTAAGTTATATAAACTTATTCTAAATTTAAAATTATAAATTTTAGATTTAGAGAGGAGAGAACTGAAATCGAGACCGAGAGGAGAGAGAGAGGGAGAGAGAGAGAGGAGTGATGGAGGAGTTGAGAGATTTGAATGAAAAATTTAAATCTATTATTTCATTTATATAGATTTTTATATTAAAAAAATATACTTTTTTTTATTTTTTAATTTTTTTAAATATTTAAATAGGACAGAAACTCAACAGCCATCAAATCTTTTACCTTAGTCGTTGGGATTGTATCTAATGGCTTGGATCATCCATCGTATTTTAAATTATTTTTTTACCATTTGCTGTAGCTCCCTATTAGAAGCTGAAACTTTTGGATGGTCTAGAAGCTTTGGTTCGGGCCTCGAGACTCGGGGCTCGGCCTCAACATGGACTCGGTTGGATTGGAGAATTTACTAAAATTAAAATTGTAATTACATTTCAATATATGAGTAATATTAGTTAATTTTATTTATTTATTGGAAATGTAATAAATTCTTAATTTGAATATTTAGTTATATGTTAGTTTAATTTATTCAAATACATTGAATATAAAAATAAAAGTAAATTTAACTATATTATAATATATAATTAATATTTAATTAATTTGATTCAAATATAGATTATTATAAGGTTAAAAATATCAGAATATATCTAGTATGTCAAAATTATATTTAAATATATCATAAATATATCTTGCTATATTTGGATATATTACAAATATATTATAATATTTTTTTTCTTAAAACTATTTTATATGAACACAAAGATATGTTTATGATTGTCAAATATTTGTGATATATCACATATTTTTTGTGATAATTATGAATTTATTTATCAATTGATATTTTGGGATCTTGTTTTGTGTCGATAGTCATGGATATAGGGTATATCCTAGATATATCGAGGATATATTTGGATATTTTCATCCTTAGCTATAGGGAGATGTGCTTGAAGGTGAAGATAATGTATATGTATACTTTCTCAGTGATGAAAATAGAGTGAAGAGCCAATAAATGAGAAGAGTATGTGAAAAGAAAAAAAAAGGAAGACAGTTAATTCAGAATAATGTATTATCGGAAATGTATCTCAACAAAAAAGAGTTTTTATTTATGTATGTCAAAGAAAAATTTGAAGATCGTATTATAAAGATTTTGGAAGGGGTAATAAAATAAGTGAAGACTAAAGTGTTGAAAAGTATTAAATCATTTGGGAAATTCAACGAGTCCATTGTAAGTGTGTGACAAAAAATAATTAAGGGTTGAGATCAAGAAATTGAGAATAACATTCATTATAGAAAGAAATAGTGGATCAAAAATTTAACAAAATACAGTGAGAACCAAAAATACATATACTTTGCACCGAGTTCGTTTGAATATTTACTGGACTCAATTGAAAGAAGATGAGATGCATTATGCAGTGTGATAATGACGATAATGGAATGGACAGTGCACAATAAGGCATATTGAGAAAGACATTCTATATCTTTATTATCATTTGAGCCAACTAGAGCAAAATTTTCATATCTTGATTTTGCTCCTCACAACAAATCATACCTCTAACATTCATGTGGGAGGTATGATCGAGGATGGATATTATGTTGATATTGATAATGAGTTTCAAAAAGAGAGATTCATTGTTCTAGGATGAATATTTTTTTTAGTATGAGAATTTGTTTGATATTCTACATATTGAATTTTTTGGTCATTTAGTATGTATTTATTGATGTATTGTATGTATTTAAATTTTACTTGAAGAAATTTCACTAAATATTTATTTTGAGTGATTTTGATCAATGGTAGTGATATTATATATATTTTAGGTGAAATTAATATACTTGGTGGAGCCATGACTTGGAGAGAGAAAGAAATTGGAAAGTTGTAATATTTTCCTTGTTATGATTTATTTATAACTTTCACAAGTCTATGGAGTAGTTATGATATTTTTTCTTGGTATAATTCTACAAAATTAGTTGTGATAATATTTGTATGTAACAACTCTACCATCGAGTTGTCACTATTTTTTAGCTGTATAACATTATCTTTGTGGTCGTGATATTTTCTTAGAGTTGTGGCCATAGTATTTTCTTTGAGTTGGTCATGCACTATCTCTAAAATATCATAATAGCTACAATTTTAATTTCATATCATGATAGTCAAGTATCCCACAAGTATAAGAAGTGATATTTAAGTATCACAACTTAATAAATATAGAATCAAAATATTATGTAAGGGGTTGTTTAAAAAACTAAAAAAATTAAGTACTGAAAAAAAAAATACTGAAAATATTTTGATTCTAAAAAAATACTGAAAAAATTAAGTACTGAAAAAAAATACTGAAAAAATTAAGTGCTAAATTTTATAAGTGTTAAATTTATATTGTAAAGCTGTTTGATAAGTTACGGACAATTAAATTCTGAAAATAAATATATTGTTTACTAAATGTAAATGTTGAATACTGAAAATTTTGTATTTTACACTTGTACTCTTATTATCATTATGGTACATATTATTCAAAATAAATAGAATTCCTAATAATATTTTATTTTTCACTATAATTATTATTTATTATTAAAAAGAAAATTACTATAATTATTTATTATTTATTATTAAATCATAAAATCCAAAAAAAGACAAATATGTTTTTAAATAAATAAAAATTAATGAGTCACTAATTGATTTGCTATTTTCTCTTTTAAATTAATTATGTAAATTTGATCGGCTTGTACAACTTTTCCTCCTACTTATAGCAGACCTTCATGATCATTTTGAAGTATCACCGAATTTTCATCATACTCATTTTCACCATGCTATAAGAAAACATCAGTAATACATAATTTTCAGATATAGTTATGCATAGCTATGCAAAAAATAACAATATTTATCTGTACTTGAAAATGATAAGGTATCATCATTTTTAAGATTGGAAAACGAGCTTTCCAAGCACCAAAAGATTGCTCAATGACATTCCTCAATATGACATATGCATAGTTGAATACCTTTTCTTTTGTATGAGGGCAAACACTATTGCAAAAATTAGGCAATCAATATTGTGTATTACGGTAAGTTACCAAAAATCCTCAAGTATGTGGATATGCAGCATCACCAAGATAATATTTATCTACATAAAAATTATTTTTCAAATTAATTATAAATTTATTAATAATAGCCGAGAAGAGAATTATACTAACTTGGTGGAGGTATTGAAAATTATTTTCTGGATTACGCATAGATTATGATAATACTCTTGAATCATATGCTACGTCTTCTCATCCAACCCAAATAAATATAAAAATCATATTGATGTCACATATTACTAGAATATTTTAATAACATTCTCTTCTTCTTCTTCATCTATAAGGGACTTGTTTGTCATATACTATCACAATATTAACAAGTGTCTCATCAAGTACATCAATAGCACCTTATTAATTAGAATAAATATCAATATAACAATAATAATAACAACAAGAATACTAATAAAAATAAACTTGTATTTTTATTTACCTTTAAATATTTTCTCTCATTCGAAGAGAAACATTGCCTCTAGTACTTCATGAAAGTAATGATGTATGATTTGAGTTTATTGATTAATTTTTTTTTTGGTAACATGATTTTTCACGTTGTGATTTAATATTATAAGTAACATCGTCATTTTTTCTTGAAATTTGAAGTAACGATTCTCTTTCATCCATGTTATATTTTTAAAATACTCACAAATATGCAAAAATGTTTGCTTATTCATTCTTAAAATTTCTAAACAATTGCTGGATTACCATTTATAATATTTTGCACAAATGCAAAATTTTTCAGTGTCGAGTCGTTATCTGGTCTTCTTCCAAGTCATTTTTTTCTAATAATCTTCTTGACTAGAATCAGTGTTGTGATTTTCAATATTTTTCTTTGCTTTTCAGTTAATATCTTCTGATAATTTTTAACATTTGCAAATGTATCAATTAAAAATAATAAAAGTAAAAATAATCAAAAGCAAAATGAACCACAAAATATTATCATGAAAAAAAATTATGTCAATACAAACTAATGTGAAGACGGTATAAAAATAATCCATAAAATATTACATAAACTTGTATTTGCTTGAACTCCAAGTACCTAAAAGAAAACTAAAGTAATCCCAATTTTTTTACATTCATTCGAATCCAAGTAATTCTAACTGTCTCTGACTTTTATAAAAACATAATATTTCTTTTGATGATGAAGGGTTTGGTGAAGATTCAGGCTCTATATCATTGTGTATATAAAAATTTTTTACAGTTGATTAAGTACTTGATGAATGTTTGTCAACACCATTTTTAGGTAATCTCTGTCTAGATGGATCCCATTATTTTTGCCCAATAACTGTAATATCATCAAAGAGTGATTTCATCTTATCTGTATATTATAGCCTAGTATATAGAAATTATTTTGCATCCGGAATTTTTGGTTAATCAAATCATTGTAACTAGCAAATAGTAATTTAATTTATTTTTTCAAAATATGAACTAAAGAAATGAGCTATTCCTTGATATATTCTTCCCACTCTTCTGAAGTTCAGTCAACTATATTAGTTACTGGATTATAGTCATATTCAGACTTTCATATTAAATTTGACCACACCGTATATTTATGTTTTAAATAATTTCATTCATTTTTCAATTGCTTCGAGTAAAATTTATATTTTTGTTCTCTTTAAAAGTTTTTGAAATTTTATCTCATTATTCAACATGCAAGCTCCCCCCACCCCCCCCCCCCCCCTCCCAAAATGTTTTTCTGGGCAAGATATAAATCTAAAAAAATTTTAACTAGTTTTAGATCTTTCCAACTAACTTTAGTAGTATCAAGAGAAGTCATTCCTACATAAAATAATTTAACGAAAGTTATTTTAGATATTTTTTTTCTTCAAGTAAAAGAATGGACAAAATAATTATTAATTCTAAACATCTCAAAATAATGCAACAAAAAACTCATATTGATGCATAATATGTATTATAAAACTCATTTAAATGTATAACCAACATAAATAAAGCGACTATTTGTGTTGAAATATATGACATAATCAAGCAATAAAAAAATTATTGGTAATTCATATGATATACAGTACATAAGCAAACAACTTGGAATGTCGTAATATCTATGTATCTAAACATATTTTAGGGTATTTGAACTAAAAATTTAATTATTTTTACTTACCTAAACATAATTATCCTTAAACTATAGGTAATTCATATTCCATTTGGCTTAATATAATTACTTTAAGCAAAATGATAAACAAAATATAAAATATAGATGTGTTACACATTAGTTGCGATGGAAGCCTAGAAAAGTATTCGGGATTCAAACCATATGGCCTAATATAATTAAATTAAGCAAAATAATAAATAAAATAAAAGGTATAGATGGGTTGCGCAACTGTTGCACTGGAGGCCTAGACAAGCATTCGGGATTCAATCCATTCGGCATTCAATCCATTCGGGATTCAAACAAAATAGAAATAAAATATCTAAAATCATTTGGGATTCAAACAAATAGAAAGAAGATTAGCCAAAATCATTCGGGATTCAAACAAATTAGAAAGAAAAAATCTAAAAGCAATCGGGATTCAAACCATTCGAGATTCAAACATTTCACAAAAAAATATAAGTATTCAGGATTCAAAGCATTTGGGATTTCAAATTATTCGCGATAAACTAAATGTATTAATTATAGTTTTATAATTAAATTTGTAAGAATCGAGTTCTTTCCAAAAAACTTCGCAAAGAACTCGGAATCGAGTATCATCCAGAAAAGAAAATGAAAACAAAATCTCATTCTTATCTTCTGAAAATCAAATATCCCAAACACAGAAGAAATCCCAAATATCAACAACATAAAAATCATTTATGCTCACCACAAAATCGAGCCAACTATACTCTCAAAACACACCAAATCCATACGCGAGAACGAAAAATTTTTTTTTTTGAGAAAACGATAACAAAAATGAAAATGAAACAAATATAGACAAAATGATACTTTTAAAAAATTTATTATGTCGAGTGTTTTTAGCATTCAATGATAAGTAGGCCTCAACCTACTTAATATTTTTTATGCTACTTCATTTAAAATGTTCAATTAGTATCTCTCAAATATTTTTTATCAAACACTTTAAAATTTATAAGTATTAAAAATTTTCATTTACAATAGTTGGAAAAAATTAAGTGATTTATCAAACAGTCCTTAAATCTAGTTGAGATAATATTTTTTGATGTGACTTTGTGATTCAAAGAGCATTTACTCCAATTACGGTATTACTAGTTGTCATAATTTCATGCTTCGGTGAGATAACACCAAAGTCACGACAAGTTTCAGTCTAATGACTTTGTGTTCCAAAGACCTGCATAAGCCACAGTCATTTCCAACGTTGTAACTTTATGTTATAAAAAAAAATTATCTTGGTCATGTCATCCCACCCACCGTGATTTTATATTCCAGAGAGTAGTTTCTTCTTTCATGATATTTGTTAGCGTTATGATTTTTGTATTTTAGACAAGATTCAACCAAATAATAAAGTTGTGATCTCAAGCCACCATCGTGACTTCGAGCTTAAAAAACTGCACGAAATCATAAAGTATAAAAATAACACAGAATATTTCTGATAAAAAGTGAGAAGTGGAATTGGATTTAAAATTAAGTGCATGCAAATCCTATTTGACATGAATTCCAACCTCTAATTAAGGATAAATCTAAGTTGAACATGGGCTATAATTATTTATAATTAGGTTTTTAAACTTAGATCCTCATTAGGGTTATTATTGGGAATCCTTGATTCCACAAGATGTCAATTCAAATATCTCGCATGATTCTTTTTTTATAATGTTAGGTTAAATTAGAATTTAGGGTTGGTTATGTGTTTATGTTTTGATGATATGATATTATATCATATATTTATGGGTATGTACCGAGAAAAGATAGAAGATGCCATCCAATTGATGAGATAAATTGTGGTTAACTCATATATTTCCAAATATATTTCAGAATATTTTTTTGAAATAAGAGTATTTAAGTCATTTATCAAATATTTATTTTTTTTATTCTTTTTATTTTATTGGGGTATATTAGTGCAAGAAGTTTGTGTGTAATCTCATTATCTATACAATATATATTACATACTAAATCAGTCAAACATATATTTTAATATATTATTATTTTTTAATTTTTAATATTTTTATTGAATTGAGTTTTTATTATTTTGTTAAAATTCTAAAAAATATATGATCTATCATGAAATACATATATCCTAGTATATCATAAGTAGTTATCAAAAATCATTATAATACTTAAATTTCTCTCTAGTTGTATCTCTATTAGGTTTCCATGCTTTTAAGTATTTTAGATCGAATGTATTAATACTCAAACATCAAACCAAAGTGGCATGTGGGATAAGAAGTCCTTATCAGTTTTCCTATTTGATATATTTTATATATTATGGTTGAAATACCTTTAAGATTAGTACAAAATATATTTAACTTGCTATGTAATGAGTTCCCAAATTGAGTAAGCACAAGTGATGAGTCTAAATATGCATATATTTGGAGGGAGATATTGTCATTGAAAATAAAATATATAATATGTTTTTTCAATCACAAATGAACTTTTTCACAAAATCTACCTATCATGCAAATAATTATCAGTGAAAGTAAAGATAAAATTATAGTTGAGTAGTCTAAAAAGACCACTCAGCAAGTAAACTAATAGGGTAATCATGAAAAGTATGACAAAAGAAAGTAATAAGGAATCAATGTGATTAACATTATATTCAATGACATTCGGACATTTTTCATTGAGACTATAATATTTTCAAAAAAAAAAAAAAGAACGTAAAAAATAAAATATAGTTACTGGTGATATGAATGTTTGCCTATGTATGATAATTTAGGAGTCTGAAGTAAGAGTACGGGTAAAATAACTAATGATACCTGAAGGAAAAAAAATATATGTTATTGTTTTATAGAAAAGTTTTGTATATTTTTTTCTAGTAAGTTTCATTATCGATAGGCTCTATGAGAACTCCTGGTTATTTTGGTAGTCATCCTGTCTTCATACTTGTGTTATACTCTCAACATCATTTTCAGAATAAATATCCAACTCTTTTTAGTGTCTTATCCTCTTACAATGAATATGATAGATTGAGATTTCCTTCATCTATATATGCTGTGAAATTCATATGTGCTACAAAATTATAGTTCTTACAGAATAGTTAAACTTAATTTTCTCTTTTTTTATATTTAATACAATCCAGAACAAATGGTAAAAAAATTTCCATTAGGGTTTCTACTTGTCACCACCATGGAAACAACCTTGCTCATTGTCGCACTCACTGCCACGCGCACAACCATGCCCCCCATTGTGCCAAACTACATGTACCACCACGTGCCCAACCATGTGTGTTGCCATGTACCCAACCACGTGCTCAATTGTTTTCCACCTTGCACAACTATTGTGCATCTATGCACTATCGTGCTCTATCTTGTATGCATTGTGCTCATTCCTCATGCTATTATGTGCTTATGTGCGACTATTGTTGATAGAAAAAAAAAATAAAAAAAGAGAAAATAATTTAGGGTAGGCCGTAGGCAACACATTTAACTTAGTTCTGATACCATATTAAATTAATAAATATAAGTTGGAAAATAATAATACCCAATACAACAATATGGTACATGTCGTCCTTATATAACTAGTAAAAATGATAGAGATAGCCCATAGATTAAGTGTTCTAATTAAACAATATAGAATAAAAATATAAAATTTGAATAAAACCATAACACTTGGTTTTATAGTTTGTAGCTTGTCCTATGATAAATATTAAAGTTGAGAGTGCACAAAAAGTGAATCAATGGTAATCAAACAACTCGAGGGGCTCTTGAGGGTGAAGATAAACAAATATAGTTCATCTTGCTCAATTCCTTGAGAATTACTCTTAATGGTCCACTGATCCTACACAAAAATATTAAAAAATGATTATCAAAATGACATACCTAACTTTGACATTCCCCAAAGCTAGTATAGATATATCATTGATCACAACAATGTTAGATGTTCTGGACTCAACAATAGAGAATAGAGTATGATTACTTATGATCTGGGTATTGGTCTCTAAGTATATGACTTAAGAATCTAGAGTGAGGTAGAAATAAGGAAGAGCGATTGAGGTAGAATTGTCTCTTTTGAAATATTCTTCATGAATAAGTACACATTGAAGATCCTTCATGAATAAATCTCATTGTTTGTTGCACGACTTTTGAACCCAGAAATATTTGTTATAACTCTAGATGTGGAGCCTAATATTTCTCATGCGTGTTTTATTCTCCTAAAAGTATCATTCTTGGCTATTTCACTATCACAATGCTGAGAAAATTTATAGTAGTATTGCTGATCATTCTAACTCATTAGATATTGGTGTAGCTATAGATATCTTAATCATCATCTGATAAAATAGAGAAAACTAAGTACTCTTACTAAGGATTTTTGTCCGCAAAATAATATATTGCCGACATAACAAATATAAGTATAAAATATTAAGAATCTAGTCTCATAATTTCCAAATAGTAGTCAAATTCATTATTGCAGAAGTCACCTCTTCAATCCTCTTGGACAGCTGTGTTTAAGATGCATAGTGAATAATCCAATCCAAATCAATTAGTCTATACGTTAACAGTTGGGTAATAATATTCTATACGTGAAACATCTCAGAAGATTTTATTAAGTCTGCCAAATCCTAAATTTTTTTGCACATTTGACAAAAATTAAATATAATTATCATACTCAAATCATTTAATTGTTATAAATAAATAAATAGTTATACATAAATCACTAGTAACTTATCTGAATCAATCTCGAGTTGATTGTTTGACAAGTGCTTGACATATTCTTGAACCAAAAATTAAATCCTCACCGAATACTTTCAATGGGTTATCTGCTTATCCCATGTAGCCATACACTAATTATTGTAATTGTTTTTTATAAAAAAAAAAAATGCATTAAACACAACTCTGCATAGCTACACTATGCAGCCCCTGTTTCATATATTGTACTGTGGTTGCACTCTTATGCCATGCACATGCTTCACTACAATTGCATCCACTGCATCACGCATTGTGCACCACACATTGTGCACCACACATTGTGCACGTCCATTGTATCATGCACACATGGATATCTTCTGCACCATTTCACTGATGCACAATTTGCCACCATGGATGTCACTGTGAATCATCAGCACATGGATCCCAAAGGAGTAGCCGCATGCCCTGATTTTTTAATAGCATGTTGAAGCTAGGTTTCAAGAGAGGGATTGAGAGAGAGAGAGAGAGAGAGAGTGAGTGAGGGGGAGCAGGGAGGGAGATAGATTTAATTAAACTTCAAAATTGATAATGATATATATATATATATATATAAGGAATTGAGCAACCCATATGTGGAGTACTCACGTACAAAGAAAAAAAGAAAAAATAACAAAGAAAAGAATATAAAACACAATATTAGATAATAAATTGCAACAATTAGAATTTTTTGTATATAAAAACAAAACAAATTTCATTGAAAACTGAACCGTGTTTAAAAGTCAAATCAAACTGACTGAAATAAATTGTTTTGTTTGGTTTTGTGGTTATTTTTGCTAATCTGCTCAAATTTAACAAATATGTCAACTTAATCCCTCTTTACTCACATAATGGCATCCAAGTCAAATGGATATAATTTTCAAATACTGACACAATTAAAAAAAGAAATGACCTTTTGCTTTATTTTGCTGTAACATTTATGTTCTCCCATAGAGTGGTCCTATTACAAGGTACTGATTTTGTTTAGTGTTAATGCTTTTGTCTTCTAATCCCCCAGAGTGTCCCCATTTCTAACATATTGCATTGTCAATAGTATAGGTCCTCGTCCTAGTGGAGGTCTTGTGATGGTTCACTCTTGCATGCTAATAGTTATTTTACATCTCCAGGGCTTCTGCTTTGTTTGTTGGTGTTTATGAGCCTACAAAGGAGAAATTGTTTAGCATTTTGCCAGGATATTTTAGTGCTGCAGTTCCATTGGTGAGATTATCCCTCTTTATCTTGTGTTGGCATCCATGTTTCAATCTTGTAGCTGCCTGTAAAGTTTTTCTTCTCCAGGCTATTTCTATTTAAGCTTCCATTATACTGGGAATATCCTTCTTTGGTAAGATTCATTGTTAATTTTTCTTTTCTTTGCAGGCAGCAGGTGTCTTAGGAGGGGTTGCTGCTTCCTTCATCCGAGTTCCAACAGAGGTATACATATTTGATGTGTATTTTCAAGTTTTTATTAGCATGTGACATATTATATTTCATTTTACTTAAAAATTCTACAGGTTGTTAAGCAAAGGACACAAGCTGGACACTTTGCTTCAGCTCACCATGCAATTCGTTTTATTCTTTCTGTGGAAGGATTCAAGGGCCTCTATGCTGTATATTTGGTTTTTTTGCTATTGATTCTATGCTTTCATTGGTAATACACACAAACACACACACACACAACATATATATATATATGACTATTGCACACTAATAGTATGGTACCACTATATCTTGTGTATTGTTAAATAATTCTTTTAAGAGACTTTTATAAAATTTTTGTACCGATCTATTAGTTTCATGGAATGTAGGTCTTAAGTAAAGTGATAAAGTTTCTCATAATAATATTTAACTGTGTTGCACGGATACGCCTAAGTGCTGCCGTGTCCACGTGTCCGACACGTGGATACGGCGACACGGGTCGGACATGCGTCGGACACGTGTCCGATAGGCCAGGGATGGGTTTTGGAATCTGTATCGGGAGGGGGAGAGTTCGAAAATCGAAATTCGAAATTCGAAATTCGAAATTCGAAAATCGGGTGGGGGGTTGGGTTCAGGAGGGGGGGTAGGCGGTTTCGGGACGGGGGGGAGGGGGTTTCGGGAGGGGGGTCTGGGGGGGAGGGGGGGGTGGGGGTTTCGGGAGGGGGGGCGGGAGGGGGGGGGGGAGGGGGGTTTTGGTGGGGGGGAAAAGGTTCGGGAGGGGGGGAAGGATCGGGAGGGGGAGGGTGTTAGAGGGTTTAAATTTTTTTTACATTATTTTAAAATACAGAATTTTAAATTATTTTAAAATACCTAATATTTATAATTAATAATTTTTTTTTTTAATTTTTTTTTATCATGACGTATCCTAGCCGTATCTGTATCCTAATTTTTTAGAATTTGCCGTGTCCCCGTATCTTGCCGTGTCGTATCCCCGTGTCCGTATCCGTGTCCGTATCCGTGTCCGTATCCGTGTCCGTGCAACATAGATATTTAACACCTTACTATAATCACTGAGTATGGTGATGATACTTGTGGGTCTGGTCACATATGAGAATGTGGACTAGTTGTGAACCTTTTAGAGATGCCGGGTATGATATTAAAATCATTAAATGACACAAACATGTTTATATTAAAATTTTATTGATACATTGACCTGATTAAGATTCAATAAACTTTGTTATTTTATTTTGATTTTTTTGTATAGAAGCACTGATATGTGGGTTGTCCCAACATTGTGTCTGTGTATGTGTGTGTGCACATATATTAATTTGTGTGTTTTAGTTGAATAAAAAATAGTTTATTTTTTTCTTTTTTCTTTTTTTTTTCTCTCTCTCTCTCTCCTTCCTCTTCTCTCTCTCTCTCTCTCCTTCCTCTTCTCTCTCTCTCTGACTCTTTTTGGAAACCTAAGGATTCTGACTTGCACATGGTATCAAAGGTACTATGGTGACACATGGTGATTAAGGTAGTGACACACAACTTGCGAGTGCTGATGATGATGCTAGCTATTGGTGCTTCTCATGGTGCGGAATTGAATATATAGGTCTGCAACGATGGATGACAGTGGTTCTAATGGTAGATGATAGTTGTGGCAGACGTGTATAGTGATTTAATGGTGATTTGGTAGGTCACAATGGTTCCGATGATAGTTTTCATTGTGGTACATGTGATAGAGTTCGAATAGTGTTGCAGTGATTCATAAATACCAGTTCTTAATAGGGTAGCACATGTATGTATGTAACAGATCTTAGTGGTTGTTTTTCACCTCATTATTGTGTTTATTTGATATGTTTTTTGGTAATATTATATTGTGTTAAATTAGTTTTTTTTTTTAGTTTGGGAATCTTGTTAAACTATGGAAAAAATATTTGGTGTTGGTAGTGTTAGTTTTGATGTTGTGTATTTAAGCTAGAGGTGTCAAACGGGCCGGGCCGGCCCGGCCCGGCACGAGGCACGGCACGGTTCGGCCGTGCCTGGGCCGGCCCGGCACGATAAAAAAACGTGCCCGGGCCCGTGCCGTGCCCGGCACGGCACGCCGGCCCGCGTGCCTGAGTCGTGACCCAACCGGGCCCCGCCCCCGGTAAAAAGACCGCGGGTCGGGTCCAAACAAACCCGACCCACCCCGCCTGCCCTGCCTTGCCGTGCGCCCGTGCCCTCGCGGGCCGGCACGGCCTTGCCGTGCCCACGGGCCGTGCCGTGCCCGAATTTAAAAAACCGTGCCGTGCCGGGCACGGCACGGCACGGCAGCACGGCTGGGCACGTGAAAAACGGGCCGTGCCGTGCTGGGCCGGCCCGTTTGACACCTCTAATTTAAGCTATGTTCTCTTTGGTTCTTTTTGTTTGGAAGATTATTGGAATTAGTGTGAGATCACTAGGGATAACTCAATAGAAATTGATGTTGTTTGGAAGATTATCCTGATGAGAATTTAGTTATTAGACTAAAAATACATGAGACACTTGTTGGACTAGTGATCTTAGGCCAAGTCAAATGAATTGCTAGTGATCGATGTATAATTAGTAGTTCATTTTTAGCAGTTGATTAATTTGAATATGACTAATATATTTAGTTATTGTTACTCGTATAAAAAAGGTTTGAAATTTGACTATATTGATGTACTCGTCTAAGACGTGCAACTTGTATGATTATATTACTTAGGTGTTGGCATATAAATTGACTGATCCAGATGAGTTGATTTTTTATGTGGCTTTGACATAATTATATGAGTATTATTGGGGTGATAACTATATTGATAGATCAAATCCTGTTAAGGAGTTTGAGTGATTATATTTGTAATATTTTATACTGATATTTGTTAGAGCAATACATTATTTTACGTATCCAGATTTTTAGTGAGATAATACTTCTAGTTTTTTTTGAAGATGTATCAGTGGGTGATTTAAACGCCCATAACTACACTTAGATTGAGTAAAGTTAGAATGATTCGTCAAACTATTATGACTTCTCTAACAATGGTGTTGAGAGAGCTAGTAGGGGACATCTGTAATGGAGGAAGCCAATAATAATTTTTTTTTTTTGGAAGTTGGGATACACTTAGGAGATGTGTTGAATGTTGTACTATGAGTTATGAAGGATATTTTGTGATTCAGAGGTAGTGTATTAGGCTATCAGATCCACTCTAGTTCGATCTTTTATGTGTGCACATACTAGTCATGTTATTTTTATCATGGGGTATTTCAACTTTTTTTCGTAGGCATTGTTAGCTTCAGTCGAGACACCTAGACTTCTATCGTTCTTTCTTTTTTTTTTTACATTACTCCATACTTTTAGGTTATAAATTCATGAGTCAATTCTCATGCAATAGGCGATCATATTTTTTTTAATTATTTGGTTGAGTCTAGAGTATTTGATATCATTGTGGTCATTAGCACTATCATGCGGGCTATGAGGCATAACAATATCATATTGAGTATTTTCTTTTGATACATATTCTCTTTATATTCTAGTTGTATCATTATTTATTTTTAGTCAATTAATTTACTAAGTAATTGAGGTGATCTTTTTTTTTATCTTAAGATAATTTTTTTTGAGGTCTACCAGAGGATGATTTAGGCTCTTGCAATTATAATTAGATTGATTAGAATTAGAATGATCAGTTATACTATTATAATGACTTTTCTACACTGTGATATTGAGAGAGCTAGTAGGGATCCTCCATGAGGGAGTAAATCAATAATGAGATTTTTTTTGCGAAAAGTTGAGACTCACTTAGGTGAGATGTTGAACGTTGCTTTATGAGTTATGGAGTATTTTTGTGGTTTAGAGGTTGTACATGTTATCGGACCCATTCGGGTTAGATCTGCTATGTGTATACTTACTAGTCTTGCTATGCTTACTCAAAAGAAGTATTCTTATATGACCCTAATCCTAAATTTGAAAGGGACTCGATGAAATGATAAAAGTGCATAACTTTATTGATGAATAACAAAAGATGACATAAATAGGCCTACTATTTGAGAGATAGGTCGTCCCTCCCAATAGTACTCAGATTTTGGTTCCATTTCAACCTCACAATAATACTAGCATATCTATTTATATTGATGGCCTTCAATAGTAAAGATCCCCTAGTTGATTAAATTATGATGTCGCCCTTGATCCCCTAGTCACATTGTCCTCGAGGTGAAATGAGGGAAATTGCTGAACAATTAGTGAATAAGGCTCCCACGTTGCCTCATAGTCCGACATGCCTCTTGATTAAGACTTCCAAATCCAAATGTGTCCCAATAGGGCCTTGGTACACGGCCCCTAGCTCAAAGAGTTCAAGTAATATCTCTATATTAGCTGTCAATGTAGGGGGAAGTGTGGGTGCAATAGCATGATCACCAATGACATTACATTGCTGGGACATGGAAAACTAGGTGAATGGAAGTAGAAGGTGGAAGAATGCGCCGACAAGCCACCTTGCCTACATGTTCCACGATCTCAAAAGACCCATGGTAACCAGCTGAGAGATTCTAATTCCTGTGTCTGGCCAATGACCGTTGCCCATACGGACGAGCTTCAAATAAACCCAATCACCGACCTCAAAGTGAACTTCCCGTCGATGTGTGTCTGCTCCAGTCTTCATTGTTCGTTGTGCTTTCGCCAAATGCTTCTTCAGCACCTCTAAGTTGTCATCCCTTTTCTTTAGGAAGTGCTCAACCTTAGAAACAGGTGTAGTACAATGTCCATATCGCAATAAGTGGGGAGGGTCACGCCCATACAAAACACGGAAAGGAGTGGTTTGGACTGCCGTATAAAATGAAGAATCGTAACAATATTTTGCCTAAGCCAACCAATGGGCCCACATCCATGGTGTCTCGGAGAGAAAACAATGCAAGTAAGTCTCAAGCACTCGCCTGACCACCTTAGTTTTCCCATCAGTCTAGGGGTGATAGGCAAAGCTCATCTTCAACACCATGCCCTAGGATCGGAACAACGTGTGCTAGAAATGGCTCAAAAAAACATTGTCCTTGTCAAACACAATGGACTTTGGAATCTCCATATAAAGATAGGCCAGAGGGCATATATTGAAGTGTCAAACAGATCATGTCATGCCAGTATGGTCATTTTTGGGTGGCCCAGTCAGGTCACTGTGTCGTGTCATGTCATGCTTGGCACAGCATGACTGATAGTCTGCCTAGCTCGGCATGGCACGACCATCACAATTCTCGGTAGACTTGTGCCTAATGTGTCAAATCGTGCTGGATCTTGCTAATTTTGTGGGCAGCGCCACCACATGAACCATCTACCGCCACTGTCACTTCCACCACAGCACCATCATAAAAATTTATTACCTAGTTTTCTGTGACTTGTGACCTGGTCTTGAGTCATGATCACCGTGCCAACAGGCTAGACATTTGGGTCATGCCTAGCCTGGTATGAATCATGGTAGCTTTTGGCCCAGCACGACATGAGTCATGCCTTTGGCCGGTATGGCTCAGGTCTAAACATGATTATGGATAAAACCTTTTAGGGTCAGACACGACTCAATCAGGCAGACCCTCTTGTTGTTCCCAAGCTTCCCAGTCCACTTAACACCTTTTGGCATGTAAGGATGTCGAAGTGGAATGAAGTGAGTATATTTTAGAGGTGTCAAATGGGCTGGAAAGTGTGGACTTGACCCAAGGCACGACCCAACTTAGCCATGCCTGGCCCAGCACGGCATGGTCCAGAACTGTGCTTGTGTCCGTGCTAGGCTGGCTCAAGACACGGCTGGTGCCGGTCCATGCCAAGCTAACCTGGGCCTCATGTCAGACCAGTCATGGCCTAGTATCCTGGTCTGAAGGCACAGTTCATCAGTAATGCCAAAACTATGCTCCGCCCCCCAATCTCGGTTGGTTGGATCCCATGCTAGTGTTCGGGCGAGTCCGTGTCCGAACATTGAAATTTGAACCTGACTGCCCGAACCTCCTACAGATTCTAGAATTTGAAGCTTCTAAAATCTGTGACTATAAGGTCAATTTGACAATTTAACTAGAGGTGTCAAATGGGCCGTGCCATGCCGGGCCGGCCCGACACGTTTTTTCTAGGTCCAACCGGGCTTTCGTGCCGGGCCAGGCACGGCACGGAACAGTAACCATGCCGTGCCTGTCCCGGCATGGTTTTTTGGGGGTTCAGCCCGGCACAGGCCCGCGACACGATTCGCCGGTTTAGGCCCGGTCGGGCCAAACCCTAAATTAAAAAAAAAAATTTAGGGTTTCGAATTTAAAAAAAAAATTAGGATTTCGGCGCGCCTGAAATTCTAATTCTAAAAAAAATTAGGGATTGGGCGTGCCTGAAACCCTAATTCTAAAAAAAATTAGGAATTGGGTGCGCCCGAAACCCTAATTTTAAAAAAAATTAGGGTTTCGGCGCCCAGTAACCCTAATTTTTTTTTAAAAAAAATTAAGCACGGTACCGTGCCAACGGGCCACTGTACCGTGCCGGGCCAAGCACGGCACGAGGCCCGGTTGGCCTCGGCAAGGCATGGCATGATTGTTCCGTGGTCGGGCACGGCACGAGCCCGGGCACGGGAAATCCCCGTGCCGGGCCGGCCCAGGCACGGCTGAACCGTGCCGTGACTCGTGCCGGGCCAGCCCGGCCCGGTTGACACCTCTAAATTTAACTGATCCAACAGTAAAACAAAATGAGTTTTAAGTTGTTTCATTCGATCCTAATGGCTAGGGGCAGAAATCCAATGACTGTCGTGATTCTACTTATTTAAAATATTAAAAAATTCAAAAAAGAATAAAAAAATGATTTTTTTTAAATCACATTTTTCAAATCTATATATATACACCTCCTTTCATTCTTAAATATATATCTATTTTATCATATTTCTCTTTCTCTCGTATTATCTCTTGTATTGGTTCTCTTATCTTTTTTGGCTAGGCATCCTAAGAGGCACACCAAATAATGTACTAAAAAATATAGTGCATTAGATCTTAAGCAAACCCAACTCACTGGTAGGGTCTTTGAGGTTGGATCCATTTCAGCCTTAATGTTGACCCATTTTATATACCACAATAAGTTATAGAGGAGATATATGGCCAAACTGATCACTATGATAGGTTTTCTTATTAGATTTTTAGATGATTAAAGGGTAGTCAATATCATGTATACTTATTTTTTTAGTTTGTATATTATAGGATTCCTAGGTCCACATGTAGGAACGATATACTAAGATAATATTACTTAAAAAAATAATAATTAATGAATTTAAGAAATATAGTGGAGTATATTTGTGATATTCGATATCTGGACTAATCATGACAATGTATCTTATGCATGTCTTACTGCCCACTATATAGATTATAAATAAACATTAATTATAAAAATATTAGGATTCTCATATATTCTTCATCCTAATGATGACCCGGCTATTTATAAGTATATGATAAGAATTTTTAAGAGAATATAATATTTAAAATAAAATATATAATATTATATTCGATAATATATCTAACAATGAAGTAGCTATTAACATATTTGTTAGGACTATTAGAGATGGATCATTAAGAGAGTTTTTTCACATTAGATGTATGTATCACATCATTACCCTCATAATACAAATGGGGATAAAAGTTATTTTTCCCTTTATAAAAGATATATAATTCACTAAAATTTTTTCGTACGTATCGCAGATAATATGAGTTTGGTAGTCTCTATTTTTCTATGAATCTAAAGAAAAAAAAATTTCAAATGGATGTAAGATACCATTAGAATTACACATATCTGATGTTGGAGTCATATATTGATATGAACACGTGATATCTGACTGTGTCAAAATAGTAAGAGTAACAAACTTATTATTGATGACACTAATTGAGCGACAAGAATTTTATTTATAAAATTCCTAAAGATTTTTTATGTTATGATGAACACGTGCTCATCAATTTATGCTCTCATAAATTGCATTATACTCAGGTATATGTATAATATTAGTAGAATATTTGTAAAATTTAGAGATGATCTGACATTTAGTGACATGGTTGTTGAGATAGAAATCAAGTATTTAAAGTACTAGTCTACTATTTTATCTCTTTATTATCTAACTGCTTGCATGGATTTTAGGGTAAAAGTGAAAGTGATAGAGAATATTTTGACATATATATCCTCGTGCATGAATATGGTAGTAGTTGTTAGACTCAGAGTATGGACATATATACCATATTTAGAGATGAAACTTCTCCATTCAGTTAGTGAGGAGAAAATAACAGGGTAAACTATCAAATAGAAGTGAGTTGTTTTGGTACTTAGATACCAATTATTATTCAATTTTATCACATATCGATAATAAAAATCTTGATATTTTATAGTGGTAGAAATCATATGAGCCCACTTATATTGTGCTCTCTAAGATGTCATGAGATCTACTGACTTCTTCGGTATCAAGTGTAGCATCGCTGTCTATTTTTTCTATTGTAGTGAATGTACTTTTATATAGGAGATTGAGATTACGAATAAATATTATTAAGCCATTAGCATGCATGAAGGATTGAGATGATTTGAGCTTGAACATCCAGGATTGTGTTGTAACTGCAACAAGAATGGAGAAGTTGGTTACTGATAATAATTCGTGAGACTTTGATGATGACTGAGATTGAGCCTACTCTACTGGCTATGGTCTACCGCTAGTGATGTCATTATACGCTTACGAGATTGATAATTTTTGCATTATCTTTGTTTATTTATTTTAGTTATTTGAGATTGATGTTTTTATTGTTATTTTATTCTTTATTTATTTAGATACTTGCTTACAAGATTGATGTTTTATATTTATGAGTTTATTTTTGATGTATTAATTTTTATATTTTAATGATTTAATCTTGTTTTGTTATTTTATAAGTTATACATATTTTTAGTTGTGAATTATTATTTGTGACTTATGAGTTGTGATAGTAATTTTATTTTTTTGTTATATTAATTTAATTAATTAATTTAGTATTAAATTTTAAATTTTAAAATATATTTGAAGTTTGGGATGACCTGATTCTGAATGGTCCGAAATGGCACGTCCAGGCATGTCTCGGCATGTCCAGGCATGACCCACCCCGAACCGGGTACGAGCCGTGTCGGCGGGCTGCTGCCGGGCCGGCACTTCTCAAGCCGTGCCATGCCTCGCATGGCATGGTTATTGTACCAGGCCGTGCCGGGCACGGCATGGTGGCCCTTTTGGGCCCCCAAAAATTGGGCCAGGCATGCCTGCCCGGGCCTTGCTGGGCACGGCATGGTGGCCCGATTGGGCCACAAAAAAATGGGTCAGTCTAGGTTTGCCTGACACGGCCCGTTTGGCACCTCTAGCATATTTACTTAGCGATCAACCACAGCCAAAATTACTGAGTTTATTTTCAATCGAGGAAGCCTTTCAATGAAATCCATACTAATCTCTTCCCAAACCTTTTGCAGTAGCAGTAATGGCTGTAATAGTGTCTGGCTGCATGCCTCCCAATTTATGATGCTGACAAATTGCATGCCATTCTCTTTTAAGTTTTCAACACTTCTAAGTGTCCTACAATGGCACTATCATGAAACTCTTGAAGCGATCTAGGGATAAAGGTAGATGTTTTATGGAGTAGCACACGTCTGTGATATAAAAGTGTCTGGTCGTCTAAGGAATACCTCGAAAAGCATTCCTCCCCCTTGTGGCAGAGCTGTCCTTACCTATTGTAGTTGTTTATTAACCTGCATCTCATTTGCTAACTCCGCAGGGTCCAATAAAAGGGGAATGGACAAAACGGACGCCCCCACCCCTGTAGATAGTGCATCTGCCACCTTATCCTCCAGCCCAGACGTATATTCTATCTCAAAATGATTTTCCAACAGATTGGATAGCCAGTGTTGATGATCCTGAGACACCAAATGTTGTTCTAATAGCTATTTCAGACTTTGCTGATCAGTACAAACAATAAGGGTGCCATTTCTGGACAGTCAACATAATGGCCATAAGCTTGCGCTCATAAACAGACTTGAGGCGAGCTCCAGTGGTCAAAACCTGATTGAAATAAGCAATCAATTTTGGATTTTGCACGAAGACTAGAGGTGGAAAGTAGGCCGGACAGCCCGGGCACGGCCCGAGGCATGGCCCGGCATTGCATGGTCTAGAAGCAATGCTTGGACCCAGGTCGTGCCGGCCCAAGGCATGGCTCGTATTATGCTGGGCAAGGCAGTGCCGGGCCAAGCACGACTCAGGTGTTTGGCTCACAGGCACAGTCCAGCAGCATGGGTATCATGCCCCGGAACTCGGATCGGATCGCTCCCGCCCCGGCTACTATAAAAAAAATTAAAATATTTGTAAAACCCTGCCCGCCCGTCTTAGTACACCTGATGGATTTTTTTAATTAATCCGTCACGTTGTTGACTGAGCGCATTTCCATGGCACAACCCAAGCGCACGTGACATATCTAATATGAAAAATCTCAGATAAGGATTCTCTTTAATGGTTCTTTTAAATATATTTGTTATAATATTATTATTTTAAATATTATCAAATATATATTACAAATTTTATTTTATATTTTGTATTATTGAAGATTCCTTAAAGATTCTTATATATGATAAGGTTATCAAAAGTAGATAAGATCTCACAAATTTTAATTTTTTTCTATTTAATTTTTAGTTAGAATCAATATAATAAACAATAATGCATATGAAAAGAATATTATCTTGACTAATTAATATATCGAGGATCATTGATAATATTTTATTATATTTTCTATATTCATTAATTATTATTTATTTTTAAAATTTATAATTTTTTATTCATCAATCATATATGTTGAGTTAAAAATCATACGATAAGCAGACTAAATATATTTATACATATAATTAATTAGTTTAAGATCTTTTATAAATTTAAGCAAAAGATTTATACTAACAACCAACTTAGTAATATTTTATTTTGTAAACTTAGTTATAAATGAAGTGGTTTATTAAACTTGTAGTTAATTTTTATTTAATGACACATCATAAAATTATGTTTACATAAAATCAAATATATCATATTTTTTAAGAGGTTTATCTAATGTATTATTACCTTATTTAAGATGGTATCAGACCTTGTTGGAAAAGATATATATCATCAACTCTAATGATATTTTGAACTAATATCATGATCTTGGGGAATATTTGTTATTGGCTGTAAGTAAGTATTCGATATGAAGATATTTTTGGATGGGAAGGTAGATTGTCTTAAGCCAAGACTTATAACAAGAGGATTCATTAAGTTGTTTGGTGTAGATTATCAGAATATTTTTTTACAGGTCAAAATGACTTTCATATACATTCTTGTTTGATTAGTAGCATCTCATTAATGGAGGATATATCAATTAGACGTGAAAAATATATTTTTTCACAATGATATTGAGTATATTTTGAGCAATCATTTATGTTTCAGATAAAATAGTTAAATATAATTTATAGGTTGTGAAAGATATTGTATGACCTGAAGTATTCACTAAGAGATTTATGAGAATTGTATAGGTAGTCATCTCATTTGATTGACATAAGTATGTTATAATTTTTGTTATTTTTCAGATGATTTCTAATGATAATGTGATTTTATTTATTGTGTATGTAGATGATATTTTGGTTATAAGAGATAATGAATTGAAAATTATTTTAGTCAAGTAGTACTTTTATCTGTAGTTACAGATAAATGATCTTATAAGATTCAGATACTTTCTTTTGATAGTGATAACTTATTCTAGTAGTGGTATTATTTTATTACATAAGAGATATGTGTTTGATTCTCTTACCATGAATATATTCTTAGGTTGTACTTTAGCATATATGTTTATTGATTCATATATTAATTTCTCATTTAATATGACGTACAATTGACTTTACTAGTTTATGAGAATTATATAAAAGATTAAATATATGATTATTACCAAATCAAATATAATATATGCAATCAGTATTTGTGAGTATTTGTTATTAGCTAGGTACTCAGTTTTGAGTTTGGCATCAACTTATTTTATGTTTGTATAAGCACCTCTCATGGTACACATTTTCATTGAGTTTTATTGAATTATTATGGATGTTTGGCTGAGAATTTTATAATTATCAACTTTTTAATCAATTGAATATTATATTATATCATTTTATGTCGTATCCTATTTTAGTTTTTATATCAAGAAGAGAGATTTTTCTATTTTTCATTAAATATTTTTGAATGTACTTATTTTTTTTAGTATTTATCTACAAGAAGAGATAAGATGATCACGTGTGTCATCATATGTATCCTCCTTGGGTATTCTGGTACTCAGAAGGGTACATGTTCTACTTACTAGAGTTTAGAAAAATCATAATGAGTTAAGATATGATGTTCTTTGAGAACAAATTTATCTTTAAATATTTGGCTCAAGAGAATGTACATTCATATACAATAGTGATAAGCTATTTTTTTGTCTAATTGTTAATTCTCGTAGTGTGATGATTGATTTTATTTCTGCATTTAATACTACCAATACTATTAGTTTTGAGGAGTAACAAAACATCTCTTAGAGATGTGTGCCAAGAAAAATAGCACTATATGAGTACCCCACATAATACGGAATATGAGTCTTCTCTGGAATGGAAGATATATATTGAGAGATTTGATTTTAAAGGTGTATATCAGGTAGATACGTCCACAAATTTACCTAGATGAGTCTGATGTCTTCTCAACTAATTTAATTCAGAGTATTGTTTTGGTTTTTTTGATTGTTTTATGAAAGGAATTATTAGTGTGTTTTACTTATCATTAATTATCATATATTTTTTTTTTATTTTCATTTTAATATTATTCATTGTGATTTTATATCCTCTCTTGATAGTTGTATGATTTTTGGTGCTTTTTTGTGATATGCTTAGTCATTTATGATGGAAACATGTTATATTAGATGAAATGCACAAATATTTTTGATTATATATAAGATTTTGTTCCAAAACTTTTAGGAATGCTTGTGGTGAGATGCAAGTGGGTATAAATGATGAAGAATAGACTTGGAGAGAAAGTTGATTGCAATCATTTATGAATCAAGTATCAGAGGAAGGATTTGGGATGTCTTGGGTATTTTCTGAGCATCATGGTTGCATACTTATATGATATAGTTTTTCTTTTTTAAAGAATGTATGTTTTAGACATTTTGTTTGATATTGATCATTTAATTAATTTTATTTAAATATAAAAGAATCATAAGAAAATTAGACTATCTAACTATGATTATGTCAAATATTACTTATGTTGGTAGTATAGTTAATTATTTTTTAGATCATCTTAAGTAGACTCATACATACATGCGAAAAAGATTTTAAGATGTGAGATTTTATTCAAAGATCTAGAGCATAGTCATGTCAAAGTGTACTCTGATTCTAACTAGGCTCCAATGATTATGAAAAGGTGATCCTTCACAAGTTATGTATTTTTTTTTGGAGGCATCTTGTCTCCAAAAAAATTAAGCATTATATAATTATTTCTAGATTTGGTACATATGTAATTTTGTATTTTTGGAGAAGCTAGGCTTATAAGTTCAAATATCGTTAATATTTTACTATGACAATCAGATAACTTGGCACGTTGATATAAATCGGCATATTATTGGAGGTGTTGGGCTTATCATTCATGAGCATATGAAATTTATAGAAATTAATTATCATTTCATAATGAAAATGATTTATGATGATTCAATAATTACTATTTATGTGTTTATTAGCAGATAAATTATAGATATCTTCATGAAAATGCTTAAAAGATGACACATATTTTCTTCTTTTTCAAATTAGATGTTTATGACATTTATGTACTAGTTTGAAGGGGATGTTGAGATTTGATATAGTTTATTATTTTATTTTGTTTATTTTTTATTTACTTTGTATTTGAATATCCGACATATGAGTTGACAAAATATGTGTGTGTGTGTGTGTGTGTGTGTGTGTGTATTTCATTTTAAAATTTTTTAGTTGAATGAAAAATAATTAATTTTTTTCTCTTTCGTTTCTCTCATTCCTATTTTCTCTCTCTTACCCTCACTTCAACCTAAAGTGTTTTAGCTTGTACAAATCTCTACTCCTAGTTGAAAGTCATCACATCCAATTGATCTTTTATAACCTAACATGAATCTTTTGAGTGTTCTACATGATGAACAAAGGAAGTATTTTGCACACGACATAATATATCTCAAATATTTTATTATTATCACTTGAGCGCATTAGTTTTTAGTTTTTTTTCCCTCTTGAGAGATTGATAATTAATACTTTTAATTTAGGATTATTTCATCATTCAGAATGGCAATAAATCTTTTTGGAATAGATCTTATTTTTACCAATAATTAAATCAGATGTAAGTGAATTTTCATTCTAAAAACTTAACTTGATGAAAAGTTAGATTTGTTGAAAATCAAACTTGTTATGAGGAGCTTTTCTCAGACCCAAGAGGTCTATACGATATTATTTTACAATTTTAGGCACGATAATATTTTAGATTATTGTTTATAGATTCCGAAAAGGCTTATATAGGTTGAAACATTCCCAAAATGTCTAGTTTAACATATTTGTTTTTGATCATTTGATTTTTTAGGCTTTATAGATATATTTTAGATTACTCTTATTTTTACAAAAATGAGTTGGATGATATGTGTATTTTATTGATGATTTATGTATATGATTATTTTAACATTTCTTATTTAAAAGAGTATTTTAAGATAGTTTCGCAGGAGAGATTTTGATAGTATTCATTGTTTTCATGGAATCTATGTGGCTTATTGAGGTGGAGAAATGGTTTTATCACATCAAACATATATATTGTTTTTTTTTTTTTTTGGATTATTGAATTATGTGTTAGTAAATACTCTACTTGGTTCAGGGGTAATATTTTTTTTTTGAATTTGTATTTTTACTGGTTGTACCAAACAAAGAGTGATCGTAGAAAAACATAAGTATTTGATAGTTATCACACCAAATATCATTTATGTTATTAATATAGTTAGTTGTTTCATAAACCCTACTAAATTGGTTAATTTTAATATCGTTCTTATTATGCTTTGATTTATGAAAAAATCTCTTGAACTTTAGATTTCTTTCAGAGATATGAGATATTTGAGCTTAACTAGTTCCTGTGCGCACCCACTTGTACACTTAGTTTTTCATGCTTACACATGCAAATACATGAATGCACACTCATGTTAGGATTGATATTCTCTTAAAACACCTAATTATCATTAATACTAAATGAGTTAAGTGTGGTGCAGTTTGAGGATCAGATGATCCTCAAATTTACAGGCTACTTCTCTCAAGACTGCTATTAGCATAGTTATGTTATGTGAAAGTGAATGTTATGTAGCAAAAAACTAAAATATACATGAAATGTGTGTGGTTGGGTTGGGAAAGAAAACTACTAGTGGTGCATGTATGAGTTTGCTTATCAAAACAAGATAAAAAAAATGGGTGTTTAAAGCAAAAACTGTGCTATCAATAAAGAAAAAAACAAACAAGATAACTCACCGCTGAGTAGGCCAACTGGCTGTGATATTCTTCTGAGTCCCGAGGTTGAAGAGTGTGGTAACAATGAAAGATTACCGGGAAAGAAATGCTAAGAAACAATGTTTGTTCTATGCCTTCAGTTTTGGAGGGAGTGATAATTCAATAGAACATTGCAGCAACAGAAGATTCTAATTAGCATTAAGGGTGTGATGATAATGATGAAAACTAACTAGAACATCAAATGTGATGTGGTGTGGTGTACGTGTGTGTGTGTAACTCAACAATAAGTGGTGCAAGTGACAATTTGTTCTTTGATCTCATTATTGCACATTAGTTGAAAAATGCAATTCCATCATAGTTATTGAAGTGTATTTTATGGCTATTGGTTAATGTTGTGTATCCTATCAAGCTTTAATTTCTGATACTTTCATCATGAATTAGGGTTATGGATCATTTCTATTGCGAGATTTACCATTTGACGCTATTCAATTCTGCATCTACGAACAAATTCGAATAGTTTATAAAATGGAGGTATGTTCCTTGTATGCATAAAATGTTGTGTTCATAATTCTGCTTTGGTTGTTGCCGCCTGAAAATTGTTCATGTTGGAGTTTACAACATTTTTTTTTTTTGTTTTCTTTTTGTGTTCTCTGTGTTTTGGATGGAAGCACTCAACGCGAGGGATGTCCTAATTCAATCAACCCATTATATATGGGTCTCATATGTACATTTTATTTTAGGGTATTTTCGGTGGTGTTTTGATATGTTTTGTTGATTTAAATTTTATGTGGTATTGGAATCAAGCTCTAGGAAGAGGAATCAAACCCTGGGGTTTCCCTAAGAGATTGCCATGAATTATGACAGTCAACAGCACATCACATGCATGCACACTATGTGACAGTGCATGTGTGTGCACTGTTGGAAATTGTTCACAGAAACTGTCCAATGGAAAAGGGGGAACCACACGGTTTCTGCCCAACAGGAGGCACGTCAAACCATGGGGCCTGGGTGTGCCAAAACTCAGACACCTGCAGACACGCACAAAAAAAAAAGGATTGGGGCATGAAGTATAGAGTCATCATATGTACTGACAAGGACATATTAAGTTGACTCTAGAGAGGGAGGTTACCCGAGAAAGAAAATCTACTTCAGGCCAAGATGATATATTAATTCACGAGTCTACTCTAGTTTCATTCCATGTTGAGCTAAAGATTGGGAGAATTAATTGTTTGGGACTTGGAATTTATACTAGGAGAAAATGACACACATAATACACAATATGTTCATAGTAGAGGAGAGTTTATCGATGAATCAGATGATTTACTGTCAACTCATATGATCTTGATATTTTCATTGCTCTCCAGAAGAAATAATTAAGTCGTACTCAACTAGAGATGACAGATGGTGGTGGCTTGGGCCTAGCCCATGGAACAGCCCAAATAACATGACCCGTACCCGACATGAAAGCCTACCTATGTCAAAATCAGCCTGGTGACAAAATGACTCGGGTTGGGCATATATTTTGAATTCTGATCCGAGTTGGGATTGAAAATTTTCATTCCGAACAAAATTCAAATTGAGTTTGGGTCTGAATCTTAGGCAACCCAAGACTAACCAAACCCGAGAAAAAAAAACAAAAAAAAAATTACCTTGGCTCTCATTTTATGGGCATGATAAGGCATTCTTATTTTTATTGAGAGATGTTGGCAAATATGCCCCTAATATCCTAGCTCGAATTTGATGAAAGCACTTAGAAAAAGGTTCCCATCAAAACAAGAATGTGCCTATAAAAAAATTAAGACTTGCTTATGAGGCTAAAACTAGACCCATGCTAGTCTAGACTGAACTCGGGTTAGTCGAGTTTGGCTCTAGCTTGATTGGAATGAACCCAGGCTAGCCTGGGTTTTAGTTATTTTGTGCAGGGCATTACCTGATCCGTGTTGGGTTTTTGCTAGCTTGACTTGGTTAAACACAACTTGGTATGACTCGAGTAGACTACGGGCCTACGGGTTGTGTTGATCTATCCCTTTTAAAAGGCATGTCAACTCGATATGACGCATTTATCACTTTTTTACTCAATATTTGATTTCACATATTTTGTCATTTTAATGTCTTTTTTTATTCTTTTATTTCATTTATTATTTATCTTAATTGTAGTAAAATATTTAATTTTTTATCAGAAATCTTATCCAAGTTGATGTTAGACCATATTGGAATATATATATATATATATATATTATACACTTTAATGCGACTTAGGAATTAGTATTTTAATTCATGGGAATGTTTATTATTAGTTGAATATATGTGTTTATTCAGAAGATTGACCTAAGTGAAAATTTATATCACATTGAGGCGATATTTATTGCCATGGTGTTTACTCAGACTTTTGGTATTAATTATTAGAATATTTTTTCTTTTGTTGTTAAGATAATTTTTGAAATAATTCTTATTTCATTAGTAGTATCTCTCAAATGGAGGATATACTAATTAAATATAAAAAACATTTTTCTCATAATGATATTGAGAAAAATATGTTTACAGCTACATAGGTTTCAAACAGTATTTTTAGACACAATATGTAGCATATAGAAGACATTATTTAACTTGAAGAAGTTACTAAAAGCCTAATTTGTGAAGTTTTAACAAGTAATCATTTTGTTTGGTTTACATGTGTATTATAAATTTTTTATTATTTTTCCAAAATAGTTTTGATTGTAGAATAATTTTGCTTAATCTATATGTGGATGATATTCCTAATACGAAGATTACAAGTTGGGAAACTCCTAGCTCTGCAAGTATTTTTAGTCGAAGTTTTAGACAAAAGATATTTTGAGGCTTATATTTCTTAGGATAAGGGGAATTACTCCAAGAGCAACTTTGTGTTGTCGCTTAATAGGAATGTAATTGATACGCCCATAGTTGGTTTGTTGTATTTTTCTCCAACATAATACTTCGATGAACTTGGGTAATGATTTCTTATCTGATGTGACATTTAATTAAATATTATTTTCAGATGTGTTGTGGTGATCTTTTCGTCAACAAGAGGTGTTGTTTGGGGAGATTTGATTGCCAGAACCAATTTTCTGAATTTCTCACTTCGACATTGAGAATCAGGAACTTGAGCTGGCTTAGAGTGTTTTAAGAAATTTGATTTTGAGGTTTAAATATAACAATTTTTTCAGAATGGGATAATAAACTGAGATTTTTTTTTTTTTGAAATGACAATAGAGAAATTCTGAATTTTAGGTCTAGATTAGCATTTCAGAAATTTGTTGGTGTTGGGTTTTGTTTTATCTAAGTGTTGTAAATTACTATAATTGTGCTGGAGATATGAAATTGAGGGTAATCGATTGAGAATTTCAGATTAGAAATAGGAAATTCAATTTCAACTTAGGATTTGAGATTTTTATTGAATTGTGTAGCTTTTTATACTTAATTTGGGGTTTATGGGTAGGCAACGGATAAAGGTAGAAGGGATGGGGGTATTTCAGGTTTTCAAGGGAAGGAGGGGGTTTCACACTCCTCACTATGGCATCTGCCCGAATGGATGTCCAATCTCATCGGATAGCTTTGGTAGAATGGAAGAACAAGGGGTGGAGCTTCACACACCCACCCAACTGCTTATTGAATGCTCCAAGATAGTTTTTGGGTACACGCAAACAAAAAAAATGCATTCACTTTTAAAATTTGATTCTTTGCGAAATTGGTACATTAGCTCTTATGTGGCCAAACAATAATGGAAAAAAGAAAAAAAAAAATTCAACAAAGGGTGGAAGGAGAGCTTCAGTCAGCCAAATGATAACTTTCGGTTGACCATAAATAAAAAAACAAAAATAAATAATAACAATTGTTTAAACAATTTAATGTGAAAAATATAAATTTAATAACACTTTGATAATTTTATATATCAAATATTCTTATATAATTGGCAAAAATGATTAAGGTGATTATTAGGAATGTATGTTATTTGAAATAAATAATAACAAGTGTTGGATTCGAGATGATCGGTGTCATCTCCATATGATACTAAGTCGTGACATAACATAATTTGAATCCTTAAGTTACTTGTTGCAATAACACAAATCTTATTGTAATTTTATTCAAAGTCAAAATATGTGGCAACACCAAATGATAATGTCGCGATTTTATCCAAGTTGCAACTTCAAAAAATATGATCATTACTCGAATCTTTTTGACTTCCAATCGAAACAATATAAAATTATGTTGCAACTCTATTCATGTTGTGATACCACAGAATATAATTGTAACTTAAACTATTAATATTTCTTGTCATAATAATATAAATCATGTTGTGACTTTATTTATGGTGTAACTCTACAAAATAGGATTGGGACTTGAACATATGAGATTTTCATTGGCAATAACATAAAATATGATGCGACTTGTTCATATTGTGACTTCATATTCTGAAATCATGATAGTGAAACCTTGTTTTAGTTTTAAAAGTATGAGTTAAATCTTAATATTCTTCTGCTTAGAGAATATTTTTCTTTTTACCTCAGTCTTAAATTCTTAATTATGTACTAATAGATGAATGTCTCAATTTCTTAAGTTATCTTTGATTAAGGACCTAAAAAGATTTTCCAAGCTCTTTTTGGCAACTTTAGTTTGTCTATCAATTTGAGGATGAAAAAACTATAAATACTATAAGTGCATTCCCATTTTGTGTTAGAGTGTCTTCCAAAGGTAGCTTATGAATTTCACATTTGGATCTACGCTATAATACTTTTCCATATCATGTAATCAGACAATGTCATTAATTATATAATTTGATCACTAGCAAAGTAATCATCAAAATTGAATCATGATGTCGAGTCATCAGTGGAGACAATAAAATTAATGATAATATCTTTTCATTATCAATTGGGTGTTGAGAGAGGAGTATGAGTTTACATATCCATGTTCTGCTTCTTCTGCTTGGCAAGGTGGCAGGTGTGGCATCTACCTACCTTTTTGGCACATCTTTTCACAGCTTAGACCACAAGAATTTTCGCTCAATGGCACTCATAGTCTTGACTACTCCCAAATGATTATAGTAAAGACAAATAAAGTTAAAAACAACACTTAATATCTAAAATGTCATACACATTATTCTTATATAATAGGCCAAAGTAATTGAGATAACTCAAATTGGATGGTTCCATCAAACAACTTAAATAAAATATAATAGTTAAATAAAATCACAATACTCCTTGTCAAGCTGCTGAATACAAGTATACAACACTCAGCTTGAGGGAAAATAATGTAAGCATAGGTTTATTTAAGGCCTTCGTGATTATATATACTAACTGTTATTCTATCTGGATGTATACTATAGTCAAGGTCTTATTATTAATTTTTTTATGAGAAAGAAGTTTATTTCGATCTATTTTGTATGTTCATGAAATATTAGATTGGAGACTATATGCTTCGATGCGTGATTGTAATAGTAATGGGTAGTTGGACAAGAGGGTTCATATTTGATCTCCTTCATCAAATATTTTATTTGAAATATCTCATAAATAATTATCAGCATTACTTTGAACTTTGTCTATGTATTAAATTTCAAAACAAATATCTGTCTTTTATCATTCTAAAAGACAGTTATCTACGAGAAAAGTATAAAATCTTGACGTTGATCTCCTCCTAGTTTGTGAAGAATTGCGTAAAGGTGAATTTTCAGAGGAAAATCTATGAAATGACTAACTTTAATAATGATATGTGTTGTATTTAGTTTGATAATGATCATATAGTTAATTTTTCTTACGATTCTCTTATATGCAGTAGAGTAAATTAGAGATATCATATCAGAAATAAAGTATGCACCTTGATCAATATGAATACCTGCTGGAGTACAATCTAAAAGATTAATTTTTTTCAAGAGTTCCAAGTGCATACCTCCTTTTTTGGCAAAATAATACTCCTCATAGAATAAGCTACCTCAAACTAATAAAATAATTGAACATCTAATGTTTGTTCATCTTAAAATATATGAGCATTGTTGAATACTTTCTAATTTATTATCTTTCATAATTAGAATATCAAGACACATGTAATCCAAACAAAGTGAATATATCTGAAAATCTTTCATAATCTATAAATTATATTTGACTGTACTATTTGAAATCTTAGTGGTTGAACCAAATACACCTCCATAAGATCACTATAAATAAATGTATTTTATATACATAAATGGTATATCTTTTAACTGTGATACACTACAAGAGTTTTAAGAATATATAATAAAGTCATCTTGGCTATTGAAGTGTAAATATTATGATAGTTCTTGCCAAATCTCATTTTAAGACAATCTATCTTCTCATTTAGCTTTATTTTTATAATGAATGAATTACTTGTAATGAACAATAGGCATTTTTGATGGTCGTGGTACTAGTTCCTCAATCTCATTAGAGTGGAGAGCATACATCTCATTTATTATTATTTAATATCATCACGAATGAGATAATATCTCAGAATGAGATTTAAATATGCTAGTACCATCAAGAGAAGTAATAAAGGAAATAAAAGAATGAATAAAATGAGAGTATCATAAAATCTATGTCATCAAGTGTTAAATACAACTTCTCTATTCTTTTTCGAAAGCGATCAGAAGGTCAAAATCAGAGGAACTAGCTATAGGATTGTCTTGCTCCTCAGTAGGCTCGTCTCTGGTATATTAAGACTGGGCATGTCTTTCACTTTTGGTATATACTTTGAATTTTGGGTGGTCAAGTCTCCTAGTTACTGACTAAAAATGAGTTTGTACTGGTGCGGACTACTGTAATACCACATCATGTGTTTGAACTTTAAATGAGATCTACCTACCTAGAAATATTTATTTTTTTGAGACTCAATATGATTTGAATTTGTTGATCGGTATGATAATTTCATAGGAGACATTATATTGAAAATCAACATGATCAAATATGACTAATAGGTAACTCTTTCTAATAATCGGTGGTTTAAGCAGGGCAGTTGTAATAACTGTGTGCATCAACATGCTCTACCATGTGCATCAATCATGAACCACTGCACGCACCTCTTGCACTACTATGCGTTTATGCATATTGTAGTCGCACATAGTTGGCTTGTGATTATTGTGGACAAAAAATAATAAAAAAAGGACGAGGACCACTTAACCTACTTCTGATACCACTTAACATGTGTATTGCCTTCATTATTTTTGTCCATTATTTAAAAATCTGAATGTCATGATCAAATAATCAAGGACATTTTAAAATAATTTGTCCAACATCAATATCCAAATCATCGCATCAGACCTCTTTCTGGTAAATCAAAAATTACAAAGGCAGATAACAATGCTTCTAGACATGGAGTATCATAATATTAATCCAAATTACTTTATAGGGGTTCGGGTGGAGAACCACCTTAAAATTTATCTTTGTAATGACATACTCAAAGACGACATTGATACAACTGCAATTCTACCACTATTTATAAGTATATTGTAATTTTATTCCTAATTTTCATAAAAATATAAAATATGGTAGCACGTCTTCAATCCTCACTGATCTGATGTTGGGAAAATGCACAATGCACTACCATGAGTGATATGTACTCTTCTAATTGATGGTGACTCTTTGGGCTAATGATGATTGAGTACGTCTTCCAAAGTGTCATCAAGGAACTCACAATTATCATTAATCTAGTGAGATAAAATATCATTCTTTGAATACACTGACTTACTTTATAACACTTATTTGTTTAGGACTAGAACAATTGACAATAATATTTCAATATCCTTGATAATGAAAATACTTAGAACATGAACTTAATTTAGAAAAGTTTTGCTAAACTCTTTTTTCTTTGAAGTCTAATTGAGAAGATTTAGTAGAGGCATTCTTAGGTAAAGATAAAGGAGTAAGCATTGGGGACTATTACATGAAAATCATGGCTTGCCTAAGGGGAGGGTGATGAATCTCATCAAATTCTTGTACTAAGACATAACCCCTTTCTTAAGGTATCAATTCTATGGGCAAAGGAGGACAAATGCTTGCTTGAAATTATGAGTGAACATGCAGTCTCAAGTGTGCTATATTGAATTAAAAATTCATCTAGCTTGGCTACAGAAGAATCTGAAGTGCTATCAGATGGCAAAGTCTGAGTAGACGAGATACGAAGGAGGCGAGCAAACACATCATCCAAGGACGGAACTGATGAACTGCCAAGAATCTGATCGCGGACAGGCTCAAGATCCGGACGGAGGCCAATAAGAGTAAGGATCATGAAGAACTTATCAAGCTGTGTTTGTTGAGCCCCAACATCAAAAGTAAGAGGCATCACAGTCAAGAACTCCTCCTTAAGAGAAGCAATCTGGCCAATATAAGTAGATAGATCCAAGTCCTGTTGGCTGAGATGGATAATAGCAGAAGCCACCTTATAAAGACGCTGGATATCATTCGTGTATAATCCTTTGGCCTGAGTCCAAAATTTAAAACAAGTTTTGTAGGCCCAAAGATGAAGAAGAGTCTTAGGATCAACTGATTGCCACAATACACTACATAACTGGGCATCTATCTTCTTCCACTGTACGCGGTCAACCTCAGGGATATCTATCTCCTGTGTAACCAGGTGATCCTCATATCCTTGACCCATAAACCATAGTTCAACAGAAGCTGACCAGGTAAGATAATTGTCACTGCCAACCAATTTCTCCGAAGTAATCATAGGAGATCCAGATATAATAGAGTAAAAAATGGAAGTTTTAGCAGCCATATCTACTTCAGATTGTGGCGTGGCAGCACCCGAAAGGTAGAAGAACACTTCTGACGGCACGTGCAGGGATTTGGGTGGAGAAAAAGTAGCAGGAAAGACTGTTCGGAGGGCCGGCGGAGACTAAAAAATCTCCAAAAGAGGCACGTGCAGGGCTCAGATGGGAGAACTAGGGATGTAGGGAGGCTGGTCGGCGTCAGGCGAGGCTGGAGGAGGAAGCACGTGGACCATTTTCTGGCTTCGGCGCTTTGAAAAAAAATGGAGATCCCCTCTAGACGCTCCTTGCGGTGTGGGCGGTGTCGGAAAAAGACGTCGCTGGTGTCGGAAAGCTTCGGGAGAGAATTAGGTTTTCTCCCTTGGATCTGATACCATATTGAAAAAGAGAGAGAGAGAGAGAGAAAATCTTTTTTTTTCAATTTCTGCAACTCCACATTATATTCAACAATACTGTGGAATATAAGGGAGTGCGCTGGAAGCCAAAGATATATGAAAAAAAAATACTCAAGGTTTTCTTTCTCTCTCTCTCTCTCTTTCTTTGTAAACATGGTATCAGAGCGAGGTTTTCCAGAGATGATCAGACAGGATCGACAATCAACCTATCGATGCACGTCTTCTTCAGAGGACTAATCGAAGAAGAGTCCAGCGAAAACGAATCAGCGCTGTTCGAAATCAAAATCCTCTTCCTCCTGAAGGATCGCGTGAACCTCACGAACTCAAACCCTAACTTTTCTGTCTTGCTCATGGCACCGCGGCTCGGCTTCATAGAGCTACAAATCTTTCCGAGCGCCATACTCATGCGAATAGGAGCTGTCACAAGCCAATTCCAATCGTACTTCGCTTAGAAACCTTGGCGTGGATCAAACCCTAGATTTCCAGGAACAGTTCTCAGGTTGGGGAAAACACTTGAACTACCTAAGTGAAAACAGCTAACCATTGTTTGCAAAATCAGTGCTGCCATCACCACCAACTGTTGGGTATCCACGTCGTACTGTTTCTGGCAAATTTATCACAGGGAGATTCAATTCCCAACCAATAGCCTCCTAATCTGCAAGGCCCTATCATCAGCAACAGATTGCCATCTACCATATCCATGCTTCAGTTCAGAAACCTTGTTCCTTGCCTCTTCAACCTTTCGGGTGCTTCCACGCCACAATTTGGAGCTGTACTAGAGCTCTTTTCAATCTGAAGTAGATATGGCTGCTAAAATTTCCATTTTTTCCACTATTATATCTGGATTTCCTATGATTACTTCGGAGAAATTGGTTGGCAGTGACAATTATCTTTCCTGGTCAGCTTCTGTTGAACTATGGTTTGTGGGTCAAGGATATGAGAATCACCTGGTTACACAGGAGACAGATATCCCTGAGGTTGACCGCGTACAGTGGAGGAAGATAGATGCTCAGTTATGTAGTGTATTGTGGCAATCAGTTGATCCTAAGATTCTTCATCTTCGGGCATACAAAACTTGTTTTAAATTTTGGACTCAAGCCAAAGAATTATACACGAATGATATCCGGCATCTTTATAAGGTGGCTTCTGCTATTGTCCATCTCAGCCAACAAGACTTGGATCTATCTACTTATATTGCCCAGATTGCTTCTCTTAATGAGGAATTCTTGAATGTGATGCCTCTTACTTCTGATGTTGGGGCTCAACAAACACAGCTTGATAAGTTCTATATGGTCCTTACTCTTATTGGCCTCCGTCCGGATCTTGAGCCTGTCCGCAATCAGATTCTTGGCAGTTCATCAGTTTCGTCCTTGGATGATGTGTTTGCTCGCCTCCTTCGTATCTCGTCCACTCAGACTTTGCCATCTGATAGCACTTCAGATTCTTCTGTGTTAGTTTCTCACATTACCACTCAAGGAGGCTGCAGAGGTAACCGAGGTATGAGCCAACGTCCTCATTGCACCTATTGCAATAAATTTGGCCACACTCGTGATCGTTGCTATCAGTTACATGGACGGCCTCCTCGCACTGCCCATATGGTCCAGTCCTCTGATTCTCAACTGCTCAGCCTGGTAATACCTCTGCCTGCCTTACCCACACATCTTCTCTTGGACCCTGGAATCTAGATTTTGGAGCTTCTGATCACATATCTGGTAATAAGGATCTTTTCTCTTCTATTACTACTACCTCTGCTTTACCTACTGTTACCTTAGCTAATGGTTCTCAAACTGTGGCTAAAGGTGTTGGTTTGGCCCTTCCTCTACCTTCTCTACCTCTCACTTCTGTCTTTTATACTCTTAATGTCCTTTTAATCTTATTTCCATCAGTAAAATCACTCGTACTCTTAATTGCTCTATTACCTTTTCTGATAAATTTGTGACCTTGCAGGACCGGAGTACGGGAAAGACGATTGGCATAGGACGTGAGTCTCAAGGCCTCTATCACCTCACCTCGGATTCATCTCCTACAGTTTGCATTTCCACTGATGCTCCTCTCCTCATTCACAGTCGTTTGGGCCACCCTAGTCTCTCCAAGTTCCAGAAGATGGTCCCTCATTTTTTCACTTTATCTTCGCTTTCGTGTGAGTCATATCAGCTTGGGAAACATACTCGTGTCTCGTTCCAAAAGCGTTTGGATAATCGGGCAAAGTCTCCTTTTGAGCTTATCCACACTGATGTTTGGGGTCCTTGTCGGACTGCGTCTATTTTAGGATTTCAGTATTTTGTCACTTTTATTGATGACTATTATCGATGTACTTGGTTATTTTTAATGAAAAATCGAGCAGAGTTATTTTCTATTTTTCAGAAATTTTATGCTGAAATCCAGATCCAATTTAATATTTCTATTCGTGTGTTACGCAGTGACAATGCCAGAGAATATTTTTCATCCCTCTTTACTTCATTTATGTCTCATCATGGGATTCTTCATCAGTCTTCTTGTGCTCATACTCCTCAACAAAATGGGATAGCTGAACGCAAGAATCGACATCTTGTTGAGACAGCTCGTACTATCCTCCTCTATAGTAATGTTCCTCTTCGTTTTTGGGGGGACGTTGTTCTTACCATTTGTTATTTGATTAATCATATGCACTCCTCTGTTTTACATGATCAGATTCCTCATTCACTTCTCTTCCCTGACCAACCACTTTATTTCCTTCCTCCTCGTGTCTTTGGTTGTACTTGCTTTGTTCATATTCTCACTCATGGACAGGACAAGCTTTCAGCCAAAGCCATGAGGTGTCTCTTCTTGGGATATTCCAGATTTCAGAAGGGTTATCGTTGTTATTCTCTTGAGACTCATCGCTACTTTATCTCCGCTGATGTTATTTTCTTTGAGGACTCATCATTCTTTTCCACCACTTCTGAGTCTCTTCTTGTTTCTGCAGTCTTGCCCATTCCCATTGTCTCTTCACCTGATGTTGTGCCTCATCGACCACTTCAGGTTTATCATCGACGCCCTCGTGTCAATGCTTCTCTATCGTTTGCTGAGGCACCTGCTGACTCACTTCCTATCCCTTCGGCTTCTCCTGCCCCGGCTCCACCCTCTCCTGATGACTTACCCATTGCTATTCGGAAAGGTAATCGCTCTACTCGTAATCCTCATCCTATTTATAATTTTTTGAGTTATCATCGATTATCTTCACCCTATTTTGCTTTTGTCTCTGCTATATCCTCTGTTTCTTTTCCAAAGAGCACCCATGAAGCTCTTTCCCATCCAGGCTGGCGACAGGCAATGGTGGATGAAATGGCTGCTCTACACTCTAATGGCACTTGAGATCTTGTTGTTTTACCCTCTGGTAAATCTACAGTTGGTTTTCGTTGGGTCTATGCAATTAAGGTTGGTCCTGATGGTCAGGTTGATTGCCTTAAGGTCCGCTTAGTTGCTAAAGGCTATACTCAGATTTATGGTTCTGATTATGCTGACACATTCTCCCCTGTTGCCAAGATTACTTCTGTTCGCCTGCTTCTCTCCAAGGCTGCTATGTGTTCTTGGCCTATTTATCAGTTGGATATTAAAAATATCTTCCTTCATGGTGATCTTGCCGAGAAAGTTTATATGGAGCAACCTCCTGGTTTTGTTGCTCAGGGAGAGTCTCGTTTAGTGTGCAAGTTACGCCGTTCTCTATATGGCTTGAAACAATCTCCTCGAGCATGGTTTGGTCGTTTTAGTTCTGTTGTTCAAGAGTTTGGCATGCTTCGCAGCACAGCAGATCATTCAGTTTTCTATCATCATAACTTCTTGGGGCAGTGTATTTATCTGGTTGTTTATGTGGATGACATTGTCATTACATGCAGTGATCAGGATAGTATTCAGAAACTAAAGCAACATCTTTTTACCCACTTTCAGTCCAAAGATTTGGTGGAACTCAAGTATTTCTTGGGAATTGAGATAGCTCAATCCAGTTCTGGTGTGGTCTTTTCTCAAATGAAGTATGCTTTAGACATCCTGGAAGATACCAGTATGTTAGATTGTAAACCGGTAGACACACCTTTGGATCCAAATGTCAAACTTGTACCAGGACAGGGGGAGCCTTTAGGAGACCCTGGGAGATATCGACGACTCATAGGTAAATTGAATTATCTCACTATTACTCGTCCAGACATTTCTTTTCCTGTAAGTGTTGTTAGTCAATTCCTACAGTCACCATGTGATAGCCATTAGGATGCCGTAATCCGTATTCTTCGATATATCAAAAGTACACCAGGCTAATGTGTGTTGTACGAGAACAGAGGTCATCCTCAGGTTGTTGGTTACACAAATACAGATTGGGCTGGCTCACCCACAGATAGACGTTCTACTTCAGGGTACTATGTTTTTATTGGAGGTAATCTAATATCTTGGAAGAGTAAGAAACAAGATCTAGTGGCTAGATCTAGCACTGAAGCCGAGTATCGAGCTATGACTTTGGCAACATGTGAACTCATATGGTTGAAACATCTTTTTCGAGAGTTGAGATTTGGAAAGGATGAAGAGATGAAACTCATATATGATAACCAGGCCGTATTACATATTGTATCCAATCCAGTCTTTCATGAAAGGACCAAGCATATTGAAGTTGATTGTCACTTCATTAGAGAGAAGATCACATCAGGATGTGTTACTAAAAGTTTTGTTAATTCAAATGATCAACTAGCAGATATCTTCACTAAATATCTCAGTCATCCTGGGATTAAATACATTTGTAACAAGCTTGGTGCATATGACGTATATGCTCCAGCTTGAGGGGGAGTGTGGAATATAAGGGAGTGTGCTGGAAGCCAAAGATATATGAAAAAAAAATGCTCAAGGTTTTCTTTCTCTCTCTCTCTTTCTTTGTAAACAAATACATATAAGTATCTTTATGATATCTAGTTACAAGATTGATCTTTTATCTGAAATGATTTTGTCTGCCATAGAAAAAATTAACTTCGATGCTATGCTAGATATCAAAGAGGTTAGTAGGTTATATTCTATTTTAGGTAGAACAAGATATGTGGATTCATATGATTTTTATTATGGTAAAATATTTAAATTCTTATTATTATCATGTGATATGATAGAGTAGTATTTGGTATCTAAGTATCAAAATTGCTCACTCCTATTTTAGGGTTTACTCTATTATTTATTCATAGCTAACTAAATGGAGAAATCATTATCTCTAAAATAGTATCTATGTTCATATTTGGAGCATGACAATAACTATTATATCTAGTGTTGTAATAAATAAGTTAACTAATTTTTTATAATAAGTTGGAGCAGTAATCGATATCTAAGTACCATGATAACTCGCTCTTATTTGATGAATCACCTCATCATTTATACTTTGCTATCTCAATAGAGAAGTCATTATCTCCAAATATTGTATTTATGTCTGTACTCGCAGCATGTCTATAATTATTATATCTAATATCATAATATATTAATAAATTAAATAATTTTTTATAAATAAATTTTTTATGTTGTTGTACTTAGTTTATGCAAATTGATATATATTGTAAGATATTTTCTATCCTATCCAATTTAATCTTAGGATTTTTACAAGTAGTCAAAAAATACAGAATTGGAATGGATGATCAATATTTAAAATATTTATCTTTCATATCAACATTCATGATACTAAATACAAGGTAATCTCTATACTTGATAAATATATTACTAATATTGTATTTGTAATTAAGTGTAATGCAAGTAAAGAAAGTATACACAGACGAACACATGTTCATCGTGTCATAGAAAATCTTCAAATTTTTCATAAATAATATTCTTGTGTCTTAGTTTGAATCATTAATAATAAATTCATCACTATTATTATTGACGTAGTTAGTTATCATATATTGATATCCAACTTAAGACTTCAACATAAAGTAGGTGTAATTCTTATAGTGACTCACATCCAGTTGAAAATTTTTTTTAGCCCCTTATTTTATATATGATGCTAGACTTCTATTATCTACTAGGTGTCCTAGGATATTTTATTGAATTTTTTATTTTTTTTAATATGGTATAAATAATTTTTATTTATGCCTGTACTATGAGGTTAATCACATGATACATACACTTAACATGAAATATTTTACCTAATAGCTTATCTCTAATAATCCTAACAAATATACTAATAACTATATTATTTGAAATATTATCGAAAGTAGTACTAAATATTTTATTTTAAATTTATATATCTTAAAGATTTGCATCATACACTCATATATGGTAGGGTCATCATGAGAATGGAAAATTTCAAAAAATCATAAAATTTTTTTATTATGTTTTGATTTAAAGTCGACATAGTGGGTGATTAAATATGTAAATAAAGTATCATCATGACTAGTTCATATATTAGATGTCTCGAATTTTATTTTACTAAAATTTTTAAATTTATTAATTAATAATTTTTTTTCTAACTTATAATATTTTATTATGTCATTCATATATGTTGACCTAAAAATCATAGGATAAATAGGCTAGAACTTGATCTGTATAATTCTGACTACTCTAGGATCTTCCGAAAATTTAATCATGAAACTTATAATCATAATTAGTTTGGTCTTGATTTTCATCCTAATATCCTTATGATTTATGAAAGGGATTAACAAAATTGAACTAAATCCAGTTTGAAAGATTTCATTGTTAAGTTAGGTTTATCTCGGATCTAATACATCATATTTTTTGATGCACTAATTAACATGCTTCTTTAGGTGTCAAATCTCATGCGTACTCTCATATGCATATATCTTTTTATAATATATATATTATGTTGATTATTCATTGACACTTTTGGAATTATTAATTTTTATTATTTTAAAATGTGTTCATACTTTTGATGTTTGCTTACTTTTGTTATTTTTTAAGTTGGCATATGAGTTTAAGTCAAGACCATTAAAGAAAACATAGTTTCGGTCTTGAACTTTTCGACAGTGTTATTATTATTATATATTTCTACATCAACATCATATTCATTATTGTTAAATTTACTAAGTCGTCTTAATCAAAATGAATTTTTATTTTTTCATAAAATTATATATATATATATTTCTTAAATACTGAATATTATGTATATTAAGTATAATAATTAACAAAGATAATAATATATCATAAAATATCATATGTAATCATCCTACAAGATCATAAAATGTCTAAGTGAATTAATTGGAATGAATCTTTCTTAGTATTTTCTTGTGTGTTAGATAGGAAATACTAGTATATTTTTATAATTGATACATCTCATAATTAATAGATATCACTCACTTAAAGCTCGATTTCAAAATTTATTGCTTGTCCAATAATAGATGTCTTAGTTGTGAGTATATTAATAGTGAATTAAGAGTCGATAGACATCTAGAGGGGCTTTTGTGGGTGGAGGAAAATAGGTACAATCTATAAGTGTCAAGTGGGTTGGGTGGCTTGAGCCTATCATGCGGCACGACACAAAAATATTGTGATAGTCAATGCAGGTCCATACATGGCTTTGACCATGATGTGCCTTGCCAGGCATGGCCTGCATGCCTGGCACAGCATGCACAAATGTGGCACGAGCTCATGGCCTGATGCTCAAATGCTACAATCAAAGTCTTATCTATATAGCAAGGAATTTTCCTTCCTTGCAAAGACAAAAATACATTGATATTCAATATCATTTTACATGGGACCAAGTTGACCATAGTCTAATTCCTTGTGGAGTCATGACTAGGATGAAGAAATATTTTTCAAATAAAGGAATATTATGAATAACTTATATTTCGTTTGAATTTGTTGTTTGTATATTAGAGTCACGACTTTGTTTTGTGGTGTTGTAATTGGATTAAAATTGAAATATTTGATAAGGAGCCATGACTCTGTATAATGGAGTCTTGATCATATTTTATGAAGTCGTAACTGGACTAAAGCTAGGATATCTGCTAATGAGTTATGACTCTATTTTGTGGTGTAGTGATAGGACAAAAGTTGGAATATTGTTGAAGAGTCATTACCTTGTTTTGTGGAGTCGTAATTGAATTAAAGCTGAAATAGCTATTGAAATTTGGAGTCGCGGCCTAGATTTTAGAGTACCAATCTAAACGGAGTCACAATCTATTTTGTGTGATTGTAATTGGAGATTGTACTTTGAAGTGGTGACATGAAATTGTGAAATTGTGACTCATTTTAAGTTGTGTCATATGCTTTGGAGTAATGACAATTAGTTCTGAAGTCGTGACTCAAATTAAATTGTAACATGTATTTTGGTGTTGCAACTTTATTTTGTAGTGTCCCAATATCATTATGGTCATGACTTATTTTGTCTGATTATGATTGGCTGACATAAGGATTTAAGTTGTAACATTATCTTATGATATTGTGATATGAATGAAGTGGCAACACTATAATGTGTTATTGTGACTTAGGAATTAAATTTAAATGATTTTTTATTTTATTATATAAAGACTTGTAAAAAAAATATAAAGAGAACTTGTGTGTGTGGGGTTTTCAATGCTCAGTCGTCGAGCATAATAGTAGAAGAATTTCTCTCTCATATTTTTTCTCTTTTTTCTCTCTCCTCTCTTCTCCTCTTTTTTTTTCTCGTATGAGATGTGTATTTTTTCTGTTAAAGATTGAATGTCTCTCTTCTTGAAGCCTTAGATTAATATCATGAAATCTCAATGTTGATTATTGGTTTAATATTGGAGGGAGGTTATGTCATGAACCGCATATTTTTTTTTTTATCAAATGCATTGCTGCATAATGATGCTATTTACTCTCTGAGGTTAATCATTGGGTATCAAAGATATTCAAGTTAGAATACCCGATATCATAACACTTGATATTAGAGACAAGTGTAATTGTTGAGGTCATAACACTTGGTATTAGAGGGAGTATCTCTCGTACCTGGAGTTTTAACAAATATGTATTAAAATAAAATATTCAACATTGATATTATCATGTCTCCTTTTTCATACAATATTATTATTGATCATGATAATATCAGAAATTTTAAACTTTATAATAATGACAAGAATAATGTAATTAAGTTTTGTACGAGTATCAGTTTTCAAACGTATGACCCAAAAATCTGAAGTGAGGTAATTAGCAAGAAAGTGATAGATATAGAAGTGTTTCGGCCTAAGCCAATTGAACCAAAGAAAAAAAGTCTAGAGTACTCTATAAGAAGTATAGGTATAACAAGACCATTATATGTGATTGTTGAGAATTCGATCTTAGTTGGTCTAGTAGGGTCTCAATCTCTCACTAAAAGAACAAGTCCCTATTGGCTTTCTTCTTCTCGGAGTACCCAACCAACTTTCTCACTATCACTTCGTGATGAAGATGCCATAGTGATATCGTTGGATCATGTCGACTTCATTTGATGTTGGTATAGTTATAAATATTTGAATCATCCTCTCATAAATCTTGAGAGAAGTTGAAATATCTTCTCGCCAAAAAAATTGAGTCTAAATAATATCTCACTCTTCTAATGCATGTATACAAAGAATATTGGTAATTTGATCATCAAATTTTTTTCATTGCAATTTGATATGTCAACACAATTATTATTCTAATGATGTTTTCTTATAATTATGTCCAAATCATATAATTTATTTGTCTCATCTTGATCAATTAGTGAGTATGCCAATAGCTAAGTAAAATTATCATACATGTGAAATATTTTCTAAGAGTATATCAATATGGTAAGTCTCAAACTTTCTTATATATATCACAAGAGTCAAATACACTGAATGTATTAGGATCGATAAATTTTTAGGGATGTACTTATAGTTGTGTATCAATTATCATCTATTTATTTGTCTTGGCCTGAGGTGGATCATTCAATAGGTGACCTGTGTAATCTTGGTTCATAAATTATATCCTCATTGTTGGAATCTATAGTGAATACATTGTTGTCCTTAATTTTTATTGCTCATTCCAAATGATTTCACAATGATTCTAATTATTTCTCTTTTTATTTATAAAATAAATTGCTCAACATGGTAAATTTAAAAAATAATATCAACCGGAGATAAATTTGTATAAATCACCTTAGTTTTATGCTAAACTTCTGAAAACAAGAGTTCTAAACACTTTTTATTGTATTAGATCTATAACGGTGCCATCGTGCAAACTTTTAATCATATTAGGTTTGGGGATATGCTTTACCACATCTCTTAATGAAAAGAAGCATACCTTGTTATGCCTATAAAATTCATAGTATGAGTATTTTTTTTTTTTTGTTTTTTTTTTTTGTTCAAGTCAGCCTTGGGTTGTTTAAAATTTAGGCTCAAGCTTAATCTGATTTTCGTTTGGTTTGGAAATTTCTAACCTAACCACAACTCAAGATAGAATATATGAATAACATGGGTCATTTTGTCATCATGCCAGTTTCGGCCTGTGCAGACAGTCTTGTCGTGCCTAATAAAAGTTGGCACGTATGCCGAAATGCTCAGCACAGCATGAATGGTGTTATCTACCAGCCTACGTCTCTCCTAATGTATAGCCCCTAGAGTACTCTTCAAGAAGTGTATGTATAACAAGACTAGTAGATGTGATTATAGGGAATTCAATCTTGGTTTTTTTTTTTTTAAGTAATAAAGATAATTCAATCTTAGTTGATCTAGTAGTATGATGTATATCTTCTAAGCCTCAAAAAAGCTATCGTAACTTAGGATTCAACATCAAACATATCTCTTGGGTATGTATTAATCTCCTACAGAAATAACAAGTTTTTATTGGCATTCTCCTTTTCGGAGCACCCTGCCAACTTCCTTATTGTCACTTCGTAATGAAAATATCATAGTGATATTGCTTGATTATATAAACTTTATTCGATCTAGGTATAAATGTAAATTAGCATACTAATGATGTTCTCTCATAATTATGTCTAAATAGTATAATGAGTTGTTTCATCTTAATCAGTTAATATGTATGCTAGCAGTTGAGTAAAACCATCATACAGATGGATTATCTTCTAAGAGTACATCAAGACGACTAATTCTCTAACTTTTATGTATATATCATAGGAGTCAGATAGACTGAATGTATTAGGATCAATAAATTATTAGAGATGTACTAGTAATTATGCATAAATCATAATTCAATTATTAGTTACGATCTGAGGTAGATCATTTAATAGGTGACATGCGTAATTTTGTTCCATAAATTACATTCCCATTGATGAAGCCTATAGTGAATTCATAGTTGCCCTTAATTTTCATTTGTACATTCCCAATAATTTCACAGTGATTTTAATTATTTTTTTTTAATAAATTGTTTAACATGGTAAATTTCAAAAATAATATCAAACAGAAATAAATTTATATAAATCGCCTTGGTTTTATGTCAATCTTCTGAAAACAAGAGTTCTAAGCACTTCTGAAAACAAGAGTTCTAACTTTTAATCAAATATATATTTATATAAATCTAATTATTTTTATTTGGGTACATGCGTTCCCACATCTCTCAATGGAAAGAAGCATGTCTTGTTATGCCTATAAAATTCATAGTCTTAAGTAATTTTTTTTGTTTTTTTTTTTTTTTTTGCGAGCTCTGGTCAACCTTGGGTTGCCTAGAATTTAGACTCGGGCTCAATCTATATTTCGTTTGGTTTGGAAATTTCTAACCCAATTACAACCTTCAAAAATATCTGAACGACGCGGATCATTATGTAATCAGGCCAGTTTCAGCCCTTGCTGGCAGTCATGGTGTGCCTGATCAAATTTGGCATGCATGCTGAAATGCTCAGCACGACATGAGCGATGTTGTCTGCCAGCCAATGTCTCTCTTTATGTATAACCTTTGGAATACTCTTCAGGAAGCATAAGTATAACAAGACCAATAGATGTGATCTTAGAAAATTCGATCTTAGTTGATCTAGCAGTCTGATCTATATCATCTGAACCTTAAAAGTCCATCATAACTCAGGATGTAACATTAACACATCTCTTGGGTATGTCTCGATCTCCTACAGAAGGAACAAGTCCCTATTGGATTTCTCCTTCTTGGAGTACACTGACAACTCCCTCACAGTCACTTCATGATGAAGATACCTTAGTGATATTGCTCGATCATATCAACTTCATTCGATCTAGTTATAGTTGTAAATATATGAGAGAAGCAAAAATATATCGCTCTAAGAATTTGAGTCTATAAAATAATATATCGCTCTCCTAATGCATGTATAAAAAAATTATTATCAATTTGAACATCTAATTTTCTTATTACGGTTAGATCTATCAACACAATTATCATTCTAATGATGTTCTCTCATAATAATGTTCAAATAGTAGATTGAGTTGCTTCATATTGATCAGTCAATATGTATGCTAATAGCTGAGTATAATCATAATACGGATTGAATATCTTCTAAGATTACATCAATACAGCTGTCTCAGACTTTTTTATATATATCACAAAAAGTCAAATACATCAAATGTATTGGGATCAATAAACTGTTAGAGATTTACTAATAGTTGTGTATTCATTATTATCCACTTATTAGTCTCGGCCTAAGGTGGGTCATTTAATAGGTGAATTATGTAATCTTGGTTCATAAATTGGATCCTCATTGATGGAGCCTATAGTGGAAACATAATTTCTCTTACTTTTTATTTGCTCATTTTTAATGATTTCATATTGATTTTAGTTATTTCTTTCTTTTCATTTATAAAATAAGTCCCCCAACACAGTAAATTTCAAAGTTAATATCAAAAAGAGATAAATTTATATAAACCACCTTGGTTTTATGTCAAATTTCACAAAATAAGAGTTCTAAGTATTTTGAATCACACACATTTAGTGTATTAAATCTGCATCAGTGTCACTGTGCCAACTTTTAATCAGATTAGGGTTGAGGATATGTTTTACCACATCGCTCAATGAAAAGAAGCATACCTTGTTATGCCTATACAATTTTTGGCCCAGGTAATTTTTTTTATTTATTTTTTTTTTCGAGTTCTGGCCAACCTTGGATTTCCTAAAATTTAGGCTCAAATGCAATTTGTATTTTGTTTAGTTTGGAAATTTTCAACATAACCACAACTCGGGTTGGAATATCTGAATGATACGGATCACCGTGTTGTGCCTTGTAAAATTTGGCATGCAGGCTGAAATGCTTAGCACAACATTAGCGGTGTTGTCTGCCAGCTCACGTCTATTCCTGTCATGACTCATTTTGTATCAGGCCATGCATGTGCCATGTTGTGCGGGCCATGCCATAGGCCAAGCCAAGGTCTCTTGGCCCATTTATCATCTTTATGCTTGGATATATGTGTCACATTGGTACTTTGTTTAAATAATATAAGGAACATTAATATGTTAGTAAAATAATTATAATAATAAAAAAATATATATATTTATAATATTAGCTGATTATTCCATTATTTTATTACTCATATGTTAATAGGCATCATAGAGTTAAAATAGAAATGGTTTGAAATGTTTTCAAATTCGTATAAAAATACATGGAGCAACCACATTAACTAGAGGGTAAAATAGATGACTAAGTATTTTCAAATATGATAGTACTTGTGCATCTTTGAGTGTTGTGATTGAAATCGTATCTAGATATGATGAATTTTATATAAAATTAACTAATAGTAAATGACGAGGTGACCTGTTTAAAATGTGTGAGCTATCAGAATATTTAGAAATCAATTTTTATTCATAATTGTCCCTTAATTCTTTAAAAAATTGGCATATTAAGTTAGTTAAAATCCTAATAATTCACTTATTTTGTGTTATCAAAATGATATGTAATATATTGATTCCTTTGATGTTTATTGTGTCATTGAAATTTGTTTTTTCTGCTGATATAAATGTATTTGTAAATAAGAGGATAAGTTTGACACGGATATATAAGAAGTATTGGATTGTTTGAATGATTGGAGAGATAACGTCGATGACTCTTGAAGTTTTGGTGGATAAAATTCATGAAAAACTCAAAATTTTAAACTATTAGGGCTGGTAACAGACAAACAATTGTCGTGATCCAGAACCATCAGTATAGTTTTTTTTGTGTTTTTATTTTTTATTCATTGTGGTTGTGTTGCACATAAGTTTTGCATCTTCAAGGAATTTTGGTATTTTAAATGTTATTATAGGGTTAAAAATTAAAATACAAATTTATTTCCTTTTAATTATTTAATTTTTAAATTTTTTATTTTAATTTCTAGTCTATGTAGGATGTAGATTGAACCTAGGTTAGGCCTAGCCAAGCACAAGTCAAGGCTAGCCCTCACCAAAAGTATCTTGTGCTTGTAGCCTCCTTCATGTAGGCACCAAACACGAACCTAGGGTTTAGTCGGCTAGGCTGCCTGGCTGAGCACGACTTGTTGGTGCCTGCCAGATCAGCTTGGGTGCAAACTAATGATTTTTTCCATGTCATGCCTATGTCTAGGCATGTGCTTGAGTTGGGCTCGTGCCAAGCATGACCCTTGCCCCAAGCCAGCTTATGTTGGTTTTGTTGCTAACCTGACTCAACATGACTCAATCCGCCCTGTGGACCATCAAGTTGTGCTTGGCTGCCTCATTTTTTGGGCGTGTTGGTCGTTTGACACTTCTGTCTTGGGAGGATCAAATAATTCGTTGGGTTAAATGTGGATCATGACATCATAAGTATTGTGTTGTTACAAGGGAGATATGTGATTAATATTTTCGTGGAGATTGGTCTTTGTGGTTGTGTTTTATTGAAGACTCCTGTCGGGTTGTGCACTTATTTCACATTTCATGTGGGCTCTCATGTTGATCCTACTACATGTTGAAGAATTGTTCGAAAAATTAATTATCTAATTGTTATTGGACAGGATGTATTTTGTGTAGTCAATGTGGTTAATCTTTTATTAAATTTTCCATGACATAATCACCTCAATGAAACTTTTTGTATATTTGAGTATATGAGGAATTCTTGGATCTTGGTATCTCAATTAGTGATTATGAGCATCCTCAGATGGCCAATTTTTCAGATTATAGTTTAGTGCCAGCTTGGAGAGAAAAAACTTGCTCACATAATCACAATTTTCTTGGGTACATTATGATCCCCTAGAAAAGTAAGTGACTGATAGTAATCTCAAGGTTCAGCATAGCTCTAGAGTTAAGGATGATTGCAATAGTTACCTGCAAATAACGTATTTTCTTGAAACAATTGGGTATCAACTTATTTCTCTTATTGTTTTCTGTCGTTATAATTGTGCAGTAAAATATTGTTTCCAATTTAGTATTTCATGAGCAAACAAAGTACTAGAGATGAAATATTTCTTTCTCAGAAAAAAGCTTTACAATGAGATCATTATTATAGTTTATGTTCCTACAACAAACCAGTCAATCAATATGTTTATAAAAGTATTGAAGAGATCTCAATTTATTTATTTTTCTTTAAGTTTAATATATCAAATGTTTATGTTTTAACTTGACGGAGGGTGTCATCATTTTATTATTCTTATTTTTTGTTTTTACATTTGATATGAGTATTCAATTAGTGAGATACCTCTTTGTTTTATATTTCTATTTATAAGATTTACTTCTTCTATTATATTATGAAGTTGTAAGTTTCATTCTTCCACTTTCCTATGAATGTCTATAATAATATTATTTTCGCCAATGCAATCTAGACAACTAATTTACCAAGATATGAGAACTAAGATTTGAAATATATGATTAAGATAAATAACTATTAACTCTTCCGAAACAATCTCAATTTTTTTTTTTTTTTTGAGAAATATGAGCACTTCCATAGAATTGCATCATTTGGCATAACTCGTATGGTCTTTTGCCATAGTCGGCAATGATGCTAGCTATCAATTTAACAAGTATAAAATATATGTTAAACTATTGGTAGAGAAAACATAACTCCAAAAAATAAAATTGAATTTAAAATAGAAATTTATATATTAAAATCTATATACCAATCTCAAGTAGTTGGGATAAGATTTGTTTAATAATAATGAGTCGGTTGCAACTGGCAATGATCAATTGGATAAAATTTGCAAAGGGTTTGTGATAATATACAACTATTAGAAAAGAAAACAAATAACTGGAAAAGAATTTTTGCAACTAAAACATTATGTCTTGTTTATTTTTGAATAATCATGATCTGCGCGCTAAGTAATAACATAAATATTGCATCCTATTGAACCACTGGCAATCAAACAAATTTGTCGGCCTTCTGAGAAAAATTTCCCATTGCTACTGTATTAGGATGTGTATACATTCCTTTACATGAAATTAAACGTACTTAGCTCATAAAAAGTCTTGTGAAATGCTTAGAATATGTTAGTGTATGAAATGTTGTCGTTAATGTTGTTTCTCAGGTATTTCATATCGCGTTGATGTTGTAATTAAACTCTCAGTCTTATCTCAGTAGCATTGCATTTTGACTTCAGATCCTCTGATAAACTTTTTTTTTTTTTTTTTTTTTACTTTTATCTTGGCAGTCACAAAGAGATTTGAATGATACTGATAATGCTGTCATTGGGGCTTTTTCTGGTAATGTAGAGTGTCTCCTTTTCGTTTTTCTAGTACCTACCACCAGATTACCTGATTCTGAATGAATATAATAACATGCTATGTTTACCCTTCTCCAATCAAACGAGTATTTGAGCATTCTAACCAAACTTGAATGAGCACTAAATTGGCATAAATTCATATAAAATGCTGTAAATTATCAAACTTGAATTTTGTCATTGGCTCCCACAATGTCCACGCCATGGGAAGAAAACACACTTCAACTCTAGCAATGATTCAGGCAGTAGGTGTGTCATGTCTTTGTGCACCAACTGTAGCATGGTTCAGGCAGTCAGCATACTATAGTTAATAGTTTTGAATTAAGGTTGGGAACCCTAATTTTCTTTGAATTTTGGAATTAGGAATGATATTTTTACTTTTGATTTCATTGTAGGGTTTTGGGCTAAGAAAATCCTAATTTTACTTGAAGAATTGAATTTGGGAAATTTTAATTGGTATATTAGTTTTCCCCCTGGGGATTATGATATGGTATTTTTCTCAGGGAAGAGGCTGAAAGCTTTGCGTGGTACTGAGAGAAATAGATTATCTTTTGAAGCTATCTAGGGTTTCTATCAAATATCATTAATCATAATATTTATACTTACTAGAGAGGAGTATATATAATTTTTCTATGAAATAATAGTTGATTTTTTATTTCTTTCAAGTATCACGATTGTTTCACTTATATTCTCATTTCAGACTCTTTAATTATGAACACACAAATTAATTCATATCTTGATTATTATATTTTGTTTTCTTATTCTAAAATCTTTATTGTAGTCAATGACAAAATATTCATATTATATTTTTTTATTATTTTTATTTTTTATGATTTTGATGAGAATATTTGATTTATGGGTTGCTCTAATTATTTTGTCCTTTATATAAATGTATCTGATGTATTGATTTTATAGAGTATTATTTATATTTATGTGTTTTGTAAATTTATTTTAACATGATATAAAAGCCAAGTTAGAATGAAAAATTATTCTCTCACAAAAATAATAGTGACATGCACGTTCAATGGTGGAGGCATGCACGTGTGATATTAGCTGAGGTGCATGCAGTTATGATAGCAAACATGTGCGATGGTGCCAACAGAAGCACACCCAATGATGGTAGTAGAAACATATGGTGTCACACTGATTTTTGAATTGTAACCCTAATTGCGCATGGTGGAGCATGATAATGGAGGCAAAATAGGGATTTGGAACACAGTGACAATTTGGGCATAAACTCTAATTAGGGTTTTGGCATAATTATAAAAAAATAGATATTAGGGATTTCAAAATATCCTAATTTAATATGGTTTTATTTTGTTTGGAGGAATTAAAATTTTGTGACATGGTATAGAGATAAATTATTGTAGTAGAGATAGATGAATGAGAATTTTAGTTCAATATACTCATTATAGGAGGATGAGTCAAATCAAAAATAATTATTAGTATCAAAGGGGTTGTGTCGGCTAGGCATGGCCTATTTTTTTAGGCTGGGTGTACCACCGTGCCATGACAAGCATGACATGATTTTGTTGTATGGGTCATGCCATTTCGGTACTATTTCAAAAAATGGCAGCCTGGCATGGCCTAGTGGCCCACAAACTGCCTAACATGTCAGGTTGGGTCAGGTCGTACCAAATTAACCACGATCGAGCAACAAGCATTGCTTGAACCTAGACTAGCTTGGATTAGCTTAAGATCATTCTAGGCAAGCTTGAATCATGTCCAGGCTAGCCTGAGTTGGGTAGCTGGATCAACATGTTGTGTCTTTTGTTACAGGCTATGTTGTATCTTTTGTTACATGCAAGCCAGAAACCCTAGTCTGGCATAGCATGACCATGAGCCATGTCATCAAGATGGCCCCGACATTATTCCAGACATAATTCTAGTCATTTTGTGTCATGCCGCGTGCCAATTTTTATGGGTCATGTCATATCTTTTCATGGGCAGTCGGCCCATTTAGACACTTCTATCTAGAAAGGAAGTCGAGAGTTGTACATAGTATTAAAAGAGACATGTTGACTGCCAAAGTCATCTATAGATCATCAATTAATTCTCTCACCATAACACTTACACTTACTCGATCAAAGTATAAATAATTGTTCTTTAAGATAATAATAGATTATTCTTTTTTTTAGGTATTATTGATTAATTCAATTATATACTAGAAGTGTCAAGTGGACTTGGCAGCCCAGGCTATGCACGAGATACGACCTGATTGAGACATACCTGGCCCAGAATGGATCGGTCCAAAATAGTGCCTGGGCCCATGCCAAGCTAGCTCGAGACACAGTTCGTGCCGAGGTCTTCAAGGCCTCGTGCCGGAGTCGGAGCCGGGTTAGGCACGACTCGGCTGCCTGGCCCGAAGGCATGGTTCTTCGGTACGACACAAATTGTGCCTTGGATCTCAGGTTGGGTTCGAGCGCGATTCGAACCCGACTACCCATGACACTAGTCTGCATGACTCACGTGACCCATCGGGCCTCAGTCCTACCCTGAGCCTAGAAGCCAAAGCTTCTAGAACCATCAAGTCGAACCAACCCAACGATAGTCGTTGGGCAGGAATCCAACGATTGTCGGGTTTCTGCCCAAAATAAAAATTTAAAAAATTAAAAAAATGATTTTTTTATTTATATTTATAAATACATTCTTCATTATCTAATCTATATTATATTTCTATCAACATTCTCTCTCTCTCATATTGTCTCTCTCCTCTCGGGACTTGAGTGCGGACTACAGTGCGGACATCGGATTCAGATATCGAATATCATCAAGCAAATGGGGTTTTATGTTTTACGAATATTATTTTTTAAATTTTTTTTTAGTTTTTATTTTTATCTTTATTTTAATTTATAATTTAATATAAAATAATATTTAATTTAAAAAATATAATTTAGAATATAATTAATAAATAATAAAAATTAAATATGATAAATAGTAATTTTAATAATGATAACGAAATTAACATTAACGTAAACATAGATAATTTTAATACGAATAATGATAATCTTACGAAAAGGTATGAAGTCCCCAAAACTTTATTTTTTTGCGGACCTCATGTCAAGCCAAGCATAACCCGGTTGTCTGGTCCGAAGGTATGGTTTTTCAGCATGACCTGAATTGTGCCCTAGATCTCAAGTCGGATTCAGGCACGGTCCAAACCTGACTTTCATGACCGTGAGGCCTCATCCTGACCTCGAGCTTAGAAGTCAAAGCTTTTGGAATCATCGAGTCGAATCGACCCAACAGTCAAAAAAAAAACAAAAAAATTAAAAATTGCATGTTTTTCAGCCGTTGGATTCACCTACAACGGCTAGGTGCTGAAATCCAATGATTGTTTAGTTTCTACCCAAAATAAAAATTAAAAAAAATTATTATAAATTCAAAAAAAAGATTTGAAATAAAATTATATCTATAAATATATTTCTCTCATTATCTAATTTATATCCTATTTTTATCAATATTCTCTCTCATTCTCTCTCTCGTATTGTTTTTCTCCTCTATGGATTCAGTTGTGGACTGCGGTGCGAACATCAGATTAATATATCGAACATTGTCAAGCAAACGAGGTTTTACATTTTATAAGAATTATTTTTCTAATTTTGTTTAGTTTTTTTATTTTTATTGTAATTAATAATTTAATATAAAATAATATTTAGTTTAAAAAATATAATTTAGAATATACTTAATAAACTAATAAAAGTTTAAAATAATAAATAGTAAGTTTAATGATGATAACGAAATTAATAATTATTTAAACATAGATAATTTTAATATGGATAATGATAATCTTACGAAAAAATTTGAGGTCGTTGAAATTTTATTTTCTCCCGGGCCTCAGGCCAAGTATAACCCGGCTACCTGGCCTGAAGGCATGATTCTTTGGCATGACCAGAATCATGCCCCGGATCTCATGTCGGGTTCAGGCCCAATCCAAACCTGACTACCCGCGACACTAGTTTGTCTGAATCCTGTGACTCGTCGGACCACAACCCGACTTCGAGCCTAGAAGCTGAAGCTTCTTGAACTTTAAAGTCGAACCAACCTATTTGTCAAAAAAAAAAACAAAAAAATTTAAAAAATGTGTGTATTTTAGTCGTTGTATTCACCTTCAACGGTTAGGAGTAGAAATCCGATAGATGTCAGGTTTCTACCCAAAGAAAAATTAATAAACTATTTTTAATTTAAAATATATATTTTAGAATATAATTAATAAACTAATACAAATTAAAAAATAATAAGTGATAATTTTAATGATGATAATGAAATTAATATTAACGTAAACAGAGATGATTTTAATATGGATAATGATAATCTTACGAAAAAGTATGAAGCCACCTAAATTTTGTATTTTCTCGGACCTCGTGCCTGGCCAGGCACGACTCGGCTCCCTGACTCAAAGTCATGGTTCTTCGATACGACTCAAATCATGCCCTAGATTTTGGGTCTAGTTCGGGTGCGGTTCGAACCTGACTTTCTTGACTCGTAGGGCCTCAGCCCGGCCCCGAGCCTAGAAGTCAAAGCTTTTGAAACAATCGAGTTGAACCAACCCAAATATCAAAAAAAAATAAATAAATTAAAAGATGCACTTTTTTCAGCCGTTGGATTCACCTACAACGGCTAGGGGCTGAAATCTGACGGCTGTCGAGTTTCTGCTCAAAATAAAATTAAAAAAATTATAAAAAATTCAAAAAAAAATGATATAAAAAAAATTTCATATTTATTAGTATAATCATCTCATTATCTAATCTATATCCTATCTCTACCATTATTCTTTTTTTTTCTCTCTCATATTGTCTTTCTCCTCTTGGGACTTGGTTGTTGACTGTAGTGTGGATATTAGATTTGGATGTCAGACATCATCAAGTAAACAGAGTTTTACTTTTTACGAGTATTATTATTCAAATTTTATTTAGTTTTTTTTTATTTTTATTTTAATTAATAATTTAATATAAAATAATATGTAATTTAAAAAAATATAATTTAGAACATAATTAATATATTAATACAAATTAAAAATAATAACTAGTAATTTTAAATTTTTAAAGATAATAACGAAATTAACATTAACGTAAATATAACTAATTTTAATATAGATGATGATTAAATTACGAAAAGGTTCAAGACTACTGAAACTTTGTTTTTTCCTGTGACCTCAACCCAAACATTTAAAAAAGAAAAAACTAAAAGAAAATTATTGTTTGATCTCACTTTAATATTATACAAAATAAAAATATTAGGGCTATCGATGAAGAATCAGTATAATATAAATATTATAAAAAAATATTAACCTATTGGAGTATATTTGGGACTGGGCACCTTAAGAGACATGCCGAATAATGTACCAAAAAATATGGTATATTAGATACTAAGCAAATTAAACTTTGCAGTAGGGTCTTTGAGATTTGATCTAGTTCAGTCTCTATGTTGGCCCCTTCATATACCACGAGTTGGAATGACATAGCCAAACTGATCACTATGATGTATCTTTCAATTAGATTTTTAGTTTGCATATCATAGGATTCCTAGGTTCATATTTAGGAATAACTTACTAAAATACTATAATTTTGAAAAAAACAATAATTAATAAATTTAGAAAATATTGTGCTGTGGTGACCATGATATCCGATATCTAGACTAGTCGCGATAATACATCTTATGTATGTCTCACCGTCTACTATGTAGATTCTAAATGGATATTAACTAAAAAAAATATTATGATTTTTAGAGATTCTTCAACCTCATGATGGTCCGATCTTTTATGAGCACATGATAAGAATCTTTAGAGAATATAATATTCAAAATAAAATATATAATATCATATATGATAATGTATTTAATAATGAAGTAGTCATTAAGATGTTTATTAGGATTATTAGAGATTGACTATTAGAGGAAATTTTTTATGTTGGATGCATCTGTCACGTTATTAACCTCATGGTATAAGCAGAAATAAAAATTGTTTCTCCTACTTTATAAAACATATGTAACTTCTTAAAAATTTTTTCGTATGCCTCATAAATAATAAAAGTTTGGTAGTCTTTGTTTGTATGTGAGTCTAAAAAAGAATAAATTCTAATTGAATGTGAGACACTATTAGAATCACGCATATCTTATGTTGGAGTCATGTGTTAAATATAAATATGTGTATCCGATTATGTCAATAATAATAGTGATAAACTTTTTATTGACAACATTGACTGGGTTATATGAATTTTATTTATGAAATTCCTAAAGATTTTTTATGACACAACAAACATGTGTCTGTCAGTTTGTACTTTTATGACTTGCATTGCACTAAGTTGTATTTGTAATATTAGTAGCATCTTTAAGAAGTTTAGAGATTATCCAATATTTAGTGACATGACTGTTGAGATGAAAATTAAATACTTAAAATACTAGTCCACCATTTAATCTCTTTATTATTTAGCTGCTTACATGGACCCTAGGATTAAGGTAGAATGGATAGAAAATATTTTGACATACGTATCATTGTACATGAAATAGGAACATCAATCTAAAGAGTTGATTCACGAGAAATTAAATGAGCTATTTACATACTAAAATACTAGGTATGATGGTAGTGGTAGTCAGACATCAAGTACAGACATAGATATCATATTCGGAGATGATGACTTCTTCGTTTAGTTAGTGAGAGAAAAATGATTGGGTGGTTCATCGAATAGGAGTTAGTTACCTCGGTACTTAGATATTGATTACTGCTCAATTCTATCACATATCAATAATTTCTTATGAAACAAGTATATATGTTGTCTAAAACTAACAATAATGAAAATTTATTATTTTTGTTGTGGTTTTTACTATTTATTTATTTTATTTTATATTTTTGATGAGAACATCAAACCTTTGGTTGTTCCAATCACTTTCACTAATTATATAAGAATATTATTTATATGATATTTATTCATTAAATATTATTGTATTAAAATTATTATTTTAAAATTGAACATGATATCAAAATAATCCTCTTAGGAAAAATAAATCATAAAAAGTATATGAGCAAGGGCAAGGAAAAATAAAGGGAAGATACACTTACTATGAGCCAAAACTCATTACACACCTGTTGTGTGACAAAATGCATTGTGGCACAAAAGAACATGCAGGTTTTAATGTTTAAGCTATGCAAACTAAAAAATTGTCTGGGATCATGGAATAGAGAGGTTTTTGGGAACTTAAACCAAAAAATAAAGCTGACAGAGGAAAAAGTGGGGAAATTGGAATATAAATATGATAACTCTCAGAATGAGGAGATTAGACATAAATTAAGCAAGGCTAAAGGGCAGTTGAGACTCAAATTGCACTTGGAAGAAATCTTTTGGAAGCAACGAGCAAAGATTAAATGGCTCAAAGACAGGGATAGAAACACGAAATTCTTTCACAATATGAGTAAAATCAAAGCCCAGAAAAACAAGATCAAGAGAATTAAGAATGATGAGGGAGCCTGGGTAGAGAATGACAAGGAGATAGGAGTCCTACTGGATGAGTATTTTAAAAATCATTTATGTGGACAGATTAATCATGTAGGAGATTCATTAATAAAAGAAATTAACATAAATATTACAAATGAACAAAATCAAAGGATGGAGATGATGCTAGAGGAAGAGGAGGTTAGAAATGTTGTATTCAGCTTGGATAAAGATAGCACAGTAGGGCCAGATGGCTGGAATAATTACTTTTTCCATATATGTAGGCATATAGTTAAAAAAGATCTTGTGCTTGTAGTTTCGAGTATCTTTTAAGGGGCGAACATTCCCAAGGCATGGGCAAACTCGCTCATTGTACTAATCCCTAAAAAGGAATCGCCACAAAAATATGAGGATTTTAAACCAATTAACTTATGCAATGTGGTAATAAAATTTTGGCTAAAATCCTACAAAGTCGACTAAGTTGTATCTTGCCAGAAATAATATCTCAGGAACAAATGGGCTTTGTTAAGAATAGGTTAATGATTGAAAATATAATATTAGCATCTGAAATGATGAGATAGGTAGTAATTAAAACTAGAGGTACCTTAAGAAGCACGAACACTGATACGGACACGGGGATACGATACGGTAGGATATGGGGACACGAAAAATTTTAAAAAACTAGGATACGAGGGCACGATAAATTTCAAAAAACTAGGATACGGATACAGCTAGGATACGGCATGATAAAAAAAATAAATATAAATATTATCCATAAACAGAAATTTAGATAAACAAAAAAAATACTCAAAAATTATTTTCACAATCATTCAAACACAAACATAAGAAATATTAAAACAAAAGATTAGTATTTTTTTATGAATCAAACAAAATGGCTTCCAATTCAGGTTCATCAGAAGAAAGATCTGCAATCTCAAGAATTCCAGCATTTTCAATATCCATTGATTCAAAACCATCACCTCCAATGTCTCACATTTTAGATTCGCTTTCTTTATCATTTGGAGATCTATTTGATAGAAGTCAGAGATTGTTATGGACATAAACTAAGTCTTCAGTTCTTTGTGGTGTCAACTTGTTTCTATTCATGGAGTGAATAAAATTATAAGTGCTCCAATTTATTTCACAACATGAGGATGAACAAGGTTGTCCTAACAATTTTAATGTAATAGATTGAAGCATCGGTATAGCAGTTCCATGAATAATCCACTATTTAATAGGACTCATGTACTACCTGTCGTTGATGGAATTACTATTAGAAAAATCTTTCAAAATGCCAAAAATATAGCATACTCGTCATTTGCTCTTCTCATTTCATCTTCATTAGAAAAATATCTCTCAAAATATTTTTTTCTTTCTCTTACTATTTCTAAATCTCGATATGGTGGAACACGATTACGAGACTCATCAAGCCATTGTTGACTATAATACCTATAAATTAAGTTATAATATTAATTATAAAATGTTAATCATCATAGAATATCATTTATATTAAAATTATCATAATCTATAATTTAAACTATTAAGATTACCTTAGATTTTAGGAATGAGCAAGGGAAAGTAAAGGTGTGTGGCTTTTATTCCATCTTTCTATCAAGATTTCATTCACAATATAAAAAAACCTATAGGTAAAAATACATAGCAATTCATATAAGTTCAATTATAATTAAAACTTAAAAACTTTCAATCAGAATTTTAAAAATTGAAAATTAAATTAAAAGTATACCTTGAATTATCTGTGGAGCTTTTATGTTCTTTCTTATAAATAGCTTCATTCACTTTTTTGATCATAGAATTCCACCACTCATAAATATTGTGAAGGCAAGGTTTGTCAATATCAGCTAATCAAAGCATCTCATAAATGAGAGTTGTAAAGCTGGGGATATAATCCATATTTATCCAAAAGTCTTCATTTAGAATTTTTTATTATTTACTTCTTTAGCTTTCACTAAATCATCTTCTTTAGCTTTCACTAAATCATCTTCTTTAGCTTTCACTAAATCATCTTCTTTATACATTTCTCATTCTTCACTTATCACTAATTGCTTCAAGCCTCTTTTTATTATTTTAAATCGTTTAAGCATAATAATAATTGAAGCAAAACGTGTATTGGCCACTGAAAGTAACTTTAACTTGCAATAATTATTAAACATCGATAATCTCATTACATGATTCATAATGAAATTCTTGATAAAAAAATATCACTTGAAACTTTAGCAATCCAATCACATTGTTACATTATATCATCATATCTTGAGTGTGTTGGTGCACAAATATTTTTCAAAGCAAAATTGAGAGTATGAATCACACATGGGGTCTAAAAGATATGCCGAAATTTTGCTTCCACAATGTGTCCTGCTGCTTTGCAAGCTGCAGCATTGTCAGTTATAACTTGAACTACCTTTTGTGGACCAATCTCTTGTATAATGTTAATCAACAAATTAGCTATAAAATATTTGTCCTTAGTCTCTCCTTCACAGTTTATTGTTTTCATAGATATTGGTCCACTTTCAAAGACTGTCATAATGTTAATAAGTGATCTTCTTTGAACATCTGATCATCTATCACTATAAATGCTCATTCCTTTCTCATTCTAAATCTTTTTGATTGGTTCTAATAGATTATCAATATTATTTTTCTCTTTCTGTAATAATGTTATTCTTAATATATTATAGTTTGGTGGGACATAATCTAGAAGTTGACTTGCACTTTTAAATGCACGAGCATAATAAGGATTTCTAGCAAAGTAAAAAGACAATCCTCCAGAATAAAATATCCTAGCTATCTTACTGTCAACTATTTCATGTACACCAATTTTGAATGCAATTTTAATTGATCTTATATTCTCCTTTCTCCCTTTTAGATCAATTGGACTAGCACTAGAAGAGGAATTCTTAAGAAAAAAATTGTAATGCTTAATGTGGGTAAAGAAACTTGCTTAGGATTAGATTGTTTCATCTTTTGTTCAGATTTCTCTATCATCCTTCACATCTCAATCAAATTTTGATTCGTTACTTTAATACATGATGTAATCTCAGTCCCTTTAATTTTCAAGTGAGTCTTGACTCTATAATATGATCTATATATTTGTCTATAAAAATTGCATTGAAAAGTAATATTTCCTCCCCCTTTTTTTTATCCAATTTTATATCTTTCGTGACATATCTCCATAATGGAGCATTATCATCAACATTTTGAATATTTTATTGATTACTTGAAGACTCAGAATTACATCTCATTTTATTGTATAATTCTGCATGAAAAAAAATTATGCATTTTAAATAATTTATATTATTTCAAAACTCATTTAATCTAATTTTTTTCTACATCGATACAATAAGATAATTTTCATTATATTTTGCATATTTACATATTACATTAATTCATTTAAAATAAATTATATAACCAAAATTATTATACTTACATATTGTATATTGCTAAATATTACTTACTACAAAAAATATTCATATTTATATATTTCATATTTTAATACGACATATTTATTATTACTTAAAATCATGTATTTAAAATTAAAATAAATTATATTACATACATTAAAATTATTTGTTGATTATATTTTGCATATATATTAAACAAACAATAATAATTAAAATATAAAAAAAAATAGATTTAAAACCTCTAACCCTTGCCCCCTCCCATTATTGCTTCTAACCCCCCCTCTCTTTAATAATTAAAATCATGCTCCCCCCCCACCACTTGCCCCCCTACCGTTACTGCTTCAAACCCTCTCCTATTACTGCTTCTAAATTCTCCTCCCTGCTTATAAAATTAGGTTACCTTTGTTACTGTGTCGAAACTTCAAAAATTCCGATGCAATGACAAAATATTTCTCAGAATTGGCTTCGTCAACCACTCAACGCTATCGACGGTCGGCTGCTCCTCAATTTGTTGGAGTTGTTGAATTAAGACGTTATTATATAATGTGTTTCCGCCGTGCCAGAATCATAAAAATGCATCGGATTCGTAACCGACGTATCGGTTTCATAACAACGTGTCGGATACGTCTCCAACGCATCTGTTCGTTACGCCACATGGCATACCAGACACGGAATTTGTTAACGATACGCCACGTGGCATATCGGACATGTGTCCGACGTGTGTTCGTACCGTGTACACATGTCCACTTGTCGAACACGTGGACACGGCTGTACAGTGTCATATCTGTGCTTCCTTGCTGCCATATCATAGATACTAATATATTGATAATTCATGTGATTTTTATTTTTTTATATGATTATAATGTAATTATCTAAGAAGCATGAACACGGATACGAACACAGGATACGACATGACAAGATACGAACACGGGGATACGACATGACAGGATACGAACATAGAAATACGACACGACATGATACGAACACGGGAATACGACACGAAGGGATACTAGGACATAGCAAATTTCAAAAAATTAGGATATAGATATGGTTAAGATACTGCGTACTAAAAATTATATATATATAAATATTTTCCTTAAAAAATAATTATACTTATATATTGCATATTTAAAAATTAAAATCATGTATTTAAACCCCCTATCCCATTGCTCCAGTTTCGTAATTTAATGTAATTTTTTTTTATTACTATTGTATATTAATTATAATTTTTAATAAATAATTGTAATTTTTAATATATTGCATTTACTGCTTCGACACCCCCCCCCCTCTCCATTTACTGCTTCAAACCACTCTCCTATATTACTTTTTTGAAATTCCCCCCCCCCCCTCCCGCTCTATGTTACTTTTTAGAAATCCCCCTCTCCCCTCCATGTTACTGCTTCGAATCTCCCCCTGTTACTGCTTCAAAATCCTAAAGATTACCCCTCGCTGTTACCTCAGTATCGTCAGCCACTTTGCATTGTCAGCATTGTCGGCCACTCAACACATCCGTAGGCTTTATAATGTGTCGGATACGTATCCGACGCGTCTATCTGATATGCCACGTGGCATATCAGACACGGATTGGTCAACGATATGCCACATGGCATATCAAACACATATCCGATGCATGTCCATACCGTATCCACATGTCTACGTATCGGACATGGGGACACGACTGTAGTATGACGTATCCATGCTTCTTAGGTAATTATAGTATGACACTGTCATTGTTTTTTTATTTCAGTTATTTATTTATTTCATTATGATTTATACGCTATTATTATATTATATTTATTTATTTTTTGAGTTATGTTTCAGTTTTGCTTTATCATATTTTAATTTTATAAATCTATATTCTTTATCTTTATTATTTAAGTATATGTTATAATGTATATGTATCATATTAAGCTTTTGTTTATGAAATGGAAGTATGGAATGAATTTTTTATTATTTATTTTAGTTGAACACATCACATAATCATGAGATGCGAATGCAAAATATTTATGTCTAAATATTTTTTAATTTTATATATTTTTTTAATTTATTTAAGATTTAAAGTGTTAAATTTTAAAAAACAATTTAATAATATGTTATCATTTAAAAAAATTATATTTATTTGAATTAAAATTTTTAACTCTAAAGGACAGATCAACACCATCCAATTGGGGCTGGCATGAACCAATTCTGCCTGGCATGATCTATAGGTGTCAAACGGACTGGGCAGCCAGAACCCTGACTGAAGCCCAGCATGGTTCATGCACCAGGCGGACCGTCGGTACTACTACTATCCATGCCGTGTCATGTTGAGGGTCTTTGGCCCGCGTGCTGTGCCAGGCATAACCCAGGTGCTTGGCACATGGGCACGGCACGGGCGACAACGTGTCAAGTGATGCATGATGGAGGATTCAATGACGCCCAACATGGGGACAACATGGTGATGCCTAACGGGTGACGGCTCGACACGCTGGACGAGCAATGGCCATGCGGCGGCGTAGCGGTGCAGCGGCAAGACGGTGTTAATCCTAATTTCTCTAATTTTATTTTACCCTAAAATCGGTCCCACCCAACCTTAACTCGAGCTGATTTCGGGCTATAAGCCATGTCGGGCATGCCCTCTAGTGAACTGTGCCATGCTAGGCACGGCATGGTATTGTAGCGTGTCATGCCTAGCAAGGCACATGAGTTCGTATAGGCCTGAAAAATGGGTTGGGCCGACCTGACCCAATCCATTTGACACCTATAGCATGGCTCGACATTTTGCCGGCCAAATAGATAGTGCAAGGCCACCCTGAGATGTGTTGTATCGTGCTGACATGACATATTTGATATCTCTAGACAAGATAAGAAACTTTAGTATGCTTTCCTAATTGCATGTATTTTATTGTATGATAGAAATACTATTAAGATTAATCATAATATTCTCAACTTGTCCAGTGATAGATAACGAAATTTAGAATGTATAAGGGATGAATGCACTCAAACTTATAGAAAGAAATTTTACGTGTGAGAAAAAAGATATAATTTATGTTGTTAAATCCTAAATTGGGTCTTCTTCAAAGTTTTCTGATCGCACAAACAAAAATTAGTAGGCAAAAAAATAAAAAAGAATTCAATTGCATGAAAAGATAACTCATTAAGACCATAATAACTAGACAAGTGGGAATAAGTATAGCATGAACATGAAAAAAAAAACTGACAGATATATTTTCATATTTAATGGTTTTAGAAAATTTGTTCTTATAATAATATTCTCAAAAAATAAAAAAAAAATATAGTGAATAAATAATGATTACTTGTGAAATGAGTATTATTTCATGTATCAATAATCTAATGGTTTAAATAAAGAATACGAGTAACAAAAATAATAATATTGATGACTCCGCTAAGTATTATGATGAATGAACATTGTGAGTAAACTGATAACTTCAGTAATCAGCTTGTCTCTGTATAATACTATCGGTCTTCTCTCTGAAAATATATTCAATAACTATCTTTTGTGTAGCTTATCTTTTGAAAGTGTATATTGTAATGGACTCTCCATCTATATTTGTTGTAATAATATTTATCCATACTTAATATACAAAGTTTAGAGTTTTAAAAATGATGTTGAAACCTAAAAAGTATTGTTGAAACCCAAAAAATTTTGTTGGGACTCAAAAAATAAATTGACTTTTAAATGAATAGTGGACATTTAATTTGTGGGTTTTTTTTCTTTGAATATATAATAAAATTTGCACAAAATAGCAGTTTTGCACCAAAATAAGCTTGCCCTGACATCCTAATTATCAAGACACCTCTATGAAAAATACAATCACTTTGCTCCTCATCGTCAGCCTCACCATGTGTCCCATCACACACAATGCATGTGTGACAATTGTACATAGTGATGCACAATAATTGGGTGCCCCTCTATCAGATTGTGTGTGTCTGTGTCTGTGTGTGTCTGTGTCTGTGTGTCTATGTGCACTATGTAAGTATAGTGCATGCCCACAGTGGTTAATTTTCATTTACACACACCATGAGATATTACTCTGATGTCATGTAGATTACAAATTGGAAATAAAAAATAACTCAATAATTAAGTAATGAGCAAATCTTATTGTGGTATCACATATATTAGGTGATCTCATCAACATAACATAAAAAACAAATATAAAATAAAACTAAAAAAACTGTGATGCCTGCAATGCTACACTACAACTCAAAAAAAAATTAGTACAAAGCAAACTGAACACTTCTTGTTCCTATTTGTCAGAAGAACTATTATTATTTTTTTTTTTTGTGAAAATGAGCACAATTCTTCCTTTTCAAATTGAAGTACTATTTGGATAGAATATCCAACCTTTTTTTTTTTTAGTTGGAGATTCATTCAACCTTCAGTTGTTGTCACAATGACAACAATCAAAAAAAAAAAGGATAGAATATTATTCTTCAAACACTTTTTTTTCATGTCATATTGTTATGCTTACTATATACTATTATATAAATAGTGATATATTGGATCTCATAAAAATTTAAAAATTAAATATATTTGTATAAGTATAATATTAGGATGATTGATTAAAGTGAGTTTTTGTGTTGCATGCATACATCGTAGATCGTATCTTGATGTGATAGCAAGTACATTTATTCAAGGGCAATGAGTTTAGGATTCGAGACTCGGTAGATGTAGCATCTCTGACTTTTGATGATAAGAGATCGAGATATTAATTGTTAATTGATCCTATATTAAAACAAGAGTCTTGTGCACTAGGTATAAACTCCATCTCTTTCATTATTGTGCACGTTGTTGAACGTGTTAATGCACATGCTATTGTACACACTGTTGCACAACAATAGTGATGACGTGCCCACCTGCTCCCTTCTTTTTTTTAATATTTGTTACACAAAGTGGATGTGCGACTTCTAATTGTCATCACAATGGGTGATAACAACACTGATATGACTTCGACATAGTGTTTGTGATGCCTAAACTCCCTCTCATTTTATATCTCTTGCACATGGTTGTTGTGTGATGGTAAGAAATGCACACATGAATAGTGAATGTGCCCTCTCCCTTAGGGTTTCAACCATCTCTCATGCACTCAGACTCCTTGAAAAAATATGCCCAAAGATACTTACATTTCTAATATCATATTGAAATTTAAGATAACAAAAGTATCTTCTTAAAACTTGATTGAGACAACATATAAATTGGGTGTTCCTATCAAATACATAAAGTAAAGTAAATAAAAAATAAAGAGACAACATTAAGCATAAAGTTGTAAATATCAGCAATATAGAAATTCAAGTAATAAAAAACAACTTAATGAAAAAAATTCTAATAAATTAAATGTACAATGAAATTATAAATAATTATGTTTGGATTCAGGCAGCTCACATAATCAGTACTCCGATCCATAAAGTATGAAAAAAAAAGTAACATAATAAGTAATGCAAATTGTAACACTGCTTCTCTTCCCCTCTTAAACTCATGCGTAATTATTCAATACATTAAGTTTTGGAAAAAGAAAAGTAAGCTGGAGTCTCTTTGATACATTTGTAAAAATTTTTGTTATCTAATTTGATATATGAACGTAGGATATAATAATAATATTATCATGAATCTTCTTCTTGAGTAGACAGTAGAGGTGTCAATTGGGTCGAGTGACCCGGGGTACGGCACAGTTCAGAATTATGACTGGTTCGGAATCATGTTCGGCCAAACTTTTTGGCATGGGAGGAGGGGCACAACCCAGCATGACTGCTCATTTAGTCTAGTTTTGACCCGGCTGGTCTACAGCACGTTCTAGGCTAGCCTAGACCTGACTCAGGCTAGCTTGGCCTGACTTAGGCTAGTCTGGACTGAACCCAGACTAGCTTGGAATGAACTTGGCTAGCTTGTTCATTTTCAAAGCCGTACCAGCATGACATGGCACATGCTAAAAACCATGTCATGTCCGGCACGGTGGTGAAATATCTCACAGTGAATAAGGAGATATTATCAATGAATAAGGATCTATGTGAAAGTTATTTTAGCTATGTAAGATAAAATATTCTAGTAATCCACATCAAATATCTATATGAAATCTCTTGCAATATTACCTTAAGGTGATCTAGATTCTCATCATTTTAGTCTTCATCATAAATATCCACATATAGCCCACAATACATATTCCTAAAAGTCAATAGCATATATGTTTTTCAACATAACCCAACATCATCTTAGATGAAATAATATCTCATAAAGAGATAAGAGTATGTTAATGAAAAAACATCTTGAGTAGAATTAGAAATATGATATTGAGTATAATTCATATGGAAACAAAAGAGATAGTTGTTGGATTATTTGACTTCTCGAAAAACTCTTCTCCACTCTTAACATGTTGAGTTTATCTCTTTCTCATAGTATATATTCTTTTCCCGAAAATCAAGGGGGGTTGAGTCTTTCAATTATCAATGTATCTCATCTTGAGCTGAAATAAATATAGTCTAATGAATTACTAGATCATTTGAACTTGAGGGAGTCTCTCTCTAGTTAAATTTTACTTTCTAGAATTGACTTTGTAGTATTAGTTGGTACGTATGATGATTATATAAGAGTGTCATCATAGTGTATACCTACAAGTTTAATTGTAATACATAAGTGACCTCTTCTCCTAATTGGAAGTTCAAGCGAAACTATAGAGAATTAAAAAATAATAATAGTTCTGGTTGTATTTTTTGAATCCCTATCCTTCCAATTGTATTTATTCAAAAAATAATAATATCAACACTTATTAATACTCTATTAAACTCTACTGAATAATATTTTTACCATTTTTTCGTACTAAAGTAAGCAAGAAAGATATATTTTGATGCTTAGGTATCAATATCTTTTTATTTCAATGTAGGAAGAAATTTTGGACAAAGTAAGTTTTCTCAAATTTTTTATGTGATAAGATAAATAATCTCTCTTTATTATACAAGATTTAAAATGGCACACTGTGTAAAAGGATAGAAAAAAATATCTGATTGATGAGATAATTTATGGTTAATACCATATAACCCAAAATATTATGGAACACTCCTATCAAAGAGGAGTATCCAAAATATCTCAATAAAATTAATATTATTATTTTCTACCATCATATTTTATGAGGATATGATAATATAGGAAGTATGGTATATAATCTAGTAATTAGTATAGTAAGTGTTGAAGCTACCTGACATATATCATATTGCATTGTCACTTTTAATTATTTTAATATTTTTATTAAATTGATTTTGTATTTTTTTATGAAATAACTAAAAAATAAAAAAATCTGACTTAAAATGAAAAAAAAAATGACCAGCTGAAATGCATACAAGCTTTAATAAACATGATCAAATATCTTTTTTTTTTTTTGGATCCTATCTTTACTATGTCCTTATACGTTTAAGTTTATTAGATTGTATAAATCTTTACTGACAAGTAGGATAGAAAATTCTAGTATATTTTTCTATCTGACATGTCTCACATTCTATTGTATATACATCTTTAGTACTAAGATTTAGTATTCTTAGCTTAGCCAATGATGGACAGTAAAATTGAGAATGAATAATTATTTGACCAACAATATTCAAATGTTTAGTAGAATAGTTTATTTTGTTCAATTATAAATAAAGTATTCCTTAAAATATTTCGATCCTACAAGACAATATTAGTGAAAGAAAATATTAAATCATAGTTAAATTATTTTCAAATATAATTAATAGAAATAATTCTAATAGAAGAAATAAAAATATATATATGCAAAAAAAAAATTAAAATTTAGAGTAAATATTATCATAATTCATCAACAAATATTTTTAATGATTTATTATTGACTAAAAATATTCAGGAAACAAGAATGAAAAATATTAGATATAAAGTGCTTACTTGTAATGTGATTATTAGATTATATATATCGATAATCCAATAGTATAAAACAAGAATGAAAAATATTTGTGTTTGTGTGTGTAATGTGATTATTGGCTTGTGTATGCATACATGCATACACACTAATTGAAAACAAGTTTCTATTAAGTGCCTCTTCCAATTGATATCTTTTTTAAATGGCACTTATTTTAATATGTAGGTGCTCTGACTGGAGCCATAACCACTCCTTTTGATATGATTAAGACAAGCTTGATGGTTCAAGTAGGCCAAATCTAATTATTATTATTGTTTACATGAAATCTTTACAACTTATTATTGGTTCCCTAGGGATCAAGTAAGCGATACAAAGGAATCCTTCATTGTGTCAAAACTGTTGTTGGTGAAGAAGGGGCTGGTGCTTTATTCAAGGTGAAAATTTTCCTGCTTATTCTACCACTTGAAACTACACTTGAAATCTTGCATGCATGTATGAACACACACACACACACACACACACACACACACACACACACACACACGTATGCATGTATACACACACATGTATGCATGTATGCACACGTATGCATGTATACACACACGTGTGTGTATTTACATGTATGTATGTTTTGTGTGCATATGTAGTGCAGCTTGTGGTGCACTGGCATGTATGCATAGACATTCTGAGTATTCCATCTCACGCACATGCAGGCACACACACACACACACACATGTATGCATATATATATATATATATATATATAAAAGTGTGTGCGACTGTGTTCTTGTGTGTCTACAAGCGTGTCATGGGTGAATGCCCAAGTATGCACGTCGTCTTCTTTGAGATTGCCCCTCGTTTTATGCCTGAGAGGAATTCATGTGGAGGCTGCACTGCAGGGAATGGGTCCCAGAGTGTTATGGATAGGAATTGGCGGCTCTGTGTTCTTTGGTGTGCTGGAAAGAATGAAGGTACTGCTGGCACGGCAACGCTAGGCCCTTATCTGTTTTTTTTTTTTTTTTTTTGCAGTGTTGAAAATGAATTGTGGTGAAATTGGTTGATCCATTTAGCAATTTGTATCTTCTTTCCTTTTGTTTTTGATTCAAAACCTTCCATTCAGCAAACTGTCGATATTGTTTTGTCTTGAAGGTTGTCCTTACAGTACTTTGTGATTCAATGAGGATCTAACAGAAATCTAATAATCATCTTCTTGTCTCAAATTGTAATATCATTAATATCATCCAACAAGGTGATAACCAATTTTGTTTCTAGTATGTGTAACTTACAATCTTGCACACAAACACACACACTCGTACACATGTACACACACATACACGCATGCACATACATACGTATATATTGTTGTATATATATATGTGGTTTTGTATGTTTATCTATATAAATATATATATGCAAATGCACATTTATAATGTTGTATATATATGTGGTTTTCTATGTTTATCTATACATTCAAATAATTGTGTGTGTGTGTGTGTTTATATGGTAGAGATTTGGCTCATAAATATGTGCGCACATACTTAATTTTTTAATAATATATATTCTCTACTTTCCATATTATAATATAGATTTATCACAGTATGTTGAAAGGATGTGGATGACAAATTATTTGATTTCATTCATAAATTTATCACTAATTAAATTTGGGTCGAAATGAGCATGAAATTTAATTTCTTTGCCCTTTACTTTGCAGTAAAATGCGATTCTTTGCATATTCGTTCACTTCGAGATGATGAATTTGTGAAAAGGATGTTATATTTTTATGATAGATATTGCCGCATTTATCTAGCCTCAATTGTTGCTTCAATTGATGAAGTATTTCATACATCAAGCTAATATTTCTTCATTGTGATAGATATAGTGTGTGTCTGCAACTTTGTTGTTGGTTCTAATTTCACACACGATCATAATGAATGTGCAATGCATGTGCCATGCATGTGCAATGAATGTGCAATGCATGTGCCATGAATGTGCAATGCATGTGCCATGAATGTGCAATGCATGTGCCATGCATGTGCCATGCATGTGCCATGAATGTGCAATGCATGTGCCATGCATGTGCCGTGCATGTGCCATGCATGTGCCGTGCATGTGCCGTGCATGTGCCATGCAAGGCACATGATTACTGTGAGTACATACTTTTCATAATTTTTATAATAATTATTTAAATGAAGCTGACAGGATACATATCTGGACTTCCTTGCAATTATTATAAATTGTTATATTGTAAGTGTCGTTACTATAACATGAAATTTACTGGCAGTTTGAGTAACTTTTTGTCGCATATTTTATATCTACTCAAGATTTCTTTATGGGCTACCAGTTTATTATTGCTATCTACTCGTCGTTTATGAACAGCTCATATGGTGTGACTTTTTTCTCTATTATAACATATGATACTAATGATTTTATGTTTCCTTGAGTATTTATGATTATGAGCTCAGAAAATTATGCTGATTAGTTTTAATTTTTGAAAACCTAAAGAGAATTGTTGCTGATATAGATGTCGGTATATTTGATAGACATGCCTATTTGGTACTGGAAATCGTGTTTATTGTTATCACCATGTAAAAGAGAATTTTAGTAGTATTGTATATGCTAGATTCGCTTGATAGTATTGTATATGCTAGGTTGGACCATGATCACAATGTATATTTGGCAGAACTCAAAAAGTTCAATAAATCTCTAGCAATTTTGGTTTAATCAAACGAGCTAAAATATTAAGTAATGTCTAAGTTCCAACTGAAAATATGGAATAAAATAAAAACCAATCTTGCTGAGTCTTTCAATGCATGGATTCATGATGAACATCATCATTCGATATATAACTTTATAATAATGCATATGATAGATTTAGGCGTGATGTTGGTTGAGTATGAGGTAGAGTCACTAGGTTAGAATGAAACCATTGGCCCCAATATTGAAGGATATGTAATGTATAATACTGCTAGATGTTAGTCATTATCAATGTCTCAATTAATGAATACACACTTGTATGTATATATAGACATAGGAGTAGATATGTATTGTCTTAAATATATATTTGTATTTTAAATCATCATTATTATCATTCATTATTTTATTTTTAATAGAAATTAAAAAATATTATTGTGTGTGTGTGTGTAGTGTTATATATAAATATGTGTGTGTGTGTGTGTGTGTGTGTGTATTTGTATATTCTATTTTGTGTGTGTGTGTGTGTGTTGATATAGACATTAATTGTTTATATGTATAGACACATACATATAGTAATGTATAAGTGTGTGTGTGTGTGTGTGTGTGTGTGTGTTGAAACATCTACTACTTAGATAAATAGGCACATACATAATCATTTTAAATGATATGACGATGGATATAGATGTCGTTTTTCATTTAGCGATGGAATTAATATCCCTCGCAAAATGATATGACTCATATTATTTTAAATGATATGAGTGTATAACATCTACAGATGATTCCATACCTTCTTTGTCATCTCATACTTTTCCAATTGTAAACCTATTGAATGCTCGACATAATTATTAAAACTAATCATACTTTTTGCATTGTTTGCTTCCTATGTGTCCATCTCGATCGCATAATTCTGATCACCACTTTTAAGTTTCTCAAAAGTGCCAGTAAAATATCCTCATAATTTTTTTTAAAGAAAATTTCTCACCATATAACTCCAATAGGAATAATTCTTTCCATCCAATCTAACACCGACAAACTAGAATGAATCATCTCTTTTAAAAGATATAATAAACAAAGAAAATAAATAAGTTCAAACAAAATACTTGGTGGTAAGAAACCCTAATTGGAATCACAAAAACTATGTTTGAAAAGTAAATGCTTTTCATGAACCATCTGATATCATGTTAAACTTCTTTGGATCTAAATTAAACTATGTTTATAAAGAGAAGAAGAATGTCAAAAGATTACAAGAAGATAGATAGGTGAATAATGCCATAAATTAAAAAGTTGATTGATTTTTTTGATATCATGTATGATTCAAATATTTGCTTTTATAGCTTGCACATGATTATATCCACTCCACTTTGCAAGTGAAGTACTTGAATTAATTCAAATTCCTAAGGACTGTGTCTTCATAAGACTAATCACCCTAAAGAATAGGTCTTTAAAAATCAAATCCATATTTAAGTAATAACTTTGTGTGTGTGTGTGTGTGTGTGTGTGTGTGTGTTATTTAACATAAGTCACTCACTTTGATATGCTCAGGAACTCTACATAAATCATCATCTTCATGTTTTATGTGATAATAATAAAATTGAAAAGAGATCATAGAATGTGGATGTGACAATGTTTTTATGTCATGTTGTGTTATGGCTATGAACAATGCAAATATATAGTAGTTTGTGATAAACATGCTATTTTGTGATAGTAGAGTATATTTCAGGTATGGTGGATGAGAATTTTATATTGAAGTTATGTACACAATGGACCTAAGCATAATATTGTGTATATAAAAATATTTTTATTTTCTATTTTTTGTAGGATAGGTACACAATGGACCAATAATATAAAATAATTTCTCTAAGTTGAATTTGAAAAAAAAAACAAAAAAGAAAAGGGAAATTTCTCATTTTTCTAAAAATTCACAAGATGTACTTTTGAAGCATAGAAGAAAAAGATTTTTTTTTTTTTTAATAAGATGCCATAACACAATAGCATATGAGTAGAAACATAAAAACAAAAAAAAAAATACATAGATACTTTGTTCATGTTCTCCACAGAAGCTGATATAGAAGAGAAAGTAAAAATGTGTAGTCATTTTTAAAAAGAGAAAAGATGGTTGCGCATGTATTGTTCTAGAAGTGAGAAAATGTAATTAATCAAAAAATAAATTTGAGATAAATAATTATTAAAAATATAATTAGAATAATTATATTGATTCAAAATCAAGATAAAAAAATCTACATATAAACAATTTGTGTATTTTGAAATGTTGCTTATTTCTTCAAGGTTACTCTTTTGATAATTAGTATTTTTTATCAAATCCTTTTTATCACTCTCAAATTATCTTTTATTATCAATATTTTAATTAAAATAAACTTATATATAATGTGATTTGTTAGTTTAATTATAGAATCATTTTGTCACTGGATATTCTATGTGTGAAAAAATATAAATTATTGAAATATTAGAGATGAGATAAATCATCATTAAAAATATAATTAGAATATATATAATAATTCAAAATCAATTTAAAAAAATACTAATAGGGAACTTTATATTTTTGAATTTTGATTTTTTTTTTTTTAATTATAACCTTTGTATAATAAATATTATTTTATGAAATTATTTTTCTTTCTCAAATTTAATTTTTTTACTAAATATTTTAGTTGGAATACACTTATGATTAATATTTTTTATTAGTTAGTATAAACTAGTTTGTTGATATGTATTATATGAGTAACAAAAAAAAAAATAAATTAATCATGTATTAAATATGAGATAGATAATTACTAAAAATAAACTTGGAATACTTACAATGATTTAGAATCTAGTTGAGAAAATGTATAAATAAGGAATTTTTTATTTTGACATTTGTTTCATTTATTTTACTATTATATTCATTAGATAAAGAGTTTTTTTTTTTTGTCAAATAATTTTTTAATCTCACAAATTTAAGTTTCTCACTTAATATTTTAGTTTTAAAAAAAAGTAATATATAATATGGACATATTAGTTTAATTATTAACTAATTGTGTGGATGCATATTGCATGCATGATAAAAAAAATAAATTAATCAAATATTAATTATTAGATAAATAATTAGTTAAAATATAATGTCAATACTTATAATAATTCAAAATCTAGAAGAAAAAACTTACTAATAAAGAGTTTTTGTGCTTTTGAATTTTGATTAATTGTTTAGTGGTAAATTATTTCTCTCTCTATCAAAATAAGTTTTTTACTCAATGATTTAGTTAAAATAAATTTTGGAATAATATATTTTCATAGTACAAATAAAAAAATAAATTTATAAAATATAAAATATAAGATGATTATCATCAAAAATACAATTTGAAAATAGATAATTATTCAAAATCTAGCTAGACAATAAAATATACTAATAAGGATTTTTGTATTTGTGAAATTTGGATCATTTCTATAATATTATAGTCATTGGAAAATGAGTAATTTTTGTCAAGTTTATTTTCAATCTCTCAAACCATAGTTCTTACTTAATATTTTAGTTAAAATAAATTTATGAATGATATACTAATTTATATCAAGTATACACTAAATGGTCAGTGCATATTGCGTGTATGACAAAAATTAAATTGATCAAATATTAGACATAGGATATATAATTATTAAAAATATAATTAGAGTACTTATAAAAATTTGGAATATATGTGTAAAACTCACCAATCAGAATTTTGTTTCTAATTTTTAGCTTGTTTTTTAAAGGTTTTAGCATTTGGATCATAAGTCATTTTTATCTAACAAATTGGACTCCTAACTTAAAATATATTGTGGAACCACAGTCAAAGTATTCTTCTTAAAATCACAAGTTTACATTATTATTCTAGATTTTATAATTTGTATAATTTTATATTCTAGAAAATTTATTATGGATCAATACATAATTTTTGGTATTTTATGTTGTATGGATTTTTACAACTTGTGAATAAGTCTTTAGTATATGTTGTTCGTAAAGGTGTTATATAAATATTGAACTTTGAATTTTATATTGCATTGTAATTTTTTTTTATTTTTGGATTGTAGAATAGTTTATTCTGAATTTTAAGTTAAGTGATTTTGCATTTAAAAATTTATAATTTAATTTATTTGCTTTAAAATAATAAATTTTGGACTGAATTTTTATTTTATTAAATAGTTGCCATTTTTAAAATAGAAAATTTTAATCTCATCTGGATTTAATTTAAAAATTTTCACTAGACAAAATAATTTTATTTCTTAGTATTTTTAGTGGTTTCAAAAAAACTATTAATCCTATTGACTTTCCTAACAACTAGTATCATAGTTTAGTTTTTAATAATGATACCACCTACTAGTAGTATCAAAGTTAGTTATTGATATCAATACTTGGTATCAGCAACTCTATTGAGGAAGTCATTCAACAGTGCCAACAGGGTATCTCATTTACTCAATATCATCAAACTGATATTAGATTATTTTGATGCTGATAAAGTTAAATGCAATCAACTAATCTATTGAAAAAATTGGAATTCATGGTTATCTTACACTTAAATAGTTTTATAATCTTGTGAAGGAAAAACCAAACCTTGAAAAAAAAATAAGTGATGAAGACTAGGAAGGCATGCACTTTAGGATTACCTCCACCATTCAGCAATGGATAAATAATATACTTATCAATATGTCACCAAAGAAAAAAGGATAGATAAGCTATGAAAAAAAAACTAGAGTCTAAGTTTTAAAAGAATACATTTAGAAATATAATGGTAATCATTAGATATCTAGTTAATTTAAAGTTTAGGGATATAAATAAAATGTTCGCACACAACAGTCTCTTCCAAGAGCTAATGAACTAACTTGTATCTATGAAGATGTTTTTGAAGGATGAGCTACTTATTTGCCTACTACTTAGCTCACTTTTGAATAATTTTATGGTTTTTTCAACATGTCACTACAATATCCATGCAAGTTGTATCAACAAATCTACTACTTAGTTGATAAAGCAAGGAGAAAAGATAAAGAAGAATATTCTCTCTGTTTTCTTGTTCCTCATAGATGTGGAAGGAGCACCACTAGATACACACAAAATGTTGGAAGAACATATTCTTCCAAAGACAAGTCAACAAATAGAAAAGTAGCCAAATATTACTACTATAACAAATTAGGACATGTCAAAGAGGACAATTATTCTTGAAAAAAAGTGCAACATGAGCATGGGATATGAGATAGATCTTAGAGATAAGCTTATATCATCTTAGAAGGCGATTTAATGCTAGTTAGTAATAATAATTTTCCTAATCTAGTATCACATATATTTATCTACAAAGGCAGACTAGAAATCAACTGATACTAAAAGTTATGTGTTACATAATAAACATTCATGAACCTAATGTCCATTAGAATACTAGATAATATGTGATACATGAGTCAGTTTGCTAATGGCCAGTAGAAACTAGTCGATGACTTATTAGCTATTGTGAGAGGTAAGGAGGAGAGTGCATTTTATGCCACTCAAGGAAGAGTATTTGGAGATCATCTAAACATTATTCATCATATGAGTAAAAATATTTTCATCAAAAGAGTAATATTGGGATCGTGCAAAAGAGACTTGGTAATGTGAATGTGAAAAACTTTCAGCTACTAGGTATAAAAAATATTATGTCATTTGACCATTGATCATCTTTTGATGAGTGTATTGATTGTATGGATAGAAAAAGCCATAAAGTATTACTTCACTTTTTTCCTTCTTTGAGGAGATTGAACATCCTCAATCTTATACATTCCAATGTCTACTATATTTAGAATTCAAAAATTAGTGGTCCTATTTTCTTTGTAACTTTCATTGATTATCACTATAGGAATGTATGAGTATTTATATTGAAATAAAAGACTGTATTTCATCCCTTTAAAGATTTCTACATTAGAGTTGAATGAGAGACTAATAGGAAACTCATCTTATACATTCTAATAATGAAAGAGAATACATAGATCAGTTTGAAAGTTACTTTATATTTTATCACATTAGAGTTGAAAAGATATCAGCTAAGACACCTCAATTAAAGGCGATAGTTGAAAGGATGAACCAAAATATTAAGGAGAGAGTATGATGCATGATTTCTCATGAGTATCTTCCAAAAGAATTTTTGGGAGAAACTATCACATCAGACTTGTTTACACTTTCCACAAGTTTATCAAGTTGACGTGATATCCTTTCTTGTTCATGACTATTTGGTATGCGAATTCCAAATAAAACTAGTTATTTTGGTGAATATTCACAATGTGATTATATAGAAAAGAGCTTTAAACAAATAATTTCACTAAATTATAGTTTTTGATTGATTATGATGAACAATAGTGGGGTTGGATTATTTTAATGAGAAATGAAAACTTAGTGTATTGTTGAGAAGGATGAGAGAGAAAAAAAGTCATATAAAGTCATAATATTTCTTATCTTATGATATTGTCACATCTCATTGAGCTATATGATAGTTTTGACATCTATTTTTATCTGAAGCTCTATATAATAGGCCTAGTAATCTTCGTATGCTACAATTCTACCACCTTGTTGACATGATCATTTTATTGTATAATATATTTTTTTAGGTTGTGAAACTTTTTTTGAGTCTTAGTCACACTAGGTCATACCTTATTTATAGCTACTACATTTAGTTTACATTGTAATAACTAACTATCCCACTAGTACTAAAATGTTTGGTAGCCCCAATGTTGTGACTTTCTCATTACAAAGCAACCAAGTTAAAGGAAAAAACCATTGAGCTATTCTCATTGCCACATCTTTTAACTATATAAAGTTCCAAAAAATAATATTTGTACTTTGACCATTTCTAAGGCTATGACTTTTTGCACTTGAGGAATACTATAATCGTGGCTCATTTTTTAGTACTGCTACTTTGAGTTATAGAGATAAAATATATAAGCCATAGTCATTCCAAGTACCACAATTTAGTATTACATAGGAAAAAAGGTAGTCATAGCTATTCCTAGTACTATGACCATCTGATGCAAGAGAGATACCAAAGTCAGAGCCTATTCTTTGTGTTGTGACTTTGTGTTCCAGAAAAAATTTATGCAGTCACAACCATTCTCATTGTTGTAGCCATATGGTATATAAGAGAAACCAAAGCCACAAACTATTTTTAATGTCATAACTTTATATTCCAAAGATGAAATATGTAGTCATGGACATTCTTAGTGCCATGATATTCTAAAGCTGGAAAAAGATCAAAGTTGTGATTCCTTCCAAAAAGTCTCAACTTCCAACTTAAATTTTAGAACTAGTCACTCAAGAATAAAAGGAAAAAACAAGAATTTTAAAAGAGAATTATAGGGCATGAGACAAAAAAAACACAAAGCTAAGGTTTTGAGAGTCGAATATCACCTAACTATAGGGGAGATTCATGAAAAAAAGGGTGATGCAGACAAAGAATTAACCCAAAAGAAATGACAAGATTTTCAACTCTCCCTAGGTGAAAATTCAAGGTATAAAACTAATTATTATAAATTTATGATTGATTCCTAGACATTTTTGAGGGTTTTCATTGGAAACCTAAAAGTCTACAAGATGTTTCTCCAATTATCTTATGTGAATACCTCCATAATGTCAGACTAAATTGAGGTCTATGATTGTTATTTTTATTTACTTGTGATGGATTCTTAATTAATTAATTTAATGTTTAAATTTTGTTGTAGTTTGGATACTAATGGATATTGTATTTATATAGAACTAAATCTAGAAGTTAACTATTGGTAGTTTTGTGTGTACTATCATGATGGATGATGATAGATAAACCATAACACACACTCATGCATAATGATATGGAGGAAGTGATAATCCTTCTCATTGTGAGACATGAGACAAACCTAAATGTGAAAACCTGATATTAAGGTAAGTTAATCATGCAAATATGATATTTATGAAGCTAACAGTATTAATACTTTTATAAGTCAATCCATTGTGCATGACTTAGAAGAATTAACTCTTTAATTAATGTGACCATTTTATAGGATATTTTCTTAAATGTTTGACCTTTAGTTTTAAATTCATGTGTTATTATGGTAGAAGGTGATAGATATGTAAGTCATAAGATATATGATTGAAGGTGACTCATAAAGTAGTGATAGTCTTATGAGTTACTTTCTATTATATTACTACTATCAAAGAGATTCAAAGAAAAATATATGTTAATTATGTGAGTATGATACTCATGAAATCAAAAGTGAAAATACTTTTATAACCACATTAGTGTATGTCTATATGACAAGCAAGGCAAATTTCGATGATATATGACAAGAATACATATACGAAGCAACCATCAGGGTAGTTGATGAATTACCTAAAATGTATAGATTGTGGATGACCCTTGAGTAGAGATAAATTATCATTTTGATGATATAGTATTGAGAGAATAACAACAAGGGGACCATCATTAGGGAGGGCCCAATAGTTAATATTCACCTTATATGTCATTAGAGCACTATGAAATTTACACAAGAATCTAACATTAGTTCTATAATCAAGCACAATAAGATCCAAACTAATTAGGTAACCAATCATGCATAATGGAATGTATCAATCCTAGAATCTATAAATCTAACCTAAAAATCATTTGTATCATTTCAATTAGGGTAGAAGTTGACTGATAGTTAATTGATAAAATTTCCTACACAATCCTTATGGGCTCGATAGATAGATAAACACTCTATTTTACTACTTGTATGACTCATATACTTACAGGACTAGTTGGATGAGAGACTCACCCAACATGCTTTTTGGACTTTGCTTAATCTTGAAAATTGAACTTCGTAACAAAGTTATGACAAGTTTTTGATACTATTATTGAAGATTTTTTAGTTTAGTTAATCAAATTTAGTTGACATGATTATCCTTGAAAAGGAATAGTTTTGTTTTTAATAGTTAATATATTAATATCTTAATTTTGTCTCAATTTATATTGATTGACTTGTGTTACTTAGTTGTATATTGCATAATAGCATTTCTTTTCTTTCTTGTTTTTAGCCACAATCAATATAGAAAAACTATGGGATGGAGCCTACACATTAGGACCTAGAAATAGATAAAATAAAAAAAGATAACTTTGGGAATAGAAGATGAACATGTGCAGCCTACTGTATCAATATGATGAAGCATATTTATGACCAAGTAGTGACTTCTATTTCATATCTTATAATTATTTGAATAAATTCTATAATCTGGATGAAGTAGGTTATGGAGATTTTTGGTTTGGAAGTCATGAAAGGAGCATATTTGATAGTCCTTAACTACTCTCTAAAGCTTCATTTGATGATTGAATCACTAAGTTGCTAGTGGAGACAATGTGAGAAAATGAAAACAAATAAGAGTGGTTGAGAAAATTGGTAATGAGATTTGAAGACACTAATTTGGGCATGCTTAAATGAAGTACTATATCATAATTTTAGGTAGCTAAAATTATTATGTTTATTTGTGAGAAGGATGGCAAGGAAGTTGAATATGAGATGACTCATCCAAGTGTCAATTTGGAAAGGAGACCCGAAGATGCTGACTTGGGAGTTATTAATAAAAGTGTTACATTAGAACTTTAAGTACCTGAAATGATTATGATTAATTGTGAAAAAAAGTCAAGGAAGCTGAAAGAGCTATGACACATCCAAATGTCATGGCCAAAACAAAAAAAAAGAGAAGATTTGTGCATTCAAGACCAAATTTTTATGTGGAAATCACAATTGAAGTAATATTCCATATATTAATATTGATCGACATAGAAAATATAAGAAGAATGGAAGTAAATGACTACACATAAAATTTAGCATGGATAACAAAAATTATAGACGAAGTGAAGTTTTTTGCAAAGGTCTAGCTATGTATATTAAACATAGTGATACTTGGGAGACAATCCAAGAAGTTTTTTTGTCTCTGTGATAAAATAAATGCACACAAACACATATAACCTTTTGCACCCATAAAGATATAGTTTCAAAATTCAAACTTCGCCACAACTCATTTATATGTCCAAAAAAATAACCCCATTATCTAGACACACTATAATACTCAAATATAATCATAGAAAACATTTCTAAAGGATTGATAGAATATAAATTTTTTTTATCTAGAGGGGGAGTAATGCTTAGGGATGAGCAATCACTTTAGTATGCAAGTTTGTTCAATATGCCAAATATCAAATAAAACTAGTTATTTTATTAAATATTCATAATGTGATTATATTATTGAGGAAAGAGAAAAGTCATGCAAAGTCATAACATTTTTTATGTTATGACTTTGTCACACATCATTGAGCTATATGATAGTTTTAACATTCATTCTTGTCCGAAACTCTATACTAATAGTCATGGAAATCTTTATATATTATGACTATACAATCTCATTGACATAATTATTTTACTATGCAACATATTATTTTTGACTGTGATACTTTCTTAGAGTCATAACTATACTAGCTCATAGTATTTTTAGGGCTATGACATTATTATATATCATAGCAACTAAATACTGCATTGGTACTAAAAGTCATGATAACCCCTAGCACCTTGACTTTCTTGTTACAAAGTAACCAAGTTCAAGGCAAAAACTATAGGTTTATTCTCGGTGACATAACTTTTAGCTACAAAAAATTTCAAGAAGCAATACTCGAGCATGTCGAATTGTGACTTTCTACTCTTGAGGAATGCTAGTGTCATAGCCCAACCAAGTTACACAATTATAGAGGTGAAATACATAAGCCATGATCATTTCTAGTGCTGTAACTTAGTATTTTAGAGGCAAAATGGTCATGATGATCATTCCTAACACTATCATCTGATATAAGAGAGAGACCAAAGCCACAACCTATTCTCAGTGTTGTGACATTATGTTTCAGATATGAAATATTTAACCATGGCCATTTCTAGTGTCATGATCATCTATATAAAATATAGACCAATGTCATAGCCTATTCTCAACTCCATGACTCTGTATTCTAAAGATGAAATACATAGTCATGATCATTCTTAGTAAAATGACATTCTAAAGCCAGAAAAAGATCATCACTATGGCTCCTTCTAAAAAGTCTTAACTTTCAACTTAAATTTTAGAACTAGTTGCATGAGTTTAAAAGGAAAAAACATGAGAGAAAAAACACAACGCTAGGGTTTTGGGAGCTTAATATCACCTAGCCCTAGGAGAGATCAATGAGAAAATAGGTGACGTAAGGCACAAACATAAATCCTAAGGTAAATGCATGATTTTTGACTCTTTCTCGAATAAAATATGAGGCATAAAATCAAGTATTGAAGATTTATTGTTGATTCCTAGACACTTATGAGGAATGTTATTTAGAACCCAAATTTTCATTAAATATTTCTAAGATTATCTCATATGAATTCTTCTCTAATATCAGGCTAAATTGAAGTCCAAGGTTATTATATTTATTTACTTATGATAAATGTTTAAGTGCTTAATTTGATATTAGGATTTTGTTGTAGTTTGGATATTGATGGATGTTGCATTAATATATATATATAATTAGGTTTTAACTATTGATGGGTTTATGCATGCTATCATGATTGATAGTGATAGGCAAGCCATAAAGCATATTCATGAATAATATAAGGAAGTGGCAATCCTTCTGATCATATTGTATGAGAAAACCCTATATATAAAAGCTCGATGTTGAGGTATGTTAATCATATAAGTATAGTATTTATGAAGTCAAAAGCATGAATATTTTTAAAAGTCAACACATTGTACTTGACTTAAGAAGAACTAATCCTTAATTCATATGATTATTTTATAGGAGAATTTACTTAAGGGGTTTTCATTTAGTGTGAGAATCATATGTCATCATGATAGAAGAATATAGGTAAGCCATGAAATACTTGTAATTGGAGGTGACTCCTAAGGTGGTGACGGTCCTGCAAGTTATTGTCATATGACTACCACCAGTGACATTCAAAAGAAAGTACAAATACTTTTACTATCTCATCAATTTATATTTATATGATATGCAAGGGTTAAGAATAAGAATGAACATACGAAGTAATAAAAATAGGTAGTTGATGAGTTGCATAAAAGGTATGGACTTATAGATAACCCTTGAGTAGGGATAATTTGTCATTTTCATGCTGAAGTACTGAGTAGACAGTTATAAGGGAATCATCATTCTGGAGGGCCAATAGCTGATAACTATATTGTATGATATTAGTTTACGATGAAATTTATTCTAGAATCCAATATTTATTTTATAACCAAGTATTTGATATAAAATATACCAAATAATACTTACCATTTGGTTTTATTATCATGATGTGTTTGCCTAAAAAACAATATTATTTAGAATGATTTCGCAAAAAAAAGAGTTTAAATCGATTTTGATCAAATTTTATGAAATTAGATATTTTTAGGATGAAATATGTGGCTTGATGGTATTAATAACTAGAAGAGGAGTGAATAGTCATGCAAGTCATAGTATTTGATTTTATATGGCATCATTTTCACATTTAAGTACTTATAGATCAGCCTTGACATTCATTCTTGACAAAAACCATACATAAATAGTCATGACAATATTTGTATGTCATAACCTATCACTTTATTAGCATAATTATTTAACTATGTAACAAATTCTTTTTGTTGTAAAGCTTTCTCAGAGTTGAAGCTGAATTAGCTTGTAACAAATTCATGATTATGATATAAATTTTACATTATAGCAACTAATTATATCACTTGTACTAAAATCCATAGCAGCCTCTTGCATCATAGTTTTTTTATACAAAAGTCATAGAATACTCAAGCTAAAACCATCACATTGTTATGGAATTGTGCCTATTGGTCACAGATGTTATAGAGAGTAATTTGAGTTGAGGCAAAACTAGAGGGGTCAAACAAGTTGTGTCGTGCCAGCACAACCCTTTTTTGAGTAGCATAGTTAGGCTACCATGTCATGCCGGCATGATCAGCATGATTCTGGGTAGAATCATGCCTACCAAGTTGGGTTGCCTTGGGTCATGCCAGATCATGTCGGTTTGGTGGGTAGTGATACTATAGGCATTATTCATCAGCCACTACCACTTCCACCATAAACCAATAACCAGTCACCATGAAAACATACAAATAAAAATATATAAAAAAAGAAAATAAAAACTAAGTATACTACATGTATAATACACATCAGACATAATTTTGATGAAGCATAAGTATAAGAGAAAAATATATAAATATAAACTATAATTATAAGTGCAATAAAAAATGAAATAAAAATTTTATTTCAAACAAGAGACAGACATTAAATAAAAATAATAAATGATAATTAACAATAATAACAAATAAAATACAATCATAAATTATGATTGTAGTATCAAATACGAATCATATCATATAAAAATGATAATCATAAAATATAATATAATATAATATAAACAAACAATAATCAATCTCAATGTCAATCAGTGTCTATATGAAAATCACTATCATCATATAAACATTTGATTATATTACTAGTGGTGACTTAATATCCTCTAAGTCCCATGAGTCATCATTTACCAGTAACTATTGTGCTCCTACTCTATAATGAATGCTCAATCTCAAATCTTTCTAGTCATTCATACTTGCAAGTATCTTAATGATATATGGTCATAGTTTGGATCTCCTATCTTAAATGACATTGGTTGCAATAGAAAAAATAAACTCTGATTTTATGCTAAACACTAGATGAGTCGGTAGATCCCATGTCATCTTAGATAACATGGAATAGGTGGATTCATATGATTTGTATTATAGTAAAATATCAAGTTTTTTATTATTATTATGTGATAGGATTAAATAGTAATTGGTATCTAAGTATCAAGAGATCTCACTCATATTCGAAGGACCACTCCATTATTTTCTTCTCACTAACTGAATGGAAAAGTCATCATCTCCAAATATGATGTTCATATCCATACTCATAGCCTAGCCATAACTACTACCATACTTAGTGTAATACAATAAAAATAAGTTGGCCCAAATATTCTCTAGCCCTTCTATCTTAATCTTATGATCCATGTAGGCAGCTAGGCAATAAAGAGATGAAATGGTGGATTAGCACTTTAATTACTTAGTTTCCATCTCGATGGCTATGGTACTAAATATAGGGTGACCTCTAAACTTGCTAAATATGCTACTAATTTTGCATATGCACTTGGGTGCAATACAACTGATGGGAGTGCATACAGATGAACACATGTTTGTCATGTCATAAAATTTTTTTAGGAATTTCATTAAAGAAAATCTTGTATCTTAGTCATAGTCATCAATACTAAGTTCATCACTCTTACTTTTGACATAGTTGGATATTATATATTTGTATCCAACACTTGACTCCAATATTAGTTAAAATTAATTTCAATGATGTCTCACATTTGTTTGAAATTTTTTCTTCTTTAGACCTACAAACAAATATAAACTACCAAACTTTTTTTGTCTACTAGGTATCCTAAGATATTTTAGTGAATTTCTTATTTTTTTTATAATGCATGAAAAACAATCTTCATTCTTGCTAGTTCTATCAAGTTAATAATATGACACACACACACCTAACATGAAAAATCTCATCTAGTAGTTTGTCTCTAATTGTCCTCATAAACATACTAATTGCAACTCTATTATTAAATACATTATAAAATATGATACTGAATATTTTATTGTGAATTTCATAATCTCTAAATATCATCATTATGCACTCATATGTGGAAGGGGCATCATAAGGATGGAAAATCTCAGGAAATCCGAAAATTTTTTTATTAAGTTTCTATATAGAATCTATATAATGGGTGGTGAGGCATGTAAATGATGTATCATTATGATTAATCTATATATTGGACATCACGGATAATAATCCACTATATTTTCTAAATTCATTATTTATTAAATATTTTTCTAACTTATAATATTTTACAATGTTATTTCAATATTATGACTTAGGAATCTTATGACTACTCTAGGATCCTCAAAAAATCTTATCAAAAGACTCATGATTGTAATCAGTTTGATTATGCATTCCTTCCCTAAATCATTATGGTATATGAATAGGGTCAAGAAATTAAACTAGTTCCAGATTTAAAAACTTCGCTTAGGCTCAATTGGGTTTATCTAGGATCTAATCCACTATATTTTTTTTGTACATTGATTGACATGCTTCTTTAGGTGGCTTATATCACTTGTACTCCTATATGTATATATATTTTTACATTATATATATTGTGCTGATTCTTCATTAACATCCCCTATAATTTTTATTTTTTAGTATATTAAGGTGAGCCCAAATAATTTAAGTTCTTATTTTTTTATTTTTTAGGCATTTAAGTTTGGGTTGAGGTCATGAGAGAAAACATAATGTTAGTCTTAGACCTTTTATTAGGGTTATTATTATTATTATTCATATTTAATTTAATATTAATTTTATTATCATTATATTCACTATTAGCTATTATTTTTTTGTTTATGCATAAAAATAATTAACTGATATTTATAAATAAAGAAAAAAAATACTCAGATTCTTATACTGTTAGGCATTAGCATAAATACAACTAGAATTACTACTTGTACTTGTGAGTACTGAGTTGTTATTTGATTTGTTATAAAAATAAAAAATGTCTACTATTTTAATTTAATTTCCAACTTCCAAAGGGAAGAGTTGTTAGAGAGAGATAAAATTAGAGAACAAAAAAAAAACTCTAAATTATAATTTGAGAATGAGAGAGAGGGATAATAGAGGAGAGCACAAAGTAGATGATAGGAGAGAAATATAAAAATGAGAATGAAAAATTATAAATACTTAATCGATTTTTCTAGAATTTTTTTATTAAAAATTATATTTTTTAAATATTTTTTTGAATTATTTATAATATATGAATGGGCAGAAATCCAACAACCATCGAATTTAAGCTCCTAGCTATTGGAATGGATTCTAATAGCTAGATCTTCTAACATTTTATATTTTTAAATGAACTTTGACACACTTGCCTAATAGCAACAATGATTCCTCACTGTTAGGTGCATGTGCGCCTTTGCACGACGCCCCAGCCACATTGTCATTGGGACTTCTATCCCAATGGGGCGATCCTCCATGTCAATGTGATGGATCGGGTTTCATTAAAAAAATTCACTAGATGAATGTAGTGGGTACATTTAAAGTAAAAAAACCTAATTTTTTTAAACATATCCGGTCACAAGTGGGTCACATTTTATTAAGAAAAACCTACCACCCATGACCCATTCCCAATCTTAGGTCACAGTCATTGTGCTGGTGGACCATGCTACTGGGTCAAGCATATAAGTAGTACCTGGCCTGACACAAGGCATGGTAGCCTCTATCTTAGTATGACACGAGTCATGGCTTGGGTCATGCCTAGGCTACCTAGCCCACTTGATACCTTTATGGCTAACACAAGCATAATGACTCTTGGCTTGAGAGATAAAACATAGTCCTAATTATTTTTCAGCATTGTGACTATGGGATACAAAGGTGAAATATGTAAGTAGTAGCCAAACAAAACACCATGACTTTGTGCTAAAGAGGCAAATTATACAAGCATGATAATGCTTAGTACCACAACTTTATGTTATAGATGTTAAATATAACATCATGACTTTTAACCAGTATTGTATTATAAAACCTAAAGGCTGAAGATATGACTTTCATCAATCACTCAACTTCCCATTAAAAACCTGCACTAATGTTGTGGGTATAATATGGAAATCTTAAATAATATAGAAAAAAAATCCATGTGAGGCACACAAAACATGAAAATCTAAAGCTCTAACATTATTTTTGTGTCAATTCACAAGCAACATGGATGATACAAGATAAAAGCATAAACCTTAGGAGGCAGGCATGCATTCCATCCCCTCCTAGTGACAAAAACACACTACAAAAGATTAAGTTTTGAGAGATTTAATATTTTAAATCCTATATTCTCTTGAGAGTTATAATTAGGCACATGAATTCAAATGAGATAGATTTCTATTTGTCTTATGTTATTCTCCCAATTATTAAGTTAATTGAAGAATCTAGGGATGATGTTATGTGTAATGAATGCTTCTTATTATAAAATTATATTATGGTTTAATGTGACTTGGTTTGGTTATGGATGGATTGGTAGTAGGCATATAATAGAATTCAATTCTATTTTTTCACATTTCAAGAAACATGGATTTTTTTCTATCTAGAAATGTTGATGTAAAGAAACATGGATTGGATGGATTGGTTTGGTTAATGCTTTGAATGTTCGCGCTCTCCTTACATTTTTTTTTTCTCGGTCCTTCATTGCAAATGTTGATGTAATGAATTTATGGATTGAAACTTCTCTTCTTTCTAGAAATTTATTTGAAGAAATTATTGCCTTGAGTTGATGAATTGAACTTATAATCTAAAGAATAATGGGAAATCACATTTAGAGCATTCTCCATAAAATCATAGATTTACATTATTATTCTAGATTTTATAATTTTTAGGATTTTATATTATAGAAAATTTATCTTGATTCAATATATAATTTTTGGTATTTTATGATTTATGGATTTTTAATACAAATGGATAAGTCTTTGGTATATGTTATTGATACATGTATTATATAAAACATAAAATTTGAATTTTATGATGCATTATAATTTTTTCTGTTTTAGGATTATATAACAAGTGATTCTGAATTTTAAGTTGAGTGTATTGTACATTTAAAAAATTAGAATTTAATTTAATTTTTTTAATAAAATAAAGTGGACTAAATTTTATTTTATTAAAAATATTGGTATTTTTCTACATCTACTTTTAAAATTGTTGTTTTCTGAAAAAGAGTTTCTAATATACCAAGTAGCAGATTCCAAAACCTAAATGTACCTAAAAAATATTTCACTATTAACATAAAATTGTGGTCTCTCTTTAAGAATAGAAAATATTTATGAAAAAAGAATTACAAAAGCTTGGGTCATATAATAAAAGAAAAGGAGAAGATATGATGAAAATATCCTCCACTACATCATTAGTGAGATTTTTGGAAAGTTTGATGCGATGACATTTTTTCTTGTTAAGAAGTTTCTTAAAACATATATTTGGATAGTTTCCAGCAGTATTACTAACTAATTTTTTATTCCTCGTCTATTGATCATGCCGACATAAAATGCTACATTCTCTAATAATCTAATAATCTTGATTACCTTAGTGTCCATGATGTTTCCTACCTCAATAATTATTTTCCAACTTATGAAAGTATTCTAAATTTTTTGAGGCTAGATAACTTGGCTTGTATATTTATTTTTAAGGACTTTACTACATAGTACTTTTCCTTCCATATGATTCACCCAAAACTTCATATTAAATGTCTTGATATCATCTTTAATATTTAAGAAGCCGGTTCCAATTTCATTACATGGATACCACATGTTTTTTCAACTAGTTCATCTTATAAATATTGAAAATAGTCTATCTTTTTTATAATGTTCTTTTTAGGAGGTGGTGTTGATTAAAAGAGATATGAAAAGATTGCATTCAAGACAAATTTAATAAGAATAATTTTACCACCCCTAGAGGGAAGTTTATTAGATCATGATGATCATCTAAAGATAAGCATCTTATTTTTTATAATATTTATTTTATGCCCTTTGAAAAGAGGCCATTCTAGTTACGACATTGAAAAGTTTTTTTTTTCAGTTTTTATTATTACCATGATAACTGCTATATGATTATTATTCTACCTCTTGGGTATGTAATTTCTACTCCCCCAAAGGTTTATTTATTGTCCTGAAGGTTCATAGTGAGTTAAAACATGTTTTGTTTTTTTTAGAGTCTTTCTACAATCATTAGCAAATATAATAGTGAAATTAATCTGAATGACATGCTGCTAAATTACTTTAAAATTATATCTAACTTTCCTATTTGATTTGTATATATGATTTATATATTTTCTAGATAATTTATTGTTAGAATGAAGAAACCGAACGATAATGGATCTCCTTATGTAAGACCTCTAGTAGCTTCAAAAAAATCTAGAGACTTTACCATTAATCAAAATGATAGGTGATTTTCAATAGTATATCTTTCTGGGTAAGATTCATTTAGGAGGAAAACTAAATTTCTTAATAACCTAAACTAGGAAATTTCATTCTACTAATTTAAATGCCTCATTCATGTCTATCTTAATAATTATTGTGTTAAAGAAGTTTTAAAGTTATCATTATTAGGGATCAACACTAAAAATGTGCTAGAAAATAACTATGTATTGTTTCCCTCTAAAAAAAATGTCAAATATTGTATACATCATTTTTGGCAATATTCCATCATGGCTCCTAAATCAAACTAGAGAAGCCATCATGACAAAAAATACTACATGAATCAATGATGGGTTACTTTTTTTATTTTATCCATTATGGGGTCTTGCTATGTTCACCTTCTTTAATTTGTGGGATTACATACAAATTAGGAATATTGAGAGCCTTAACGTTAGTAAGGAGTTTTTCTCTTCAATGATTATGTGCAAAAAGCTCATCTTATGTCTTTAATAAAAAAGCACGTGTTAGGCAATTGTGCTTCCACGAAAGTAAAATTAAGATACATAAGACAACACGAACAACAAAAAAACAAGTAATATATATCCAATCAAGCAATCCAACCATGACAGAATTAAAAACGAGAAATAAAACATCAGAAATAATGTGGTTCACTAGTCGCTCAGTACAACTAGCTACATCCACCAGAAAATGCTTATGCATTATAGATTAAACCAACAAAAAACTATCTTACAGTATGCAGTGCAGAATAATCATGATAAATCGCACAGAGAGAGAGAGAGAGAGAGAAAAAGATGATGAACAGTTCCCCGGGTCCAAAAATTGCAACCCGAAATTAAAATTACAAAATATTTTATAATAAAAATTCTCTTGGTTCATTTAACCGGAGCGGGTCGGATCATGGGATGGGTCAGGCTCTGCTCCAAAAATTTCATCCCGCTGATCGGACAACGAGACTTCCGTTATTGCGATACTGCTACATCTCCGGCCTTTTAATATTTCATTTCCTACACTTACATGAAAACATTAAAACAGAAACAGAAATATTTGGTTATATAAATAAATTATCAAAAAACAAATTATATATACAATAGCATGGAAGAATCAAAGATTAATATTACATATTCTAATCCATTTAAGAGTGAATTTTTATCTCTAAGAGATTTCTACATTAAATGGTGCTTCGTTATGTTTTTTCTTATCATTAGCTGCTTCATATTTTTTATTAGACTTTACTTTTCATCTCAAAATTCTATTTTTTTTTCTATAATCGGTTCTAAGGCTTCTTTATTGCAACGTATCTCCAAAATTATTTGTATTCCAATTTTTATATTTTGTGTTAGCCCGAAGGGCTCAGTGACAATGTTTTTCATCCCATTTCTCTTCACTATATAATTGTAATTCATGTGAACGTACTCCTAAAAGTTTTATGGTGTATCCATAGATGGAATTTAAATGATGCATTATTATGTTGAGTAGTATTGTTCTGTAAACTAATAAAGGTACGTGGTCCAAGCTAAGACTATAAAGATGGGTAATTTTAGTGTTAAGGAAGTGCTTTTTCTCCACTATGATTTATTAATTTTATATCAAGTCATTCTCATATATTTCTATTTGACAAGATTTATTTCTATTGAACTCAATTATACTTTTCAAGCTAGGGTGTTTTTCACCTATATTTCATCCAATGTGGTCACCATGTCAAAGTTTTGATGTAGCTCGATCACAGAGAAAAAGAACTGGAAAAATAATTTTATCTCACAACGAAGTAACCTTTGATATCGACTTGATACAACTTGACAACAAAGAACAATAAATTTAATAGAAGCAAAACAAAAAGAGAAACTAATTTTCAAATCATTTATGAAAGTCCTTCAAAATAATAATATAAGGTTGTATTTATAGGCACTAACATACACATTCTATAATACTAATAGATACTTCCAAAAACTCAACAGTCATATCCTAAAATCCTAATAGACACATTTCAAAACTCAATAAAGACATTCCAAAACTCTAACAGACACATCCTGAAACCTAACATATACATCTCAAAACACTAATAGGTACATCATACAATATGATTAAATAGATAACTAATAATAATAATAATAATAATAATAATAATAAAACTAATAGAGTTTTAGCTTCCTATCTCGTTTAGGCCTAGATTGGGACCTACTCAATGCCCCACCATTCTAATCACTAACAATCAAAAAAGTCAATTATATATCAAAATAAAGTAGTATATAATTTAAATTAATTTGATTTTAAATTCATTGACTAATGATCTTTGATATATATATATATATCATTGTTAGTTGCATTTATCTTAGGAATCAATACGAACTATCACCGGTGTGTTTTTTTATACTCAATTAATTACTATGACATATAAGAAAAAGAAAAAAATATTTTCAATCGAAATATTTTCATGTTTCACATTTAGTTAGTCGTCTTTATGCCCAATTTACTTTTAGTCACCTAGTTATTTGATAATGTATCAATTAATACATCAACTTCAATCTCAATGCTAGCAAAAAATAAGGAAAAATTGTTATAATTATTTTCCAATGACCATCATATCAACTTATCTATTTCCACATTTTGTACAAGGCTATGAGTCCTCACTCACATCCCAAGATAAGTAATAATTGTGGTTATGTACATCAATTGATTTGTAGGTTAAAGCTAATAATTATTAAATATAGTTTCAAGTAAGAACTTCAAATTTATGTCAAACAACTTATTATTGTAACAAATCAATATTTTGATATGTATAGGATACACCAAAAAATTATATTGCGATAACTTTTTCATGACGAATGTAAAGTTCATGCTTAAAATCTTGGATCATATGATTCTATGGTGATATAGACACATTTTAAAATCTTGCAATATGTCTTGCATTTTTTGATATTATCATCTTTTTTATATTTAATTGCTACATTTTTTGCTGCACTATAATATGTCCATATCATGATGGATGGCACAAATTCATCCAAAAATAAGTATGTATGCACAATGGTCGATAATTCTTTAATTCATGGGAGAATATTGCTTCGGTGCATCATGCACAAAATAATAATAAAAAGATATTAATTTTTTAAAATTTTTAAAAATATATATTTCAAAATAAAAAATTATTATTTTTGGTACACTCAAACGTAAAAAAACTAATTTTGCCCCCATAGTTTTATTAAAATTAAATTTAAAATAGCAGTTTTCAAATTTGAAAATGACTTTTTGATTCAAAAATAGTTAACCAAAAAATAGAAATCAATTTTGAATTCTAAAAATAGTTTCTAATAAAAATGACAACTACTCTTCCATACGAAAGTTGTTTTTGAAAAAAAAAATCATTTTTTAAAATCAAATATATAAATAATATATATATACATACCCATGTAGCACATATATAAATGTTATACATATATATAGTCTTGTACATATATAAACCTATAAATAAATATTTAAATATAACTGTGTGTGTGTGTGTGTGTGTGTGTGTATGCCCATATAGCATATATATATAAGTTTTCTATTTTTTTTTTTGATTTTTTTTTGATTTTTTTTTGAAAACAACATATCAATATGAAAATTATTTTTTTTAGTAAATTGATTTTTGAATCAAAAAATGATTTCTCAATGTTAAACAATAATTTTTGAATTCGAAACTATTATTTTTGATTATATTTTTTGTTAAAAAGTAAGGAGACACAATAAGTTTTATGTATTTCAATGCTCAAAAAATAATATTATTTGATTTTAATGTATTTTTTGTTTATTTTAAAAAATTAATGTAGTTATTTTAATTATCTTGTTCTGTACCAAAACCTAAGGTGCCATTTGTTTTTTTTTCAGTGAATGTTGAATAGAATTTTTTTAAAACTTAATAGCTAATATCAAAAATTTAATAGCATTAAGAATTTAGTCGTTTGTTTTTTTTTTTATATTTTATTTTTGTTGAGTATTAAGTTGTTTGTTTATTACATACTAAAATTTAACATCTTAACTAAAATTTAAAATCTATTAACAAATTTTAAGTACATCTTTTTAAATATCTAAAGACATCCTATTTGATGTCAATGTTTAATATCTCATTTCAAACCATGATAAAAGCTAATATCAAAAATATTAATTGAATTAAAAATATAATAATTTAACTGCATAATCATAAATATCTAAAGAAAAGCATGAAACTTTATGTATGAATTTACAAATATCTAAAGATATCATATTCGATACTAATATTTCACAATGTATTTCACACCATAATAAAATCTAAAACCACAAACATCTAATGCTAGTATTTGATATCTCTTTTTATACAATGATACAAGTTAAATTGACAAGCTATTTGAATACTTTAAAAAGTTCATTTGTAATATGTTCTCAAAATTGTATCACGAACTCTCGATATGCTCCCATAAAAAAGTTACTAGTTGAGCCTTGATCTTGGTTGTCACCGCTACTTTCTAATCCGTTTTTCAGTGTCGTATTCAAAAAACAATCAATTAGCAACTGAGATTCATCAAAAAAAAAAAATTGTGAATAGAAAAATATGTTATGAGGATTTTTGTTTGAGTAGCAAATGAACAATGTATCATTCTCTTCAGTATTGGAAAATATACTTTAACAACACCAAAATCATGTTCAATGACATTCTTTAATCTTGAATGACATAAGCTGAATATCTTCTATCTCCCTATAATTTTATCACCACTACTAAAAATCATTCAACCAATAATGAATATTACGATATGATGCCATAACATCTCTAGTATATGTATATGCTGCATCCAGTTAATAATATTATTCTGAAAAAGAGAATTTAATATAATATCATCTTATTAAATAAAAAGCTAGGTTTCCTGAATGAAAAAAATCATTATGTTTTAGTCAAGAAAATATAGTGGAGAAGAGATCGATTTTCTGATCAAGAAGGGTAGAGAAGAGAAAGATCCAAATGTGGAGAAAGTGGATTAATCGTGGTAGATTTTTCTGAATGGAAAAAATCAGAATTATTGAATTTTTGGTTTAAGAGATTTTTTTTTTAAATTCAGTGATAAGTGAAGAAAAAAATAAAAAACAAACATATTAATGCTGAAATCAAATTGATTTCAGCTGAACATTGAAAGTAAATTGATTTCAATGTTCAGCTGTTTGTTTTTTAAAAAATTTATAATTTAATGCTGAATTTTTTTATAAAAATAATGATTAGAAAAAGTTAAAATATTTGGATTTTTTTATTCAGAAAAAATAATTTTCACCAAAAAAAGAAAAAATATCATTACTTAATAAAGAGGAGAACTAATAACACTCATTTTTATGGATGATAACGGAAGATTCGGGAAGAGATGACCTCATCTCGATCCAACTCATTTATTTTTTTTTTAATTTCGCATCGTTACCATCTTTACCCATTATACAATGTTGAAAAATAAACAAATTAATACTATTAAGTATCCTTCAGCATTAAATAAATACTACCAAAGTCTAATTTATTTTAACACATTCTACAATAAAACGAATATTCTCCATGTAGCAACACTTATCACTTCAACAAATGAGATTGAAAATGTTTTTTTCTTACGTTTTGTCTCGACATGTAATATATATATTATTTGATGTGGCCTCGCCTGGGTTCGCTTCGCATCATACGCCCGCTGATCATAAGTTTTTGTTCAATTTCTGTTAATGTTGTCCTGTTATGGCTGCCTATGAGGGGACCGGCATACCGTAAGATATTGACCAACTGCAGGGATCATGGCTTATTCATCATCTTTTGATGGTATGGCAGTAGGGTCTATTTTTGATCTTGCCTTGGTTTGAAACACGTAGATGTAGGTCCCATACACTGAATTCTCAATTTCTCTCCATTTTGAACTAGTTGAGGAACGCCAGTTGGTCTGGTTTTCATTCGACAACGATAAAAAAATGGACTGGTATCCTGTTTGGCACTGTTCCAAAGAAAATAATTTTTTCTGGCTTAAAAAATCTCTGCTGAATGAAAGCGAACAATTCAGCACACTTGAATTATGTTACAATTTCGTCGAAAACCTTTATTGTTCACTGTCATGGCTTTGTGGTTTCTTGGTTTATAAATTTAGATGAAATGGATTGTTCTTTTGGTATAGGGGGTCCTGCAATTCTACAGTTGCACAAGTGGTCTTCCTCTCAGCAAGAGCTTAATCTGTCAGAATTTCACCAAGCATTCTTTTCTCCAACAAGGGAGCTCTTGTTGTTACTTTCTCATCAGCACGAAGCTTTGTTGCTTCCGTTCCATACAGGTGATATCTTTGACAGGGTCGCTCTTTCTGCTCCTCATCCCACAGTAGCACAACCTGTTATCTCTAAATGTTTGAGTTTTCATGGTCCATTTGGCATTAATGTTGAGAAACTCTTTTTTAGATCACAAGGAACATTTGTAATTTTAACAGAAATGGGTTTCAACATTATTGCCAAATAGGAGAGCAGGCAATCTATTTGAATTCCGTAGGTCTCTATTATCTGTTGATAATTTCAACCATTTAGAGATAACAGCTTCCACATTCAACATTATTCAATTCTCCCAATTCAATTTCAACCATGCAGGAAACATTTCTTCCGATGATTTGCGCTTGCGGCCTTTTCTAAATCCTGGTCAATCTGATTCAGACGACAATACTTCTTCCACATTTGTGCCAGCTCCAGATCTTGATAATTCATGTTTGAAGCATAGTTCTTCAAGGTCTGCTGGTTACCCCTTTATCTGCGATGTAAGTTCCTTGGCTTGGGGGATTTTTGGGGACACTTATGATCAGCATTCATATGGCTTGTTTAGAGAATTTTTATTCGTGGCAAACGGCAATGGTGTTACCGTGCATTCCTTTTGCAAACTCGATAATGCAGATGCCTTCTCTGAAACTGATAACACTGACGTTCATGCTGACTCTGCCATGGAGGGTAAGTTTGCGCAAGGAAGATGGGTGGATTGGGGACCTTCAAGCAGATCAGCTCAAAATTTCGACCCTCACTGCTCTGATGTCGATGGATTATCTGGAGATGTTGTTTCAAAGAGATGGCTGCGTTCTTATTTCATGAAAGTGGAAACTACCAAATCTGATGATAAGATCTGGACTATGTTCCCAGAAAGGTCTTCATTTCCTTGTTCAGCAAAAGTTGTTTCTTTCAGAGTTCTTGGTAGTGATTTGCTACCTTTGGAGTTGCTAAATGATAAATGCCTATATGGCATTGATGGTTTCACTTCCTGCAAATGCTGCAGAATGTTTTCCAACAATTCATATCACCTAATTGGGTTTTTTTTAACACTCTGGTATTCTATTTCTGCCAACGCAGAAGATGAAAGTGAGAGAGGTGGGACAAAAAATGTACTTGCCGTAGCTAATTTTGACCCTAGAGGAATCCAATGGGTATCCTTAGTGATACTTTCAGAAAGTTTAAATTTAAACTGTAGAGCTGAGTGGATAGATTTTTCTTTTTATGATAACTTTATTGTTTGCCTACATCTCCATGGCTTTGTATACTTCTTTTCTGCGACAACCGGGGAGTCCATTGTGCATGTAGATGTTTTATGCCTGCAAGCAAAAATGTCAGCCTCTACTAATACTCAGATCAAAAGTGAAGAATGTTTATCTGGCAGAAGAATGTTTAGAAAGTTGCTCGTTGCTTCCCAAAACTCTCTGTTAGCTGCTGTGGATGAATTTGGTGTGATTTATGTCTTCTCAGGCAGTGAGTGCTTGCCTGGCGATTTGTATTCATCTGAGAAATTGCTTCCTGTGAACAGGATGTTAACTGATTGGAAGGCTGGAGGTGTGTCTGTTGCATCAAACATGGCTCTATCTAGATCTGATGATTTTGAAACATACAAGAGGTTGATGCGCAGAGTTATTCTTCCTGTTGAGAAATTCAAAGAGGATGATGAATTTTGTTTTTCGCCTATGGGAATCACTGGCCTTATTAAGAAGTCCAATGTCAAGAATGAAGGGAGGTTCAAGGGGCAGCCAAATGCCTTGGTTGTTCATTTAAATCTGAATATGGAACCAACTGTTCTTGATGACCAATGCTTGCATTCTGGTAGTCATGTGTTTAATTTTCTTGGGAAAGTGGAAGCTGCTGCTGGTGAAATAGTTGGTTGTATATTCCAAGGTTTTCTCTACCTGGTGACTAACTTAGGCGTGTCAGTTGTTCTTCCCTCTGTTTCTGTTCCATCTAATTTTTTTCCAGTTGAAACCATTGGACATCACTTGCATAGTGGCAGCGGAGATGATAGAATGCAAGCGAAAAAAAACATAAAATTAAAAGAATTAGAAGAGCCTTTTTTGCCTTGGAAAGTTGAAGTTTTGGATCGAATTCTTGTGTATGAAGGCTTCAAAGAGGCAGATCGTCTGTGCTCGGAAAATGGTGAGAAGAATATTATATATTTATTGAAGTTATATCTGTCATAAGGAAGACATGGTGTTGGAAGATGACTTGATGAATGCGAGCTCTCTAGATGTAAACAGATACATATAGCTATTTAATAAAATAATCAAGTGAAATTATTTTTATAAATATTAAAATATGGATATTTTCCTTGGAAGAGGACTAGGGTACCCTGATAACATGGGTATTTCTACCTAGAATGATTAATTACATTTGTATAGAGAAAAAAGCTGAGGCTCCATAAAAGCAATCACAACGATGGAAACTTTCTAATTTATGCCACTATCATATATTCGTAAGAGAATCATTTTTTATCTTTTCTTTCTCTCTCGACGAAATATCACTTAATCTTGAAATATCTTATTTGTATATGAAAGATTAAATAAAAATTAATATATTGCTATTTAAAAAAATTTCTAATTTAAAATATTTCGTAAGTTATTAACACTGTGATTCTATTCTGTATATTTGTCTAGGTTTAAAAATAATAGTAGTCCTTATTTTTCATGGAATATGGGTGTCTCTAGAGAAGTTCAAAACTTTATAGCGAATCTCTTGTTTGTACTTGTGGGAGCACATCTAGATCGAAAGTAATCAATGAGCTAAAATACTCATTTCTGAAAGAAATTTTGAAATATAATGTTTTCCCATATAGTTTATCACATGATGAATTGTTTTTACATGCATATGTGATAGTGAGTCCAATAAGTGATAAAGTATATTAATTATATATATGATATTTGATTTGAACAATAAATATAAATAATTAAAATTTTTAGTAATTTTTTATAATTAATTTTATTAGAAACATAAGAAATTGAGTTCAATGAGAAAATTACAAGTTAAAATTCTACGAGAATATTCTTTTTGAATTTTGAGAAAATACTTGTTTATGTCAATCATTTTTCTAGAATAAGGTTTGTAAAAATTTGGTAGTTGATGATTTTTAATTTATCTTTGTAAATATTCTTTTAGAATAATGATTTTATTAATATGAACAAAAAATAAAATAAAACTCATCTCTAACCCCAAAGTGTATGGCAATGCAATACAAGTTACCAATTCACTTTCTCGGTGATTATTATAACTTATATACGTTTTTTGTAATATTATTAAAATTTAATTTTTTTCTTAATTTAAAAATTTAGCGACTTGAATAAATATCTTTTTTAAAATTATCAATTCGTAGTAAAAAAAAAAATCCTCTATATCAAACTAACGAGTCAATAAGTTGTAGAATGATAAATGTGAAACAACAAAAATATAAATCTCAATTATTGTAGTTTATAGCATTTGTTTTTATTTTATTTTTGTTTATTATATTATGGTTGATAACATTTAATGTATAGTTGGCTAAATTTGATAAGCCCATCACATAAGGACTTCTCATGTACACTTGTTTAATATGAGTTTCATTTAGATATTATTTAGGTTTTAATTTTAATATTTTTCATGGTATGAGAGCTAAAATCCTAAGGAATGCAAACCCTAGGATTTCTCGAGGAAGAGCACATGCACTGTAACAACACAGTGCATGTGGCACCATATGCAAGAAAGCATGCATGTGAATAGTTTTTGGACAAGGGTGAAGGTACATGTGCATGGTCCACAGTCATCACTATTGTGCACACTGTGTTGCTGCATGTGGGTGATGCATGACATGGCCTGCGTGGCTGTGTGCTGTTTTGGAGAAATTAGGATTTTAGCTGTGCAATGATTTTTTTGGGCAGCATTTCACTTTGGCAATTAGGATTTATTGTGCTAATCCTTTATTTTTGGTACAACATTACATGTGTGGTGTTTTTTATTGTATTGTATTATCAAGGTTAAAATCTCTGTCATTACTTTATGAAAATTCGAGAACCTAAATTGTTCATAATGGACAATGAGTCATAATATAGTTCTTTAGTTAGAGGATATTGAGCTATCTTACAAGTGAACCATTCAATAATGATAATGAGATGAAGGAAAATTGATTACATATAGATTTCCATTCTTTGATTGTGACATTACTTTATTAAGTTGGAGCTGATTTTAATTTTTTCATCTTGCATGAAATGTAAGATTTGATGGGAGTAAATAATAATATTATATTCATCTTAGACAATACAAATATATGATATTTTCATAATTTATTAGATTGAAACTAGAGTTGTTAGAGTTTTAACATGCCACTATTTACTAGAGGTGTCAAATGGGACGTGCCGGGCTGGCCCGACCTATTTTTTTCAGGCCCGTTCGTGCTTTCGTGCTATGCCAGGTACGACACGGTTACTGTACTGTGTCGTGCCTGGCTCAGCACGGTTTTGTGGGGGTTCAGCCCAGCACGGGCCCACGGTACAATCCGTCGGGTTCGGTCTGGTCATGCTGAATCCTAAATTAAAAAAAAATTAGGGTTTTGGCGCACCCAAAACCCTAATTTTTTAAAAAAATAGGATTTCGACGCTAACGTAATTCTAATTTAAAAAAAATTGATTTCAGCACGGTACCGTGATCCGGTTGGCCTCGGCACTGCATGACAGGATTGTGCCGTGGTCTAGCCTGACACGGGAAATTTTTGTGCCGGGCCAGCCCAGGCACGGTCGAATTGTGCAGTGCCGGCCCGGCCCGGCCCGGTCAACACCATTACTATTTACTTTACCTATTTCACTCAATTTGTTTTGCAAATTTTAGAAAATTTTCTAGCAAATGTTAGAGTATTAGAGTGTGACATATGAAGTGACTTCTTGCTATGATGAGGTTGTTGAAATAAAAAAATCATTTAATGTATTTAATAGTTTTTTTGAGTATTTTTTTATTTACTATTTCTCCTTAGAATATATAAGAAGATATCTATATTCCTAAAATATGTTTTTTTTTTGATTATTATCGTATCTAAAAAGGATACAAGTATTTATAATCAAAGTCTGATAGTGAAATAATGACTGTAGATTTATTTTTTTAAAAAGACTCATCTCTTTATAAGCATAAGAAGAGTAAAAGTTCATTTGGACTTTTAGTTAGGAGACAATCATTAGTTAGATATAGTAAATTCATTAGTCTATGTCATGATGATATTCCTGGCAATTATCATATGTACCCATAAGTATAATTTACAATTCATATTTATTTTAGCGAGAGTGAGGTTTCTCCCAGGAAGGGAAATTTTTTTCGAATCTAGTAGACACAATAATCCATGAATCTACTTTAATTCTAGTTTTTGATGATTCAAAGATTGTGAGATATGATGATTTAAAGTTTATTCTTGGAGAATGAAATATACATAGCCTATTCAGATTAGAGATGAGGCCATTGCAAGATGATCCGGTGTTGGTCTCTCTGATTTTGAGCTTTTTATTGCCATTTCAAAGAAATAGTAGAGTTGTATTTAATTTTTTATTTTGATTATATAAGTTGTCATATTCATATTTTTTTAATCTCCTTAATTATTTTTCTTATTAATTTTATGATATTCAAGTCTTTTTTTTTTGGAATATTAGATTATCACGATAATGTCAAACTTTGTTAGATGACATGGATGTCATTTTTTCTAATAAGATTTGGGAATTAATACTATGACCCATAGGCTAATTCATCTTTGGTTGTATGTGAGTGTTCTATGTTTAAATAAATTTACACGAGAAGATAGAACGTCTCAATGAGAAATTGGTAATGAAGAGGTATATTGATGTTTGATGTGAATTACATGGATTTTTTTTCTTTAATGACTAATATAATCTTATATATTCTTATTTATCCAATAGTATTACACAAGGGGATGATAAATTGCTAGACATAATTATTTATTCAATGACCAAGAGGAGGAGATGCATATAGAGTAATTATATGAGTTTTTAGTAGTATAATGTGTTATAGTTTGTTGATTGTGAAAGATAATGAATGATTTAAAATATTCATTGAAAATTTGATTTATGAGATTTTTATTTGAAATTATCACGTTTGATTTATACAAGTATGTCATAATTTTTTTTTTATTTTTTTGGCAAAGTTTTTATGATAAGATAATTTTATTTTTTATACATATGAATGATATTTATATTATGAGAGATGATAAGTTAAGAATTATCTAATTGAAGATATATCTTTAATTTTGATTCAATATTAAAGACCTTGGAAGATAAATATATCTTTGGGATAGAGATAATCTATTTTAGAAGAGATTTTTTTGTCATAGAAAAGATATATATTTGATATTTTAAAAAAGTTGGTCTTTTGGGTTGAACTCTATCAAATATTCAATTTGACTTGGATATAAATTTTTTATCAAATGTGACTATTCTATTTGATTCATTATATTTAGAAAAATTTTTGGAAAGATTACTTGTTTAATCATCATTAGATTAGTTATAACATTAGAAGTTATGTAGTTAGATTAGGTAGTTATTTTCTACTTTTTTTTTGGTAGGTTAATCTTGTTGTAACTCTTCACATGCTGAGGTATGTAAAGAAGTCTCTAAGACTTGATATTTTTTTTGAGATTATGAGCACTTATAGCTAGTCATATTTTAGATTTAAGTTGAGTATTAGTTAATATCAAGATGAGATTTATTATAGTTTTTTGTATTTTTTTGAGATAATTACCTATAAAGATATTCTAGGTCAGACACATTCTCAATGATATCTAGTATTTACATTATTTTTTTACTCATTTGTATTATGATAGTTAGCTGGCAAGAGGTGTCGCCTATTTTCGTCTTCTTTTTTATTTCTTTGATTTTTGTATTTTTGATGTAAGTATTTGATATGTGGCTTGTACTATTTTTTTTATTCTATAATAATTTTTGATATATAAATTTATTATAGAATAAATTTATATTATATTATATAAATTTATAGTAGGTGCATAATGGTGGCATATATGTTTTTTATATTATATTGTTCAAACATGGTATCAAAGTAAAGTTAGAACAAAAAAACATATACAATTATTTTTTTTGTCCTAGCAGCGAGTGCAACAGATACATGGGGTTGGTCGTTGGTGGCAGTAAGCATTAACAATAGTAGGTTCATAATGGTGGCACGTGGGGTTGGCAGCAGTAGGCATGCATGATAATAGTTGCATAATGGTGGTGTGCAGCGACATGTAGTGGTGGTGTTTGATGATATTTTTGGACGTAAACCCTAAGTGATGCACGATGATAACTATTGAATATTATATTATATTTAGAAAGTAGGTTGAGAATTTTATATAATATTGAAGGAGATAAACTATCATAGCTATCCAAAGATTCTCATAGAGTTCACCCACTATGATATTTATATTTATTAGATATGAGTATAAATAATGTATTTTTAACAAAGTAATAAATTATTTTTTTTAAAGGTATACTAGTTGTTTAACTCATATATATGGTAGACTCATAAATTATTGACACAAATATTAACACTCATATTATTAATAATTGATTATGCTCATTAAATTTTTTTCTTATTTTGAAAATATAATTATAACAGATAATAATATCTGAATCCCTTTTGAAATAATAGTATACAACTTAAGTTTGTTATTTTCTTCTATGTTATTTATTTTTGATAGTTATGGTAGTTTATTATTTGTGAGTAAATAGAACGTAATTATAAATTTATTTTTATTTATACTGAAATTTATTTACATGATTCAGAGACTTTGAGGAAGACTCAATTTGAGATTGAGTAGTATTAATAGTATGTCCTCTCTTTAACGATAATATTTCTTTGGGGCCCAACTATGTTATTTATTATTGGTCAAGTTAATAATATTTTATCTTAGTTTTAATAATATTTTCATCTAAAAGTGTAAGATATGTTAATTAGAAAAACTTATTAGAATTTAATATACTACATGCCTCTCTGACATGAGTGGAAATCTATTTAATTTGATATACTTATATAAATGTGAATCTAGTAAATATGTGATTATAGAGGTATTTAGGTATTTGATTATTTTTATTGTTGACTATTTAAGATATACATGGATATATCTTTTTTGAGATATATCATATTTTTTTTTAGATTTTTCTTAAAATAATAAATAAATTAATTTAATAAAAATATTAACAAATTATAAAGTGAATTTATAAAAATATATATAAGTTTGATTTAATATTTATTATATAAATAATGATATTAAATACTAGACATTGATGTTTTTGGATTATATTACATTGTATGCTATTATATTACAACATAATAAAATTTCGAAAGAGTATTTATCTAATTAAGATATTTTGGACACTCCTATTTGAGAAGAATATGATAATGTTTTTAGTATGATGTGATTTCAATCATAATCTATCTCATCAAATAGATTTTTTCTTTTGATTTTTTTAATGTATATCATTTTAGATTATACATTTTGAAGACGAGTTATTTAGCTTGCTTTCTAAAATTTTTGGATATACTTGTTTTGTTCTTGATCGATCTCAATGATAAAATAAGTTAATATTTAAGATCTTGAGTTGAATTATCCTTTGATGCTCGGATACATAAAGAGGATATAAGTATTTTTTTACCAGAGATTGGTATGATTTTAGTAAGTTGTGATGTTATTTTTTTGATATTGACTTATTTTTTAATGAGCTTAGGAAGAATATAAATTTAGCTGTTGTATCTGGATTTATTACTCTTCCTTATTTGTAGCCTTGCTTAGATCACTAGTTAATTAAACGAGTTGTTCATTCGTTATATTTGAGTTTTTTGATATTCAATATGATGTTACTCTCATGGAATCATAGGTATCAATAAATTCACATAATGTTAATTTATTGAGAGTGATATTTTTTGCATAGAGAGATCTTTTTTAGGCCCATATGATCCTAAGAGACTTGATCACCAAATACTTTGAGCATATAGCATGAGAGAGATATGGCTTACTTGCTTTGACTAGAGTCTATCTTATTCAGGAGCCAAATCATTCAACAGCTAGTCTTTGTGAGCTTGATCTCTTGATTGCCTTTTGGAATGGATAGAGGAGTTGCACTTAGTATTATATTTCATAGGTTTTATCAATTCTAATCTTACTATATTTTTATTATTATTCTTGTTGATAGTATTAAAGTGTTAAGTCTCCTTTTGAGATATTACCACATTTAAGATGATACCAGGTTATGATGAAATAGATATATTCATTTCACTCTAGTAAGATTCATGAACTAGTATAATCATCTTTGGGAAGGTTTATTTTTGGTTGCATGTAGGTATTTATAGCGAAGACATGGTCACATATGAAGATAGATAACCTTAATGTGAGACTTATAGCGAGGAGATTCAACTAGATAAATGGTGTGCACTATCAATATGCTTACTCTTTCGTGGCCAAGTTGATCTAAATATATATTTTTGTTTTTCTTGTAATCTTTCATAGTTGAAGGATATATCAATTAGACATGAAAAATATATATTTTTTCATGGTAATCTTGACTTTTTGAGAAGGTATATATGAAATAATCACATGAATTTTGAATTGTACTATTATATATAGTTTGCATATTGCAGAAAATATTGTATGTTCTTAAGTAGTTACTGAGAGGTTAATTATTAGATTTTCATTGATAGTTATCTCATTTAGGTTACATAGCTGTGACACTAATTTTCTTGTTATTTTGAAAAAACCCTAATGATAAAAATTATTTTGTTGATTATCTTTATAGATAATATTTTGATTACAAGAGATGATGAGCTTGAGATCATTAATCAAGGAGTACTATTAGATATATTTTTAGATGAAAGATCTTGGAAAACTTAGATTTTTTGTTAATATCAAGATGATTTATTCTGCGAGTGATATTTTGTTATTATAAAAAAATATGTATATAATATTCTTATAAATATATCTTTTGGACTGTACTTCATCAAATAATTTTATTAATCCCAATGTTAATTTTATTTTTGATGTGATTCATTTAGTTGACTCTAATCCTTATGATAAAATTTTATTAAAAATTAATTATTTGATTATGATCAAATTAAATATAATATATCAATTAGTATAGTTTGTTGATTCCTATATTTTTGTTAACAGGTTCTTTTTGATATGACTCTTTGCATACTTAGGTATGAGAAGAAATATCTAGGGTTTAGGATATCTTTCATGGATCATGGATATTTCTTATTAGTTGGATATTTAGATTCGAGTTGGGTATCATTATGCAATCAGAAGAGACATGTGCTGTGTCTTGAACTTTTCTTGAAGATAATTCTCTTTGAAAAGTAAGAGGTAAATAATTATTTTGAAATTTAGAATAGTGATAATTTAAGATGATGATGATAATTATATGCGAGATACTTTAGATACATTATTTATTTGAAGAAATTATGTATGAACTATCTTTTTTCACTATCATTCAATGTGACAGTTAGACATCAAGGTATATAATTTTTAATTCAGTGTTTTATGAGTGAACAATGTACATTTCAATTTACATCATTTATTTTTGTTAAAAGTAAAATATTTACTTCACACTTTAGAATTCATAAGTATACCCTTATAACATGGGCAAAAAGAATTGAGGTAACTTATAATTTGGATTCTCCCATTAAAAATATAACTTTAGGCATAAATTAGTGAACTATAATACTCATGTTAAGTTGGTGCATTTAAATCTACAACATAACTTGAAGGAAACAAAGGTATGCTGAGGTTTGTTCAAAGTTTTGGTGAAGATATTTGTTGGCTACTTTGTAATTTGAATATAAGTTCTAGTTATCATTATTTTATATTCAATCTTTTTATTTAATCTCAAAATAATTATTTATCTCTTACTTTTGTAGAAGATAAGATTGTTTCTAATAAAACTATCAAACCTTGTCAAAGACTTTTTCTTGATGTATCTTAGTGTTCAACTTGAATCTGAATATTTAATTAATTGTAAGTGTTTATGATTCTTGGAAAAAATCTCAAGGTTTAGAAATTTTTTCACATATTAGTATGCAAAGAGTTCCATATAGGCGAATATATTAAGGAGAATTTAGGATGTGACTAATTATATTGATTGCATATATATTATATTTTGTTTAGTCATTTTCAAATAGATAATTTTTCATATAATTTTTCTATTAGTAGTCTACTAGAGGTGTTGTATTAGAAATGAAGTTAATATTAAATCAATATGAGTATCCTTAGAACACAATCCAAAAGTCTAACATCTACAAAGGTATCTAACACATCTTTTCTTAAAGTTTTTTTTTTTTGATTTATGTTTTAAGAAATTTGTTGAGTTAGTGATCTTTAATTTATTATCTTTCATAATCAAAATGTCAATTATATAGATAATAATCAAAATTATTTTGTTATTAATATCTATTTGAAAAAATAAATAAAAGTCTATAATTCACACATACTCTAAACTAGGTGATTGTTTATGAGAATTTGGCAAACTATACTCTTAGTTACTGCTTTAGGTCATATATTGGTTGTATTGCTTAAAACCCATGTGATTGCTCTCTATATATCTCTTCCATCATGACCTTGTGCTATTTTAGATTAGATTATGTATCAGAAGGAAACTTAAGTATCTTAGTATTATCAAAAGAAGTAATAAAAAAATTTTACTATTAAAAAAAGAATATATAATCTAGTCCACTAGCTCAATCCTAAATTGAATATTGCTTAGAGTATTTCGTTTTGCAAATAAATATCAATAGAAATAAAAATAAAATTATAATTGAGTTGTATAAAAAAATAAATCATAGAAAATAAACTAAAAGATAATCGAGAATAAGTAAGACAGAGAAATAACCAAGATCAAAATTGAATATTTTTATATCTAATGGATTTTGAATATTTATAATTGATTATAATAATATTTTCAAAATAATAAGAAAATATAATGAATAAAATATTCTTACCTGTAATTTAAGTATTAATTTTTATATTCATAATTCATGAATATGAAATAAAAATAAAAATAAAATAATTAATAATACCTGAAATAATCTGATGCTATCTCTCTTAGAGAAGAATTATATATGGGAAACTAGCAAGCTTGTTCACACTACTGCACACATCAATGCACATTTCTGTTTTATAGAAACATGCATATGTGTTCACATATACATGCCGAACTTGAACAATGTTATCCAGAATCTTAATTGACTGAGGTGAGATGCTATCCACTATCAGCACTATCCTGTGATGCTGTTCGACAACTAGCACAAACACAATACTTAACTGTTGTGAATCAAAATTGTGGCTAACTATGTAGCTTTTTGAAATTGATGCCTATAAGTATACCACACAATAATCATATATTCTTCCTCTATCTCTCTAGGGTGAGCTAATCTCGCTTTGATATCATGTATAAAGTAATACTGTGGATAAGTATAAACACAAAAAAATAAAATAATTTCACACCATAAAAACTCACACAAGCACGTCTTTATAAATTGAACAAAAAGAATTTGGACAGTCCAAAGGTTTGATGTTCCCATCAAAAACAAAAATAGGAATAAATAAGTAAATTGCAATACATTTTATTTGATATTTATTTATCGTATTATGGATGAAGACACCCAACTTGTGGGCTGCTAATCGAATGATTCCGTTATTCAAGCATCTTTTTAGTACACTAAATTAGTTTGCGTTTCATGTCGATATTAATTGGGTTTTAGTTTTAATATTTTACATCAACATCATGAAAAGTATACAAGAGGATCCTTATAAATGACATTTTACTTGGACAGAAACTGTTCATATGTTTGAGTATTCTCATCAACAAAATAAATGATCAAAAGAAAAAGGAAGTAACCATTAAAATAAATTATAATTATTCATTATATTCTTCATTGAGCTTGTGTGTAAATATCAAAAATACTAATCTTACCAGAAAGGAAAATGAGTTGAAGTCTTTTAAAGAATGTGCATAGGTTGTAATAATAGTTTCTACTTGGATTTTTTTTTTTTTTTTGAGAAAGAAATAGTTTATCTTTGTATATTTTATCTGCTCTATAATAATATTTTTTGAGAAAGAGTAGTCAAAGAAGTATCATATTTTCTCAAGAAGGTGCATGATTCAAAATATCTTGCAAGTGACTTGTTATGATCATGAATTTCATTTCTACACTAAATCTTAAATGAGTCTAAATATATTAAGTTTTTACTGATACAATGTTAGTGTGCATGGTATGAAACTATATTGTCCTTTTCTATTTGTGAGTTGATATTCTAAATAAATCAATTCTAATATTAATTTTTTTCTTGCTGATATTGTTTTCCAAGATCAAAGAATTTGAAGATAATTTTTTTTTGATTTTGAGTAAAATAATTTATTTATTTTCTCTTATTTATTTGAGAATGTATTACGTATTTAATTATTAATTATTTATTTGTTTATTTGTAATTTGGTTAACTATTTTTAGTTAAATTAAGAATATTAGGTCTCACTATGAAAGATAATACTATATTAGATTGAAAAAGCACATTAAAGTTTATTATCTTATTTGTAAGAATAATGTGAGTAATGTTAAATTTGATCTAATTTATTTAGATATTTGAGAACTTAATAGGATTGAGATTTGAGATGCTTGAAATGCTCAACTATCTTTATTGAATATTGTATTTGTTTTATTTGACTTTTTTTTCTTGAAATAGACCTTTATTTTCTTTTATTTTTTAATTTTTTCATAAAAAGATTAAAAAATTTAAAATGAAAATTTAAACTTATAAAAAATGATAATATTACAAAATATATGTGTGATTGTCTTGGTACTTATTGTACATATCATGCAAATATTGACCAGGTTTATTATTGCTAACATACCATGACAAAATAAAGTAATAAAAAATAGATATTTGGTTGATATGCCTAACATACTTTTATATGGTAAAATTGTTCTAAGATATTGTTGGGGAGATGTAGAGGTGTCAAACAAGCCATGCCATGTCGGACACGACATGACTTGCATATAGCCGGTCCTTCATGGCCCGACTAGCCCGAGTTTGGGTAGAGTTTGGTCGAGTCGTGTCGAGCAATTCTGGGTCGTGCCTGGAGGTTGCCAACCTGGTCGACCGATCACTGGTTGTGGACTTGCGGTTTATGAATACATTTTTTTTTTGTAAATTTTAAATTTTAAGTTACCCATTGGTGGCATTATGAACTATTAGTTACGATATTATATTATTTATTTATTTCATATAAATCATGAAAAAATAAAATTATTAACACATGATAAAATTTAATAATTAATTGTATCAAAAAAATATATCTATCAATTATCATTACATTTAGAAAAAAATAAAATTAACACAATGTCACAATAATATAAAATAAAAATTATTAATAATAAAATATATCTATCAATGATTATAACTTATATTGATTAGCATTGAATTTTGAAGTTGCTACATGTATTTTGATGCTGTGGCTTGAATTTTGAAGTTGCGATGTTACTGAAGCTTTAATGTGTTTTGGTGTCTTAACTTGAATTGTGGCGACATTATTGAAGCTGCTACATGTGTTTGGGTATCACGACTTGAATTGTGATGTAATGACTTGATTAAAGTTGTAATATATGTTTTAGTATTATGATCGGAATTATAAAGTTGTGACGTGATTGAAACTAAAACATGTGTTATGATATTACGACATGAGTTATAATTAGTAAAGTTATAATGACTAAAGTTGTAACATATATTTATTTTTGTGATCTTGTTATGTGGTGTTTTGATTTGAATGGAGTTACTATCTTGTTTTGTGGTGCCGTGATATGAATAAAGTCATGATTCTATTATGTTGAGTCATGAAATGAATGTATTTGCTACCTTTTTCCATGGTGTTGCGATTGAACAACTTAATGATTAAAGTTGTGATCCTATGATGTCAATATGAATTAAGTCATGATGTGAAAATATATTGTTCTGATTTAGGTATTAAGATAAAAATAAATATTTTATTATTTAAATACTTGTAAATATAATATGATATAAATGTGTTTAAAGTATTGTAAAAAACATGACAAGTACAAAACAATTGATGTACAAATATTTTTTTGAGATAATGATTTTTCCTCTTTGCTTTGGCTCTTGTTATTGTGCTCTCCCCATATTTTTTTCTCATTTCTTGTGTATTTTATTTATGAAAGTTTTCTTCTCTTTTTAAAATTCTTAATTATCGTTGTTATCCCTAGTTTAGTATTGCAAGATGGTTATGCCATATATATTTGCCTTTAGGATCCCTATACTAGGGATCTAATAATAGGACACATTAGAAATTATTGTTGAATATTATTTTTGGAAATGAGATCCGAAAATTTTATGTAGTAGTAAAAGATATAAAATGACTATTAGATTTATCTAGGAGTCCTTACTCCGTGTAGTATTCATCCTCCATGATCTTTATGGTAACAATAAATTTTTTTTCTTTTTTAGGTATTAATATTATTGATTATTTCACTTATATTTTCATTTTAGTATCCTTGATGATCGACATAAGAATAAATGCTTACATTATAGGTAATCCTATTTTATTTTTCATATTTTTTGTTATTCTGAAAATGTTATTGTAATCATTTACAAATATTTGAAAGTTAAATAATATTTTTTATCTTGAATCTTTGTTACTTTCTAATGAGTTGTACATATGGTGTAACCATGATGGCATGTAATAGTTCTTGTGGATAGAAACCTTAATTGAGTTTTCATTTCTTTTTGATAGAAGTAAAAAAGATGAGAGATTAAATCCTAGTTAGGATTCGATATGGCTATGTTTTTGAAACAATCAGTATAAATGATCGCATCAGAGGTTGATGGAGGTTTACCAATGAAGTTGATAATTATTTTCGAACTCAGTTCAGTGTACTCATTGTGGGAGGGTAGGAAATACTTAAAATAGTTGGTTATTATTTTTAGGGAGGAGATTGATAGTTTTATGCGATGCTAAGGGAAATAAGTTGATTATTGGAGCCATTTAGGGTCTTAACAGATTCATCTATCACGACTCATGTTGGAAAAGTATTATACAAAATTTCTCCACACGGCAACACAATTTTTTTCACTCTTTTAGGTATCAATATCATTAATCATGAATCATGATTAATGATCAACTTATACAAAATTTTTATTAATACAAAATTTTTCATCAATCAGTATATGTTAATACAAATTTTTTTTTCACTTTGGGTTCCTGGATGATTGACGCGAGCAAACAATCACCTCATTGGCATTCCTACCATATTTTTCGCGTATTTTTTATTCTGAAAACATTGTTGCATCCAACGACGTCATGATTGTAAAAGGCGTGCCTTATGAGTGCTCAGGCGCGGGCAACACGCATATGTGGTGCCTTGCCTTGGCCTAGGCGAGGCTTCTTCACGCGGGTGCACAAATTGCACAAAAGGCGTGTTCCTTCCCTAAGGTGCGAAGCTCTCCACAGTTGTGCCTTTGAACTACGTGCACGTGGGTCACTCTCTACAAATCCCATTCTTCTTTGGTTCTTCCTCTTTATTTTTTTTTCAGTCAACCATCGGTGTTTGGAATTGCAGGAACAAAGGTTCATGTTTGTTGCAACATAGGCCAAGATGGGGGGTCAAATGGGCCGGGCTTGGATTTTCTGGCCTATTTTTATGTGGCACAATAGGGCCATTGTGCCTTGCTCGGCATGGCATAGCTTTAGCAAAGCTGGCCCAGCACGACCTGTCGCCCTGGCTTTTAAGTTTTTTGGGTTGGGTCGTGCCTAGAGTGGTCGGATCTGGCCCATTCGAGCTGGGTTTGGGCCGAGTTTGGGTGTTTGGAAAAATATTAATTTTTAAATTATTAAAAAATTTAAATTTTAATTATTTAATACTTAAATTAAAATAATTAATTATTTAATTTTTAATTTATACAATTAATAAAACATAAACATCTAAAATTTAATAACTGGCAAGTGTCCGAATCAATAGCAATAATGGTGTTTAAATTAATAAAACTAAAACATGAATACAATTAAATGCAAATCACAAAAATATAAGTGTCTAAATCAAGCTTCAAAGTAAAATGATAAAATATAAACAAAATAATCCGAAAATGATAAGTGATAATGATAAATATTATCAACGCATGACCAATGATGATATCAATATCAATGTATCAATGGCATTAGACTCAAGCGCTCTTAGCTCCATTATCAATGTCTTAATTTCATATTAGTTGTCAATCATCATCAACATCAATGTCCCACAAATTATTTATCAACAAGTAATTCCTCTATTTTTATTGTAGTCTCAACATGATCTTGGATTAAAAGCTCAAATCTTTCCAATCCGTCATGCATGTTAATGTCTCAATAATATCTGACTGTAAACCAGATCTTCTACCTAAAAAATTACATTCACTAATATAGACAAATTATACTCTGATGCTATGCTTGACACTAGAGGAGTCAAGTATATTTCGTGCCATCTTAGAGTGCATGGGATATGATGACTGATATGATTTCTACTACTGTAAAATAATAAGATTTTTATTATCGGAATATGATAGAATTGAGTAGTAATTGATATCTAAGTATCGAGATAGCTTGCTCTTATTCGACGGTCCACCCTGTCATTTTCTCTTCGCTACCTGAATGAAAAAATTATCATCTCTGAATATGGTATTCATTTTCATACTTGGAATCTCACTATTACTACTATCACCATACCTAGTATTATAGTATGTAAAGAGTCCAGTTAACTTCTCTTGAATGAACACTTCAGGTTGATCTTCCCAGTTCATGCATGAGAATATGTATGTCTAAACATTCTTTATTCCTTTCATCTTAATCATTGGGTCCATGCATGCAGCTAAACAATAAAGAGATGGACTAATGGACCAGTACTCTAAGTACTTGGTTTTCATCTCTAGAATCATATCGCTAAATGTCGGGTTATCTTTAAACTTCCTAAACATGCTACAAATATTGCATATGAATCTGAGTGCAATGTAAGTCGTGATAGTATATACTGACGAATATATATTCGTCGTGTTATAAAAAATATCAGGAATTTCATAAATGAAATTTTTGTAGCCCAGTCAGTATCGTTAATAATAAGTTCGTTATTCCTACTATTAAGATAGTCAGATATCACGTGTTCATATTCAATACATGACTCTAATATAAGGTTAATATACTTCCAACATTATCTCACATTCGATTGGATTTTTTTTTCTTTAGACCTACATATCGACACCGACTATCAAATTCCTGTTGTCTATGAGGCGTACGAAGAAATTTTAGTGAGTTACATATATTTTTTAATGAGGGTGAAATAACTTTTATTTCCACTTGTACTATGAGGTTAATGATGTGATACATGCATCTAACGTAGAAAATCTCTTTTAATGGTTCAACTCTATTTGTCATTACAAATATGTTAATGACTATTTTATTGTTAGATGTATTTTTGAATGTGATACTAATTATTTTTCTTTAAATTTTATATATTTTAAAGATTTTCATCATGTACTCATAAATGACCGGGTCACTATGAGGTACCGAGTACTAGGTTGTGCCTAGCCTGACATGAGGTCTGGTATACCTTAGCTTGGCATGAGCCGTGTTGAGAGCTAGCACGACATGGGTCCAGGCATGGGATTGGACCGTGTTGTGTCGGGCTAGGCATGACCGAGTCAGGCCAGCCCTAACATGTTTAACACATCTAGGCCAAAACTATGTTGTTTGGTCTCTTTGGGACATAAAATGACATTGTTTTGCACTATAAAATATCAAAATAACGTTGTTCTGGTATGTTAGGGCCTGTGATTAAAAAAATGATTCTATCTTCTAAAATGATGTTGTTTTGGCCTAGTAAGAGTCAAAATGGCCTCATTATCTGCAGAACCCTCAAAATTCACCCTTGTAGGAGAACAATCTTAGAATTCAACTTTTTAGATCATGATTTTGCTTTTGTTAACGAGTAATGATTTTCATGGCTCATTTATTTTTTTAATTATTTTATAATATGTCTCAATTCGTATATTTTACTTATTAATAAATATTGTGTTGTAGTTGATTTGTGTTAGAAGGAAGAATGGATTATGATGGCAATGAAAATGAGACTGAAGTTGGATCTACATCAACTTGTGGAAGTGAAAGAAAGACCCGAGATGGAAATATGCTCAGTTTCCTAAAGAATAAGATTTGAATGTAATTATTTATATATTTTGTGATAATGTAATCAAAGGAGACATTTATATATACAAACATCTTGTTGGTGGATATAGATATATCAAAAAATGTACGAAATGCTTGATTTATGTTATACAAGAGATGAAAGATTATATCAATGAGAAAAAGAATTAAAAGGAGCAATTGAAATGAGAAATGAAGATTTGTATGAAGTTTTTGAAGAAATTGATGAAGAAGTTAAGTATAAGTTTTTTTTAATATTACACGTGAAGAAAGTAATATGGGTAGAAGTAGCGTGAAAAGATCAAGAGAGATAGGGTCGATGGATCATTTTTTCACCTCTAATATGGAATTGGTAGATCAAAAAAGGAGTGAGAAAATGACACAAACTACAAGAAAGAAGCAAGGGAAAAAGCTTGCTCTCTTATTTCAAGGTGAATGTATGATGTTTCCATTCTATTAAATGCAGTCACGTATCCAAGTTTCCAATATGTGAGTGTGACTATTGGTCAATATAGTGTGGGGATGAAGGGGTCAAGTATTTACGAAGTAAGGGTTACTCATCTTAAGAAAGAATTAAAGCTTACAAAAGATTCCACAAAGAATCATTAAATTGAATGGAAAAGGAATGAATGGTTCATTATATCGGATGGATTGATTGATAGGTAAGGAATAACTTTGAAATTTTTAGTGAATTGTTCAAAGGGAACAATATTAATGGAATCCAATAATTCTTCTTCACTTATTAAGATGGGATAAAAGTTGTTTGAACTACTAGACAAGTGGGTTAACCAAGTTGGTGAAGAAAATACAGTTCAAGTTATCACAGATAGTCACTCAAGTTATAAGATGACTGATAATAAATATTACTCGTAGGGCTTTAATAAGTAAAATTTTATTTATTATAATATTTGAATGATTTATTTTAATTTATTATATAACATAATGTAGGGAGGATATAAGCGTAAAATGGGCCGGGCTGGCTCGGCTCGACACGACATGCTACAGTGCCGTACCTGAGCTTGTGTTGGGCACACCCTTGGCACAAGTTGTGTTGTTTCGGGCCGAAGTTTTTCGGCCCAAGTGCTGTTCCAAGCTCGGCACAGCTGCCTGGCACGTGGGCACGACATGCCAGTTCATGCATCGAGCGATGTCCGACGGGGGGATGACCTGCCGATGCACAATGGGCTAGGTTGGGTCGGACTTAGGTTTATAATTTTTTTTTGTCTTTTTATTATATGTTACCATTAGGATAGTGAGTTGTTGCTGCCTTATTAAAAATGATATAATTGCAACTGTTTAACTTTAATGGTTGCATGTCTTTTAAATGTGTTTGTCATACTAGGTTGGGTCGGACTAATGTCATCTAAGGTTTATAATTGTTTTGTCTTTTTATTATATGTTACCATTAGGATAGTGAGTTGTTGTTGCCTTGTTAAAAATGATAGAAACGAAACTGTTTAACTTTAATGGTTGCATTTTTTTAAATGTGTTTGTCGTGCTAGGTTGGGTCGGACTAATGTCATCTAAGGTTTATAATTTGTCTTTTTATTATATGTTACCATTCGGATAGTGAGTTGTTGCCTTGTTAAAAATGATAGAAATGAAACTGTTTAACTTTAATGGTTGCATTTTTTTTAAATGTGTTTGTCGTGCTAGATACCATGTATTTCTTGACATGACACGAGGCTTATGTTCCCTCAGTATGACAAGACATGAGTCCTACCATGGGTTGGCATGAGGCAGGTGCAGGCATGATTCTGGACTACATTGTGTTGGGCTTGACATAGCATTTTCATGCCATTCCTCGAGTCGAGCTCGAGTCATCCATTACACTTGACATCTTTAATTTTGCACTTTAATGTGTTATTCTTCCTCTCTTATTTATATACCTACATATACTATTAGTCAGTAGAGAAAATTACTCATTGGTTACATTTGAATATATTAGTATTCAATATGATATTTATTTCACAGAGGTATCATACATACTAACAAATTCTAATCATATTGAGTCTAGGGAGAGTGATGTTTCTCGACTAGTAAGATCTTATTCATACTCATATGATGTTGTAGTCACTAAACTTCACCAGTATAAATTTACATCAAGTTTGTAACTTGGAGACTTAACTATCAATTACTTATTGTCTATATAATGAGAGACATTCATAGCCTTTTTAGATATAGTTGAGTCTATTGAAGATTCATATTATTTATAATTATAGCTCATATATCTGATATTGTTATCTCTATTGCTCTTCGAAAAGAAGAAAATAGTTCTACTCAATACTTTATATTATTTGTTTTGTTGTACTTTTAATGTTTATTTTTTTGTTTTAATTATTTTTTTTGATGGTACTAGGAACTAATACTATTAACTTCGGTATTGTCTATTATTAGATGCATGTCGATGTTCACAGTGAAAACAAATTCAAATGAGAAGGTAAGCTGAGTTAAAATGAGATTTTTAGCAATGAGATATGCTCTGATATTTGGCGTGAACTATCTTAACACTTAATTTTTAGTGTTCAAGATAGTATTAGTATGTTTTTTTATTTTTTTTGCTTGATCTCATAGTTAGGGGATACACCAACTAGATGTTAACAATGCATTTCTTTATGGTGACCTTGATGAGGAGTCATGAAGCAATGACATGAGTTTCAAGCAATACAATCAAATATAATTTGTTGATTGTAGAAGACATTGAACCGTCATAAATAATTATTGAGAGTTTGGTCTATGAGATTTTTACAGGCATGCACCTCACTTGAATTACACATGTGTTACTTCTCTTTCTTCTTTTGGAGAAGAAAGAGATATCGACTTGAGAATCACATAACTCAAAGAATATTTTTAGACATAATTTTTATTAAAAGATCTTTGAAGACTTATAAAATTTTTTTCTTGTCATAAAGATTATTCTTTTGCGTTGTGTTTTAGCAAATAGTTTTATTGATTTATATACTAACTTTATTTCTGATATAATTTTCTAGTTGATTATATTATTTATAGAAGAATTATATGAAAAATTAATTATATGATTATGATTAGATTCGATATGGCATATGCATTTAATATAATTAGTTATTTTCTAAATTTATGAAAAGTTTACTTTGAGATAGCTCTTTGCATACTTAAGACAAGCGGATAAATCTTTAGGGCTTGAGATTTATTTCATGGATCATAGTCGCTTATAATCGATCGAATATTTTGATTCAAGTGGTGCACTAGTATGCACCAATAGGATACACCGACTGGACGTTGATAATGTATTTCTTCATGTTGACCTTGACGAGAAGGTATATAAAGTAGCAACATGAGTTTAAAGTAGTATAATCAAATATGATTGGTAGATTCTAGAAAATATTGAACATCCATAAATAATTATTGAGAGTCTGATTAATGAGAATTTCATAGATATGCATCTCACTTGAGTTATGCATGTGTGTTACTTTTTTTTTCTTTCGAAGAAGGCCAAATTGTAGAATATTTTTTCTGATTGTTTATATACATAATATTCTGATTATGAGAGATGTTGAATTGAGAATAACACAATTCAAAGAGTATTTTTAGATAATTTTAAATGAGTGACTTTTGAATACTTAAATATTTTCATGGCATAAAGATAATTTATTCTATAAGAAATATTATTTTATAACATAAGAGATGTATATTTAATATTATTGTAGAGATTATTCTTTTGGATTATGTTCCAACAAATATTTTTATTGATTTATATACCAATATTACTTCTGAAATGATCTCTTTAGTTGACTTAATTATTTATATGAGAATCATAGAAAAAAATTTACTACATGATCATGACTAGATTATATATGACATATGCATTCAATATTGTTAGTTATTTTTTAGATTTTTAGAAGTTTTATTTTGACTCAATTCGTTCTTTGCATACTTAGGTAAGCGAAGAAGTCTCTAGGACTTGAGATCTCTTTCAGGGATCATAGTCACATATAATTGGTCGAGTATTTTGATTTGAGTTGGATATTAACATGCACCAATATGAGATATATGATAGAATTTTATATTTTTCTTGGCATAATCTTATTCAATAAAAAAGTAAGAGATAAATAGTTATCATGAGATCTATTGTAGAGACATGGTTAATAATAATAATAATAGTTACTTGTCAGATATTTTGAATGTTAGATCTACAATCTAATATTTGTTGTGATAGTTAGACAGCGGACTAATTTTTTTTTATGAAAAATATTTAAGATAAGATAATTATTATAATATACATTCAAATAGTAAACTAATCAATAAATATTTTTATCAAGGATTTGAAGAGATATCAATTTATCTTTTTTTTCTCTAAGTTTGGTGCATTGAACTTATATGCAAAAACTTGGTAAAATATTATACAATTTTCTTATAATTTAATTAATTAATTTATTTTTTATTTATGTTGGGAGTATTTAACATGTTGTTTGTTTTGATTATTTCTATTCTTTATTTAAGGATATATGTTATATGTATTTTTTTTTGAGTCTTTGTATAATATCAGTTTATATGCTTTAATTTAACACAATTGAATATAATTAATAAAAATATTAATTATTCATAAACTTATAGAATGGATAAAAATAAATAAAAAAAAAGTGCTTGACTAAATTGATGTTTATTAAACATAACATATCTTTGATGAGAAAATATAATGAGCTTAAAATAATTAATTCAATTTCTTAAAAAATACTCATGATAACAATGATTGATTATTAAAAAGAATAGAAGAGATAATGTAGTTTCTCATGGAGATTTATGATCATCTTTGATATTGGTAGAATTGCTAGATTTAATAAGATTAAATTTCATACAAAAATTAGAGGTAGTTGAATTTAGTATTTACACTAGGAGAGTTAATGCTAAACTCTTGTATTATGCACTTTTATAATTATATGAAGATGATGTTATGATTGATTCTTTTGAGAAGAATATTATGATAGTTTATGTGAGTAATAATGAGCATGATGATAATTTTATAAATTTGGATAATGAGTGCTTTTTTTATTTGTTATTATTTTTATTACTATTTATAATTTTTTTTTTGTGTATCTTTTATAATTTTGAATAATTTTGTCATGACGAATATATATATTCATTTTGTTAAAATTTGGAATAATTTTTGATAATATATATATATATATATATATATATATTATAAGTGGATATATATATATATTTATGATTATTAAATAAATGTTCATTATGCTCAAATCATATATAATTATTTTTTTTATGTAAACATGTGTGTTTCAGGCATCTATGTAACTTTGCTCCTTGGGTGTGTGTGCATTTTAAGGCTATGATTAGGATATTATTTGTTGTTTTTTCATTGATTAAATATTCATTTGTATCTTCCCATTGAAATATAACGAAAGTATGTATGCTTGTTTGTTTGGTGAATGTGTTTTTCTTCATAGATTATAAATAATACTATTTTCTTTATTTTAGCTTCTATTTGTACTGGTGTTTGCTTTTATTTCTTTTATTTTGTTGATTATGCAGCCCGTTGATCATTTATACAATGGTAAGAACTTGAATGGATCTTCCAATTCTGCCGAAGCTTGGCACTATTCTTATCTGACTTACTTATATTACAGGATGGAGCTCGAAAATATCTAGGCTGAGGCAGTTACAAGTTGCATTAGACTATTTGAAATTTGATGAAATAGAACAGTAAGATTCACCAGATTTTTTGTCTTCCTTGAAATGGACATTATGTTGGGTTTGTGCTATGCAATATAACATTCATTTGTTGCGCTTGTGCTATGCGCTTTGAAAAACTGGTGAAGTCATATCGGCTGTGACTGGTGAGCAAGGGACTGTTATCAATGATGTGTTTTTTGTTAGTTGGGTATTACTTATTATCAAAGCTGTTGGATTTGCTCCAAGTTGGTTTTTTTTCTTAATCAACTGGCTTGTTGGATTGGAAATTTTTGTGTTGGACACTGTCCACTGGGGAATTTATTTCAATTTTAAATGACTTAATTGTTTGTTGGTGTCTATGAAAAACTAGTCACTGGTAGACAAATTTAAATTTTTTGAAAGATTGTTGTTCATTTTTGAACCATAGATCCTATTTTACTTTCAACCTTAAAAATGAACTTGTTGTATTGTAAAATACACCATGCTGCGTTTTTCCACAACATTTGCTTAATTAGTAATGAAAATGCTTTTTTTATTTGCTAAGTAGTATCTTTCATTAACCATTGAAAAAATTTTGTTTAGCTTTGGATGTATTATTAAGTTCTTAAATATGGTGGGTGTGTGTTTTGTTCCTCTTTAAATTGTGAAGAATATATTTTTTAGAATTTCATTTAAAGATATGCCTCTCTAAATTGTAAAGATGAATATCCCTTTTACTATTACATTTAAAGATATGCATATTGAAGTTCATATTTGATTATTTGAATGAGTCTGTCTTGTTTAGGGTCTAATAAGAGCAACCAACACAAGTCTATTAGTGATCCAAAGGTGGAGAAGTCTTCTAATGAAACTTAATTGTTTTTTATGAGGGCGACTCTATTTGGCAAGGTTACTAAGTAAATGACAACTATTATGTGGAGTTCACCTAAAAATGACATCTTACAATCTCAAAAATAGTGGAATGAGAGTTTTGTTCTACAAGAACCTCGTAAGAATCTCAATAAGTCATAATATTGAAAGACTTTTTAATGGTTCCTCTTAACCACCTATAACGATATATTCTTAAATAAAGTAAATAAATAAAGTAACATTGATATTAATAATCTTTGTAGTTTTATTTTTATTATTTTATGTTTTTTTTTTGTATTTTTTAGGAGCACACAATATGTAAGCTAGCTCAATCATCTTTGTTTATTATATAAAGGTGTTTGATATATGAATTTATTAGAGTTCATTTATATTTATGGTTTTATACTTTTATTATTATATTGTTTTAACATGCTTTCATAACTTTGTTAGAACAAAAAAAATACAACTCATTTTTTTTTTTCCAGCAGCAGTGGTGCATGGTGGTGATATCAGGTGATGTGTAGTGGTTGCAAAAGAGGCGTTCGGTGGTTGCTGGGCTGGCATGTGATGGTTTCTGTATATGCATGCAATTGGTGGTTGTAGGTATGGGCGACTAAATGTGGTGGTGGCAAGTGGCATGTAATAGTGATTTTGATCAGCAAACCCTAGGTGGATCATGATGGTGTATGGAGGCACATGGTGACATTTTGGGTAGAAATCCTAAGTTGGGTTCTAGTAGGTTTTAAAGACAATATAATTGGGTGCATTTATTTTTAATTTTTGAAGGAACTAGAATTTTATGGTATAATATAAAGAGAGATTGTTAAAAAATTGTTAGATGGAGGAGAATCATTGTCTAATATATCCATTGCAGGTGGATGAATAACATTAGAAATAGCTATTGGATATTGTATCAAGGGAGGAGGACGAGAGTTTTACTTAGTATTGAGAGAAATAAGTTGACTATTAGAGCAATTTAATCTAGGGGTACTCATAAAGTTCATTGACCGTGATTCTTATATTTGATGTAGATAGTAAAAATAATTTCTCTTTCAGAGAAAAATATATCTTTTGCTCTTTCAAGTATTACCAGTTGCTTTACTCATATACTCATTTTAATTTTTTAGATTATTAACACAAGAGTTTGTATTTATATTATTGATAATAATGTCTTATTTACTATATTTTTTCACATTCTAAAAATATAATTTATTAGCCAATGACTTCAAATCAAAAATTATTTGATTTAGTAGCATTCAATTTGGTTGGTTTATCAAGTATTTTTTATTCTCAATTGTGATGTTAACTTGTTCTCTTGAATTTAATTTTATATCAACTTAACTTATATATATATATATATATATATATATATATTTATTTATTTATTTATTTATTTTTAGTGACGTTTTTTTGCAAGATTAAGAAAATTTGAGAAATATTCAATTTGTGATTAAGTTTGATTGATTATATATTTTTTCTTTGGTAAATTTTTTTAATGAATTTGTTTGATATTTTACTTGTGTATTCTTAGCTCGATTATTTTTTATGTCAAGTTAAAAATATATTTTTTTAGTTTTAATGATATTTTAATCTTAGAGTTTGAGACATGTCAGTTAGGAAAGTTTATGACAATTCCATATCCAACATGCTAGTCTAATTTGAGTAAAGATATATTTAATATAAAACACTTAGACGTATGTGACATAGTAAAGATGTGACCAAAGAGGGATTATTGAATATGATCACTTTTATAGATTACTGTTTGAGATATACATTGATATATCTTTTTTGAGATAAATCATAATTTTTTTTTATATTTCAGATTTTTTATAAAATAATATAAAAATAATTTTATAAAATATTAAAAAAATTAAAAAATAATTATGCATTATATGTTAGACTAATTTTATATTAATTATATGAATCATTAAATTATACAACATACTTTTTATATCGACTCAACCAAATAGAATGAGATTGTTAAAAAGAAGAATAGACATTTGATCGAGATAGCTCGGACACTCTACTTGGTAGGAGTGCTTCAAAATATTTGTTTTTGGAGATACAATTTTAACTATGTTCATTCTTATCAATTAAATGTCTATTTCTATTCTTTCTTATCATATACAAATTTAGATCATACATTATATATAGATTTTTAAATTTTTTTCTTAGAATTTATAGATATACTCATTTTAATCTTGAGTATAAATATTTTTTACTGGAGATTGGTCAAATTTTAGTAAGTATAAACAATATTTTTTTTAACTAGATTTTTTTTAATAAGTATAGGAAGAGCATGCATCCAAATATTGTACTTAGATTTATTACACTTCCCCTCTTATCTGTAGTCTTGTTTGACCCATCAGTTAGTATAAAGTGTCACCTGATGGATATATTTGAGCATGATGATATCTAGAATAATGTTACCCTCACAAAATTAACATAATCTATTATTAAGTTTAAATTATATTGATTTTGGAGAGAATGAGTAATCACAGGTAGGGAGATCTTATTCATGCCATTTGACACAATAGTCTATGAGTCTTTATTAGTATAGACTCATATTGGGTCGGTAACTAAGAGATTTAGATCATTTAGAACTTACAATCTATACCAAGAGAGATATACATACCCAACTTATTCAAACTAGAGACGAGTCTGTCAAGGAATCAAATGATATTGTATTTAATTTTTCGGATCTTGACCTTTTAATTGATCACTTGAATAGACATAAGAGCTGTACGCAATACTTATTTTCACAAGTTTTATTGTATTCTCATTATACTTATTATTTATTTCTTTTATTATTTTTCATGATGATACTAAGATATCTAAGTCTCTTTTTAAGATATTATCTCATCTTAGATGATGTCAGACCTTATTGGAAGAGATGCATATATTTTATTCTAATGGGACCTAAGAACTCATACCATAATTTTAGAAATGTTTGTTATTGGTTATACATAAGTGTTCACTATAAAAATAGGCCTAGATGGGAAAATATATTATCTCAAGGTAAACTTGCACTGAGATGATTCACTATATTTGATATGAACTTTTAGTACACTTACTCTCCAATGGATAAGATAGTCTCAATATACATTCTTATTTCTCTTGAAATAATTAATAAGTAGATATATATTAGCTATATGTGAAGATTGTATTTCTTCATGATACTTTAGTGGAAGAAGTGTGTATGGAGTAGCTACCTAATTTTTGAGCAGTACAACTAGATGCAATTTATAGACTGTAGAATGCATTTTATGGCCTAAAATAATTATTGAGAGCTTAACTTGTAAAAATTTAATAAGCAGTCATTTTTTTTTAGTTACACATGTGTATTATTAATTTTTCTTTATTTTTCTGAAAGAATTTAGATGATAGAATAATTTTTTTGATTGTCTGAGTGAATAATATTCTGATTTATTGATGATGATGTATTGCAGATCATTCAATTCAAGGAATATTTTTATGCATAGTTTCAGATGAAGGGTCTTGTGAGACTTAAATATTTTTTTAGCATAGAGATGACTTAATCTATGAGAGGTATTATCTTAATCATAAAGAAGACATACACCTTATTCTTTTATAGAGGTTGATCTTTGAGTTGTCCTTCAACATATATTCTAAGTGATCTAAGATCTGATTTTACTTATGACGTGATCTCTTCAATTGAATTTATTATTTATATTAAAATTATAAGAAAAATTAATTATCTAATTTTGATCAAATAAGATATAATATATGCTATCAGTATAGTTATTTTTTTTATAGATTTTTCGTGGCAAGTTCATTTTGATGTAATTTTTTGTATATTGAGGAATGTGAAGAAGTTTCTAAGACTTCGATTCTTTTTAAGTTGGTTGAGTATTTAGATTTGAGTTGGGCACTATAATGCACTAAGAGGAGATGTATGATAAGTTTTTGTATTTTTTTAAGAGTTTATATTGTTTCCTGAAAAAGTGAGAGATAGACAATTATTTTGAGTTTTAGTTTAGAAGTAGATTTTAGCGATGATAAAATTACTTGTGAGATATTTTGAATGCATCTTCTTGAAAAGATTAGATATGTATTCTTTTTATTCATTATCATAAATAATGCTATTCAGACAATGAGACATATAATTTTTAATATAGTATTTCATAAGTGAACAAATTACATAAATATGAATTATTTATTCCTAGAGGTGTCCAATGGGTCAGGAAGCTTGGGCCTGCCCCAAGGCACGACCCAACTCAACAGTGCCTATCCCAGCATAGCATGGTCTAGAACTGTGACTGGGCCCGTGTCGGGCTGGCTCGAGGCATGGCTCATGCCATGCTGTGTTGATGTAACCCAGGCCTCATGTCGAGCCAGGCACGACCTGGTACCTTGGCCCGAAAGTATGGTTCATTGGTACGACCTGAATCGTGCCCTGCTCACTAGCCCCGGATGGCTGGATCTTGGGCTGGTGTTCGGGTGAGTCCATGTCTGAACTTTGAAGTCTTAACGAGTGAACTCGATCGCCTGTACTTTCTATGGATTTCAAAAGCCGAAACTTCTAAAATCTGTGATCATTGGGTCGGTTCGATGGTCAAACCGACCAAACGGTAAAAAAACATGCACTTTAAGCTGTTGGATTTGGCCCTAATGGCTAGGGGCAGAAATCCGATGTTTGTCATGATTCTGCCTATTAAATATACTAAAAAAATTTTAAAAAGTATAAAAAAAATATATATTTTAAAATTTTTTATTTTTCAAATTTTTATATATTTAAACCCTCTCATTTTAAATTTTATCTTATCTCTCTCTCTCTCTTGTATTATTTTTTGTTTTCTCGACTCTTATCTTTTTTTTTCTCTCTTTCTCTCTCCGTCTCTTCTTTTGGTTTTGACTTTCGAGACTTGGTGAGGAGTGCAGATTATTGATTGCGATAGAGAGATCATAAAACAAATGAGAATTTATGCATTATGTGCATTAATTTTTAAATTTTGTTTAGTTTAGTCTATTTTATTTTATTTTTAGTTAAAACTTTTAGTTTAATTAATATAAATTAATATTTAATTAAAAAATAAAATTTATAATATAATTAATAAACTAATAAAAAATTAAAATGATAAATAGTAATTATAATGAAAAAATGAAATTAATTTAATCTTAAACATATAAAATTTTAATTTGGATAATGATAACCCTACAAAAAGGTTTGAGTCCATTGAAACTTTGATTTCTCTCGTCATTTTGACCCAAATATCTAAAAAATAAAAATCTAGAAAAATTAATATTCTATACTTACTTTAATATTATACACCATACAAATATTAGGGATGCTGATGAAGAATCAACACAATACAAATATTATAAAAAAATATTAACCTGTAAGAGTTCATGTGAGACTGAACATTTAAGATACATGTCGAATAATATATTAAAAAATATGGTGCATTAGATCCTAAGCAAACTTAACTCAGCGGTGGGGTCTTTGACGTTGGATTCAATTCCATTTCTATGTTGATCCCCTTCATATACCGCAACGAGTTAGGGAGGAAAACATGACCAAACTGATCACTACGATGAGTATTCCGATTAGATTTTTGGATGATCCAAAGATAGTTAGTATCATGCAAACTTATTTTCAGCCTTTATATTATAAGATTCTTAGGTCCATATCTATGAATGACATACCAAAAATACTATAATTTAGAAAAAAAATAATAATTAATGAATTTAGGGAATATAGTAGAGTGGTGTCCGTGATATTCGATATCTGGACTAGTCGTGTCATTGCATCTTATGCATATCTCATCTCTCACTATGTAGATTTTAAATGGATATTTTTAGAGAATATAATATTCAAAATAAAATATATAGTATCACATTCAATAATGAATCTAATAATGGAGTAACCATAAATATGTTTGTTAGGATTATTAGAGACGAGCCATTAGGAGAGATTTTCTATGTTAGATGTATGTGTCATGTTATTTACCTCATAGTACAAGCGGAGTAAAAAATATTTCTCTCGTTTTAAAAAATATAAGTAATTCACAAAAATTTTTTTCTACGCCTTGCAAATAATAGAAGTTTGATAGTCTTTGTTTGTTTGCGGGTTTAAAAAATAAGAAATTTCAATTGAATGTGAGACGCTGTTGAAATTATACTTACATGATGTTGGAGTCATGTGTTTGATACCAACATATGATATCTGACTACGTCAATAGTAAGAGTGACGAACTTATTATTGACGATAATGACTGGGCTACAAAAATTTTATTTATGAAATTTCTGAATGTTTTTTATGACATAACAGATATATGTTCTTTAGTTTATGTTCTCATGACTTGCATTGTACTTAGGTGTATATGTAATATTAGTAACATGTTTAAGAAATTTAAAGATGACATGATATTTAGTGATATAGTTGTTAAGATAAAAATCAAGTACTTAAAGTACTGATTCACTATTCTTTCTCTTTATTGCCTGATTGCCTCCATAGACCATTGGGTTAAGGTGGAAGAGATAGATAATATTTTGATATATATATATCATTGTATATATCAATTTACTTAAACTAGAATTACCAACGTGAAGGGTTCATTCACGAGAACTTAGCTGATCGATTTACATACTTTGATACTAGGTATGATAGTAGTAGTAGTCAGACTCTCAATATGAACATGTATATCATATTGGAGTGAGAGAGAAATGACAGATTGAACTGTTGAATAGGAGCGAGCTGTTTCGGTATTTAGATACTGATTACTTCTCAATTCTATCACATACTAATAATAAGAATCTTCATATTTTATAGTGATGAAAAATATATGAGTCCATATATTCTGTACTTTCTAAGATGACACGAGGATTTACTGACTTATACGGTGTCGAGCATAGTATCTGAGTCTATTTTTGTTGTTGTAGTGAATATGATTTCTGATATGAGATTGAAATTATTGTCATGTATTATTGAGACATTACCATGAATGAAGGATTGAGAGTATTTGAGCTTGGGTATCCAGGATCGTACTACAATTGTATTAAGAGCGGGAGAGTTGGTTGTTGATAATGATTCATGAGACTTTGATGACAATTGATGATTGATATCGAGCATACTATATTGCCTACGGCCTATCATTAGTTATACTATCATACGTTTATGAGATTAATTATTTTTGGATTGATTTTGTTTATTTATTTTTGTCATTTAAGCTTGTTCTTTTTATTGTTATTGTTATTTTTTATTTATTTAGATATTTACTTATGAAATTGATATTTTATGTTTATGAGTTTATTTTTGATATTTTGATATTTATTTTTTAATAATTTAATCTTATTTAATTATTTTATTAATTACACGTATTCTTAGTTGTTAGTTGTGACTTATGATAATATTTTTTTTTTATTGTATTAATTAAATTAATTAATTAATTAATTTATTATTAAAATTTAAATTTCAAAATATATTTGAAGTTTGGGATGACCCAATTTAGAATGGGCTGAAACAGCAAAACCCGGCATGTCTCTAGCATCGGCATGTTTTGGCATGACCCGACACGATTCAACACATCCTTACATGACCCGGCACAACTCACCAAGTTTTTACATGACCTGCACGACCCTACCCAACTCAGTAAGTCTAGGCAATACTCATCTCGAACATGGTATGAGCTGGTTTGGTGGTCATACCGGGCCGGTACTTCTTAAGCCATTCCATGCCTAACATGACATGGTTACTATACCAGGCTGTGACGGGCATGACACGGTGGCTGATTTTGCCACCAAAAAACTGGTTGGCTCATGCCGGCCCGACTTGTTTGACACCTCTAATTATTCCAGAGGGAAAAAATTTGAGTTAGATCATTAATACAATGTACATTTAAATAACAAAATAGTCAACATAAATTTTTATGAAGGTATTGAATAGATTAATATATTTATTTTTTCTTCTAAATTTGATATTGTCTATTTGTACACATTAGCTTGATAAGATACATTTCACTTTTTTTTTAATTTTTAATTTTTTGTATTTTTGATTTGAGTGCTTGATTTTTATGTTGTCCCATTATTTATATTCATTATGGAAGAGTATTTGATATATGATTTTTTTAGAGTGTTATTATATCTATTTTTAATTATTATATTATTTCAATAATAATTATTTTATTTGTCAATGGATAATTATACTTGTGGTTTTTCTAGATAAATTTTTCTTATCACTAAACATAAATACTTTTTTAGCCACCTCACTCAACACTGACATTTTTACTAAGAATTAATTAATGTGGTAGAAACTAGAAACTTCATTGATTATGTAGTTTTACAAAGCACAAGGTGCACCTAGGTGCCACACTTGCATCCCACATGAGGCATGTTCATGGTTGCTAGGCATACTCGTTTTGATATTTTTTTATTTTTTAAAATGATCATTAAATATAATCATATAAATGAAATTTAAAGTAAAATGAATTTTATATATTATTATTTCAAATATATTAATATAATTCAAGTAAAAATAAAATATGAAAACATACTTATAGATGACTATGATACATTTTGTATATTTCTGAGTAGTAAGATGAGTGACAAAGCTTGTTGTACCTAAACATTGAGAAGTGACAGGTGTTGTTTTACTGGCTAGAATAATTGTTTATTTCTCTTCAATAAGAGTCACAGAGTGAGAACTCAATGTGGATCTCTAAATGATTTTGATAGTCGATTCGTCATTCTCACTAATTTATATTATTTTTGGTCTATTTTCTAAAAATAATTCTCAAAAACTTTCTTGTATTACTTGTCGTATTATAATGTGTCACTTTTCTTCATTGTGTTACTCTTCTTCATTCTCTATTGTGACTGATGCTTCTTCAACTGTCAATACATGTTGAATGAGATGTATTTCTAGTAGATCTCAATCTGTCTCATGTATATTGAACTGACCGGTAATATAACTTTAATATTATCTAAAACTCTCGATTACCCAAAATTTCCTTGTGTAATGCTAAAATTATTAAGTAATGAATATAGAAATATCTTGCAAAGAACTTGCTCAATTTGTTTTAACTTTCCCTGACACATCATCCTCTGTTAGTAAAACCCCTTATACCTGCATAATTAATTTAGTGAAGCTACGTGAGTAATGATTTGTTCCACCCCAATAGGCTCCTTTAGTTTCAATCATATAAGTGGTGAAATAGTCATATATTTGCATCCACTGGGATGAGTACATTGATACAGTCAACTCCTATAGGAGTTTGAATGTTGTGTAAGATGAATAGATAGAGATAGATGCTATCTTTATAAATTATTTCATGATAATAAATAAACGAGAGTCAATCTATAGCCAAGTTTTTTTTTTCTCACAATTAGGAAATTTATTCATTTGTGATTTGTTATCCCTTGACTAAAAAATTATGTTCAAATTATGTCTGATTTCAATACAGTAATAACTAAAATTTTGACTCTCAATATATAAATAATTGTGTCACAAAAAAAAATCAAATGAGTCATAAATATCAATGTTCACTTTGCAAACACTACACTTTGCTATGTGCTTATGTTTTATGCACATTTTTTTGCACCTGTGCACTCTTCTACTGTCACATGTCCGTGCATCTTTTGCGCACACATTACACGTGCACTATTACACATGCGCACACATGATGCATGCATGTGCATCTGTGTTATTTTAGATGCATGCCTCATGACAAATACCTCATGCCAAAAAAATGCTAGGGTATGATTATGATATCATGTAGAAAAACTAAACCATAAAATTTTCTCACTAAAAAATTTAATAGAAAAATTATAATATATAATTATTGTTTTGGACTGGAGCAACTTACATATTGGATGCATACACATATGATTAATAAATAAAATAAAAATATAAAGTATTGGTAAATCATAAATAAAAAAAATAATAATATATGTGAAACACATTATTTTCTATATATCTTTATTATTAGGTTGAAGCGACACCATAATTGTGCACCTCATTTTTCCCAAACATAAATTATGCTATGCCGAGCTTGAAACTACTCAATCTAAACAAGTTGAAATTTTGATGATGCAAACATACTTAACTATACAAACTTTCCAAAAAAATAGGTAACTAGTTATATATTTCATATTTGAGTTTGATATGTTGGGATGTGTACAAATTGACTCATTACTTGATTTGAGGATAGATTCATGCGAATATAGTTGAAAATTATAGGAAAAAATAACTATCTAATGATTATATATTTTCTATCTCAATGTAATCTAGTTACATAGTTTATTTTTTTATATGTTTGAGAATTTTATGAAAATCTAATTATCTAATGGTTACTAGTTTATATATTATTAATTTTATAAGTATAATTAATTATTTTTTAGATTTTCGTAATTAGATTTATATATAGTTTTTTGGGTTGTTAAACATGTGAAGAGAGATTCAAGAGTATTATATTTAGAGAATATGAACATAATTTAGTGAAAACCTATTTAGATTTTAACTGGATTCCTGTAATTATAGAAAAGAGATTTATCACAAGGTTTAATATTTTTCTTGAAAAGTAATCTTATTTATTGAAAAAATAAATAACAAATTGTTATTTCCAGATTGTGTATTGATGTAAAGTATATAACAATAATATCATTCATTTGTTAGTTACAATGGAGCTTTCATTTTTTTAGTAGATCTTGTCTTATCAATAATGGTATTGTTGTTATTAAATGATATTAACCTTGTAGCTCAGCACATTGCTGCAAATATAATGTTCATGAACAAATGAGATATATTGAGATTGATTGTTATTTTATATGAATGAAGATATATGATATTTTTCTAGCTATAACCAATGTCTTCCGATGGTCAAATTAATTATATATATATATATATATATATAGATGCTTATATGATTGTAGATGTTTTTCATTTTTTTTTTTAAAGTTGAGAATTTATAATATATACGCACTAATTTGAGGACAATGTTGTGATGTTTTTTATTTTTTATTTTATTTATTTATTATCTATTTTTTCTTTGCTTGTATGGGAGCACCAACATGTGGGTTGCTCAAATCATAGCTATATATATGTCTCTACTTCTTTTTGTGGTGGAATAAATTATTTTTGTTTTTTTATAACGTAATGTAATCATACACTTTTAATATTAGTGTTTTTTCAAGTTTTTATTAAGAACTAAATTAGTTGTGTTGCCAACTCATTTTAAATTATTGTTTATAAGTAAATTCTTTTTGATCCGCACCCCATTAAAAATCAAAGTTTGTTTCATAGGATACTAGTTTGGACAAATATTTTATAAGAGAATCAAATTGTTTTAATGTTTTCTTAACTTCTTTTGAACTCACACACACACACACACACACACACACACAAAACAACTTGAGAAAGATTATTGATCTTTTGAGATATTTTTTTGATTAATGAAAGAATGAATTTATTTCGCAAAGGAATTTCATATTATAATCAGGGAAGAAGCTCCTGGAAAAAAAGTGTGTGTTGGTAGAACCATGTTGATCTCTCACGAGAAGGAATTCAATCTTTTTCTGCTGACACCTTTCTTTCCATGCTAATATTACTGATAATTCTGTTTTCTTTATCATTTGGAGTTTTTAGAGGAATATCTTAATATGGATTGTGTTTTATTTATTGTATCAAGATATTTTTTTTTTTTTCATTTTATTTCAATTTTAGTAATGAAAAAATAATAGAGATAAATTGTGTTGGTGTAACTTTTTTATGTAAAGGAGTTGATGCATTCACTTCACTATCATATTTTCAGTTGGCTTTAAGTTAATGCAAGGAAACAAAACTAAACTTGCCATTTACTTTACTTATAGAAAAAGGCCGTGATTAAGCCATTTATTCGAAGAGCTACCAAATGTCTCATCTTTACTAGATAATTAATCTGTTTTAACTTTAGGCCTATCCATTGCTTCTATTTGTATCTGATGCTTTTTTACCTTTTATGGGTCTCACAGTTCTCTCCAAATGCTTGTGGACATCAATCTGGCTGAAGAAGCGATCTTGAGATTGCTTTTGGCTGTCATTTGCATAATGTATGGAAGAAATGGCTCTGATATGGAACTCTCAGCTGCCTCAAGGTAATACATTTGACAGTGAGGTTTAAATTTATCACTCCTAATTATTTAGTTGCTCATTTGAAAGTTAGTTTATTTTATTACAATAATTGTGTATGAATAACATCTCTACAAATAACATTTAGATATTGGTATACATAAATTTGATTTTTTAATACATATAATTGTACATATTGTTGAGGTTTTATATTATTTGTTATTTTATTTTATTATTTTTTTGTTAGTCTTAATGAGAGCACCTGATATGTGGGTTGCCCGATCTTGATTATTTTTATATTGTTACTTTTGGATTTTAGAATGAATGGGAATACTTTTTTTCTTCTCTCATTTCTCTTTTTTTTTTTCCTTAACCTTGATGGGGTCCCAAAACTAAATATGGTATAAGAGGGCATTTGCAACCAAAAATGGATGGTACACAGTGATGTGTGTGGCAGCACACTATGTGCTAATATCGGTGGCATTTGGTATCGATAATGGTGGTACTATCATTTCATGCAAGTAAAAGTGAGCTTTTCACACATTTCTTGCTACCATGGTGCCATGGATATTGGTCACTAGATGTGCGACAGTGGTTTCATTGTGGTGCATTGAGTTTGCGGCAGTTCAGATGTTAGTTCCCATGGTGGTTTGTGTGGTGGCGTTGGGGTAATGTTGTGGTGGTGCATTAAATATTTGTGAGCCCCTTATCAAAAAATGATTGTAATTAGTATGATATTATAGAGAATAATCTAGTGGAAAGTTTACACACACACACACACACACATTCATTCTGAGATAATTTGGTGAGAGTTTGGTTCTTTGGTCAAGTATATATGAGATATATTTTGGATGAATTGCTCGAGTTTGAGCCAGATATTTGGATGGTGATTGGTATATGTTATTGGTTCATTTATGATAATTAATTGATTCAAGTATGATTAATACATATATATGATTTTAGTTGTGTAAGAAGTTTTGAGAATTTGTTATGTTGATATACTCGTCTGAGATATATTTCTTAGATGATAGTATTACGCAGTTGCTTTTATACTTATTGGTTGATTAAGATGAGCTGACTCATTATGTGACTTGTACATATTGTTTGAGAGGATTACTGAGGTGAAACTTGAATGACATACTTTACTATTTTGAGAAGTTTAGGTAATCAAATTCATAATTTTTTGTACTCATATTTATTAGAGGAGTGATTTACCATTTAGCACACAGAATCTTAGTGAAGATATTTTGGTTTTCTTAGAGATTTATTAGTAGGTGATTCTGGTGTTTTTCACTACAACTAAATCGAGCAGAATTGAAATAATTTGTCAGAATGTTAAAATGTCTTCTTCATATGATGATAGTGAAAGAGTTGGTAGCAGGGGCTCTGAGAGGGTGGAAACTAATAATGATTTATTATTTGTGTGAAGTTGAGGCACACTTCGGAGAGACATTTGATGTCGCATCTCTATGGGCTACTAAATCCATTAGGCTGAATCTTTCATGTATATTCCTACAAATCTTGTTATGCTTATTTATGATCTTTTATGTGTATACATATAAGTTTTGTTATGCTTATTATTGAAGAATATTTTAAACCTTTTTTTGGACACTGCTAGTTCTATGCAAGATGCTTTTATTTTTTATATTTTTTCTCACCATCTCATTGTAAACTATTGGTTATATATTTAAAAGCTAATACTTATGCTACAAGCTATCACAACTTTTTTATTTATTTTGTGAAATTTTGAGTTTTTTATATTGTTGTGACAAATCACATCGTTTTATGAGTCGCACGGCATGACGACGTCAATGTTGAGTCTTTTTTCTTGATATATATTTTATTTATATCCGTATTTTGTCATAACTTATTTTTAATATATTAGTTTACTAAGTAACTAGATTGTGATATTATTTTTTTCTTTTTATAGTGTTTTTGTTTAGGATTAATATACTATGCAAATGACTTCCCTAGAATTAAGCGAGATGGATATTAATTATTTTTCTCCACCCATAGGTGTCCTTCTAGGTACTTAACTATCATTAATCAACTAATTATACATTATCAATTTGGTTGTTTATTGTTGGATAATATGAAGATCTTGGAGATGATATTAAGATAGTAATTTCTATTAACTATGAGGCTTATCAGTTTGAAAACCATACTATTCTTCATATTTAACATGTGAAGATGATAGGAGAAATCTATTTTATCTAATTCATTAAGTTGTTTGTCAATATTGTAGGATGATCATACATGGTGGTCTAATATATTTTTATTGATGATTGTATATTTTTAAAGAAAGATTTTAATTAGTCTATTTTATGAAATTTTATTATAAGGATAATTTTTTAAAATATATTTTTATTGATTTTTTTTATTTTTTTGAGGAGAATGAGATAATTAATCTAATATTCTATGTTGATAATGAGATTGTAAATACATATCATTGAGATACTAGCATGCATGAAGTATTTCGAGAATTCAAGGTTGAACATCCAAGATCGAGCTGGAACAAGATCGAAGGAGTTATTAATAGATGATGACTTTTTGAACTTTGAGGATATTGAGTCTACCACTAGTGATACCATTAGATACTTATGCGATGATAATCATTTACATACAATTGACATTGTGATTGAACTTGATTGACGATTATTATATGGCGTTATTTTATTTTTAGGTAGATTGGATGCTGAATTTTTTTTGTTATATTTTATTATAAAAATTTTGTTAATAATTTTTTTTATTATGATTTATCTAAAATTATGTCTAACTCTTAATGGACAAAATAAAAATTTAAAATCATAAACAGGTCAACCAAGCTGGCAGCCTCCAGACATGACCAGACAAGACCAAACATGAATCAAGTCATGCAGTATCGGGCAGAGTATGATTTCCTTTAAATAACTTAAATAAAAAATAAGTCTTTCTTATTGATACAAAAACTAATATGAGATATCAGATACTATTTAAGATGATAAATAATATTTGGTTAATTAAAAATTTTGTGATTAATACCTTTTCTCCCCAAAAATTATTTAGGAATACATTTAGGTAGTATAAGTGGATAACTCATCATAACTAAATATCAGTCTTTTATTTAGTAAATTCATTCTGGTTCAAGAATCTTTTATTTGAAATTATATTGATTACAGTAGAAAAAGTAGACTTCAATATCATGCTTAGCACCGATGAGTTAGTAAATCTCGTGTCATTTTAGATAGTGCGGGATATGTAAACTCATGATTTTCACCTTCATAAAATATTATGATTCTTGTTATCGTTATATGATAGGATTGAGTAATAATTGGTATCTAAGTATCAAGACAGCTGATTTTTATTCGATAGATAACCTCACCATTTCCCCATCACTAATTGGATATATAAGTCTTCGTCTCTGAATATGGTTTTCATATTCTTACTCGGAGTCTGACTACAAGTCCACAACTACTATCTTACTTGGTATTATTGTATGTAATTAACTTAGTCAATTTTTCTTGAATTAATTATTCATATTGGTGTTAATGGTTCATATGTGAGGATATGTATGTCAAAATATTCTATATTTATTTCATCTTAACCATAAGGTCCAAGCATGCACTCAGATAATAAAGATATAAAATAATGAACCAATACTTTAAGTACTTGATTTTTATCCCAACAGTCATGTAACTAAATGGTGGGGCATCTCTAAACTTCTAAAATTTGTCATTAATATTGCATATACACCTAAGTGTAATGCAAGTGGTGAGAGTATAAACAGATTAACACATGTTCATTATGTCATAAAAAATCTTTAGGAATTTCATAAATATAATTTTTGTATCGTAATCTGTCTTCAATAATAAGTTCATTACTCTTACTACTAATGTAATTGGATATTACGTGTTTATATCCAACACATGATTCTAAAATTAGGTAACTATAATTTCAATGGTGTCTTACATTCATTTAAAATTTTTTTTAGACTCGCAAACACATAGAGATTATCAAACTTCTATTGTCTGTTAGGTGTCTGAAAATATTTTTGTGAATTTCATATTTTTTTATTATGAGAAAAATAACATTAATTTTTGCTTATCCTATCAGGTTAATAATGTGATGCATGTATCTAACATGAATTTTTTTTTCTAATTGCTCATCTCTAATGGTCCTACCAAATATATTAATCACTATTTCATAGTTAGATGCGTTATTAAATGTAATACTAAATATTTTATCTTGAATATGATAATCTTTAAAGATTTTTATCATTTACTCATATATGACATGATCATTATGAAGATGAATAATCTTTAAAAATCCTAAAATTTTTTATTAATTATCTATCTAGAGTCTACATAGTAGATAGTGAGACATGTAAATGATGTATCGTTGTGACTAGTCTAAATATTGAATGTCACAAAGATCACGCCATAATATTTTCTATATTTATTAATTATTATTTGTTTTTTTAATTTATAATATTTTGGTATGTTGTTTATACACGTGGATTTATGAGTCATATGATATGCATGTTAAAAATAGGTCTACATGATACTGATATATTCTAGAATTTTTTAAAAATATAATCGGGTGACCAATCATAGTGATCAGTTTGATTCTGTCTTTTCTCTTTAATTCATTGTAGTATATGAAATGAGTCAATAAAAAAACTTTTCTAGATCCAACTTTAAAAATCCCACCATTCAATCAGGTTTGCATATGATCTATTGCACCATATTTTTGATACAATGATTATTATGTTCTTTTTGGTGTTCAGTCTCATACGCACTTCAACATGTATATTTTTTTATAATATATATATATTGTGTTGATTTTTTATCGATATCAAAGTATTTTTATTTTATATTATGTTAAAGTGAGTCCAAATTACAAATGATATTCTAGTTTTTTACTTTTTAGATGTTTAAGTTTTAGTTGAGGTCATGAGAGAAAAAATGATTACGGGCTTAGATTTTTTTTTAGGATTATCATTATTAATATTATCTACGTCTATATTAATATTAAAGTTCGTTATTATTTTATTTATTATTAGTCATTTATATATTTTTTAGTTTATGTTCTAATTTTTATGTTAAAAAATAAATTATATTAACAAAAATACTTAGTTTATGGAGACGGAGAGGCGAGAGAGAGAGATAGAGAGAAAAAAATATAATTGTTAGCTTGCACCCGGTTGGTTAGGTAAATATAATGAAATTGAAATAAAAATACCAAATCTCGAATCCATGTTTTTTAAGATTTAATTAATAAAAAAACTTCTAAATTTTTAACTTTAGCGAGAGAGAACTGAGATTAGAGAGAGAGAGAAGAGAGAGTTGAGAATTGAGAATGAAAACCCAACTCTAAAATTATTTATAAAGATTTTTCTTAATTAAAAAAATATATTTTTTATTTTTAAATTTTATAAAGGGCAGAAACTTGAAGGCTGTTGGATTTCTGTCCTAGCCTATGGAAAAAAAAATCCAACGGCTAGGATCTTATTACTTTTTTTTTATTTTGTTCCCGTTGTCGTTAGCCATTTTTTAGGTAGGGCCTCAACCTCAAAAGTCTAAAAGGTTGTTTGGAGATGGCCATCAGGATGACTTGGGCTTGGGGCTTGAGCTGGGGGGAAGGGGGGGGGGGGGGGGGGGGGGGTGTCTGTATGCACTTGGGGCGTGCCCCACAGACGTGCACGGTCAACCACGTGGTGGGGGTTTAAAAAATTGTATTATTTTTTAAAAATGGACCAGACATGTTTGGCATGGGCCAAATGGATTGTGCCTACTTTTTGGTCTATGGTTCTGTGTCATGGTAACCGTGGCAATGATCTAGACATCCATGTCATGCCTGACTTGGCATAAGGCACAACACCCCCTTGGCCCAGTTTGGCATGAGTTGTGTCTTGGGCCATCGTGACTTGGGTTCATGCATGGTTTTGTACCGTGCTCTGCTAGGCCAGGAATGACTTAGTCGGGCTGTGTCTCATATCGTGCCTTGTCTCATATCATGTCCGGGCTGCCCGTCCCACTCTCCATCTCTAGGAAATATGCATCAAATTATTCTTATTTTTATTGATGTGAATTAATAGCATAATGTATGATGTTAGTAGTATATTAATAATATTTTATGTATATGAGATGATCATTTAGGTATATCTCAATTGAATTTGATTTTATAAATCGATTTCAAGACAAAAGATTTCCTTCATCTTAAATATATTTTTGGTATTAAGGTTGCATACTCAAAAGGTATAATTTTTTTTAGAGGAATTATATTTTTAAATATTTTATTGATCTTGATATTTTTGTATGTGCATCAGTTGACTTACTATTTAATCTGAGTGTAGGCTTATTTATAAACATTAAATTTTTAGTTTATTTTTTTAGATAATTATCTAAAAAAATAGTATAATTAGTTATTATATAATTAAATTATCTAACAATTACTAGATTATATATTATTTTGAAAATTAAATTATCTAACAATTACTAGATTATATATTATTATATAATTAGTATAATTAGTTATTTTTTATATTCACATATAGACACTTGTGCATGTAATTCTCAAAATTCTCATATATGAGAAGAAGATTCTAATTGTGATTAGAGATCAAGGTTATTTTTAGATAGAGGCATACTTGAATTCTAATTGGGCTTCAATAATTTCAAAAATGAGATTTATTATCAGATTTTGTACTTCTTCTGAAAGCAAATTTTCATCCTGAAAAAAATTATAGATTGTTATTTTTAAATCTACTATATATGCAGTGTGCAAGGGTATAACATTGATTAGTTGTCAGTTATGATGAATCAAACACTTATTGGATAAGCAAAAACTTATCAATTCAGAGATTATTGTTGCTTTGCTATGATTGCCATATAACTTGATATATTATTGTTAATTCGATATTTTATGAATCAACAAAGTATATTGAGATTAATTGTTATTTTATATGAGAATATATTCAAGACAGTTCGATATTTATTATCTATTTGCCTATAACCAAGCTCATATATATATATATGAAGGGGCTTAGAGGACTGCATGCATCACTCTTTTTTAAGTTGAATATTTATGATGCACATACACTAGTTTGAAGAGTGTGTAGAAGTTTAATATGGTCTGTTAGCTTTTTTTATTTTTCTTATTATTTTTTATGTGAGCAGCTGATATGTGCGCTACTTAGAGGTGACAAATGGGTGGAAAATGGGTTAAGTTGCCTTTGCTTGTAATAGGTGCACATAGGCATGGTGACATGACTTGGGTCATGCCGATGCATTTGGCACATGTGTCAAAATTGCTAACAATATGATATGGCTAGAGTCATCAGCTTGCTCGGACCAAATCTGGTTCGAGAGACAAAATAAACTTGGATTGTGCCTTCGGGTTGGGCAGAAACCCAATCCAAGTTGCCACGTGATCTCATGCTCATAATTTTTTTAATACCTGACACATATATGGTGCATGAACTGCACATTTTAATTTTTTTTAATGACTATGGGTTTGTTTTGGTTGACCCATTAGAAGTCAACAAAAAAAATTCTGATCAAGACTGACATATCATTGACGCCACAATAACAAATCAAACCATTATGATGTGTGACATGTCATATGCATTCCTCACACGTGTCATGTTACTGATTTTTTTTTTTAAATTGGTGGGTGTTTGTTGGTCCTTTTTCTCAACTGCTAGATAGAATTCAAATGTTGGTTGCATTTTGTCAAGCCAATCGAAAACAGAAGAAAATATATTTTTTAAAATTACAATTTTTTATAAAATTGGTAGATACTTATATTTTTCATCAAATAATAATTTCTTCATTTTGATTCTTTATGATTCTCAAAAATTTAAAGTCACTTTTTTGTTTTTTTTTATTTAATATAATATAATTTTTATATAAACTTTGAATAATTGTAATTATCTATTGTGTCTTGTCTATCGACCAACTAAATTGCAGAATTCTTGTATTGGTTGTATAAATGCAAGTTCTATTTAATTTTATGTATATTTACAAAACTCATTTTTATTTTATATTTTAGAGTTAAAACTATAGAGTTTAGGAGAACTAATATTAACAATTGATAATATATTCTTCTTTCACTCTTAATGACTTTATATGATGTTGATTAATATAAAATGGAACATAATGAAATTATTAAAAATGAAATTAATATTCTATATGATATTAATTTGGATGACAATAATACAAAGGAAAAGATCAAAATTGATTTATTTTTTAGTCATAGGTCTCTTTAAACATTTAAAAATTCTAAGCTTAATAGATAAATGTATAATATAATATATGCAATATATGTAATATATGTTTGAACATATATAATACAATTAAAAAAATATTAGAGGATTTAAAAAATATGAAATGCTATATGTTGTGAAAAAAATATATAATTACAAAACTAGTAATTAGATTGAACATTTGAAGAGATTTGTCAAATAATGTAACATAAAATATGACCTATTAGATTTTTGGCAAACCTAGCTTATTTTGAAACTATTGAATTTGAACTTACTTTAGGTTCAACAATCTCATTTATTTATTACTATGAGATTAGAAGAGAGAATAAATATAATAGTTGCAAGTGTGAGTATTTTGTTTTAATTTGCTGAATATCTTTTAGTTATTCATTGTATGTAAAAATATATTTAATCATCATATTGTTGGATTCTTAGATTGATGTGTAGAATTGATATTATTAAAATTATAAATTTGATAAATAATTAATAAATCATGATATTAGAAAACTTGATAAAATGAGATCAATTATGTCTGATATATGAATTAGTAATGATATTATTTTTTGTATATATGTTATCGTCTATTATGTTAATTCTAATTATAAATTAAATCAAAAAATATTAGAGTTTTATAATATATTATATTTTCATGATGATATTATCATATATGATAGTCTAATGATTATGTTTAAAGAGTATAAAATATATAATAAAATATATAATATTATATTTGATAATATTATAAATAATAATAGTATAATAAGTTTATTTGTAACAACCATCAGAGGGATCCAATATTTGAGATTTTTGTTATTAGAAATAAATATTACATCATAAACTTAATATTACAAGATGTTAAAATTAGTTCTATATTCATTAGAAATTATTCAAATTTTATTAAACAGTAATATAATACCTAATAAAAAAGAAAAGTTAATAGTTTATAAATCAGTTAGCCTAAAAATTTTTAATGTATGAAATATCTTTGGAATTTAATATAATTAATGTTGAATTTATTTGTCAGTTATTTATATCATATTTGATTTTGTTAATAGTACAAATTTTTACTATATCATATAAATCAGTCATATAAATATTTTTTAAGATATAATGAACTTGTTTTGGTTTGTATATGCTCTTGTATCTTGCATTATGTATAAGTGAATATGCAATATTAATAGTGTGCAGACACAATACAAAGTATTAAGTTGAAAAGAAAATATTTAAATACTTTATGATTATTTTATACTTTATTACTTAGTTGCCTATATGAAATTTTGAAAAAATTATGAAAATAATATTTAAATATTATTTATGAACCTATCACAAGAATTATGATAATCATAACTAGCTAATGAGTAGGAAAATTAATATCATATTTGAAAATTATGAATTATTCATTTAATTAGCTATGAGGTAAATGATGATGTGATTCATTGTATATATGTGAGTTATTGAAATATTTTGATATTGATTATTTTTCTATTTTGTCTTATGATAATGTAATAAAGTTTGACATAATAAATTGATAGAAATTATATGCCATAATTTTTGAATAATTACAAAATTTAATTTAAATATTACGTTGATAAAAATTTTATGAATTTATTTTTTTCATGCTATCTAAAATAAAACTTGATCAATTAACCCCTCTAATATTTATTATTATACTGAAGTTTACTTTTTTTGTTGATGTGAATATTATTTTAGATAATATGATAAATATTCAATTAGATATTATAAAATATTTGACATTCATAAAAGATCTGGAAGATACATTGATGATTCTTCAAGTGCAAGAACTTGAAGAACCAACCTGACACATGTCCTGCCAAGTTTAATGATTGAATTTTTTATATTCTATATTCAAAACATTAATTAATTATAATATATTTTATTTCATATTATTATTTTTTTATTTTATATTTGTAGTTTAAAATTTTTTAAATATTATTTAAATTATATATTTTTTAATTTCATATATTATGTGTTTTATAAATATGTCATGCGAGAGCAGATCGTAAGCTAGCTTGGAGGTATTGTGGCTTGAACTGAATCCATATTCATCAAAAATCATGGTCTATTAGATCCTAGAGAAACTCAACTTGGCACTGTATTTTTTGTGACGGGATCAAGTTCAGTTTCAAAGTTTACTCTCTTCATATATTCCAGCAAGTTAGGTAGGGACGACATGACCATACTTATCACATTGATGGATTTTTCAATCAGATTTTCGGAAGATTCAAGGGTAGTGCACATAATGCAGACATATTTTCAGCCTGCTTATCATAGGATTCCTAGGTTCATATCTAGGAATGACATACTAAAAATATATAAGTTAAAAAAAAAATAATAATAATGAATTTATGGCATATAGTAGAGTAGTGTCCACGACGTCCGATATCTGGACAAGTCATGATGAATTATCTTATGCATGTCTCACCAACCACTATGTAGATTCTAATTGGACTATGAATAAAAAAATTTTTAGGATTCTCTGAGATTCTCAATCCTCTTGATGACCCTATAATTTTTGAGTGAATGATGAAAATCTTTAGGTAATATAAAATTCAAAATAAAATTTTTAGAATCACATTCGATAATGCATTTAATAATAGAGTAGAGATTAACATATTTGTTAGGAATATTAGAGACACCATTAGGAGAGATTTCTCATGTCAGATGTATGTGTCACGTGATTAATCAGATTGTTCAAGCGGGTATAAAGGTGTGTTCCACCGCATTAGATAAAATATGTAATGTACTAAAATATATTCGCACTTCTCGCAGACAAAAAGAGTTTGATAGTCTTTGTTTGTCTATGAATCTTAAGAAGAAGAAATTCAAATAAGATGTGAGACATCGTTGAAATTACACGTACCTGATATTGGAATTATGTGTTGGATACGAACACGTAATATCCGACTCCATCAATAGTAAGAGTGACGAACTTATTATTAACTACACTGACTAGGCTTCTGAAATTTCATTTATGAAATTCTTGAAGATTTTTTATGACACGACGAACATGTGTTCCTCGGTTTATACGCCCACGACTTGTATTGCACTCATGTGCATATGCAATATTAGTAGCATGTTGAGGAAGTATCGAGCTGACCCGACACTCAGTCATATGGTTGTAGAGATGAAAACCAAGTACTTAAAGTACCGGTACACCGTTCAATCTCTTTATTGTCTCGCTGCATGCATGGACCCTAGGGTTAATGTTGAAGGGGTAGAAAACATAATGACTTATATTTCCTCGTGCATGAACCTAGAAGAGCCACCTGAAGGGTTCATTCACGAGAAGTCGACTGACCTGTTCACATACTACGATACTAGGTATGGTGGTGGTAGTAGTGGGACTGTGATTATAGACATGGATATCTTGTTTGAAGATGACGATTTTTCCATTCAGCTAGCGAGGGGGAAACTAGAGGTGTCAACTGGGCCGGCCTGGCACGGCACGAGGCACGACACGGTTCAGCCGTGCCTGGGCTGGCCCGGCACGGGAAAATTTCGTGCTCAGGCTAGTGTCGTGCCCGGGTTAGGTACGAGCCGAGCCGTGCGGTGCCTGGCACGTGCGGTGCCTGGCCCGTGCCGTGCCCGTGCCGTGCCCGTGCCGTGCCTGGCCCGTGCCGTGCCCGTGCCGTGCCTGGCCCGTGCCGTGCCCGTGCCGTGCCTGGCCCGTGCCGTGCCCGTGCCGTGCCTGGCCCGTGCCGTGCCCGTGCCGTGCCTGGCCCGTGCCGTGCCCGTGCCGTGCCTGGCCCGTGCCGTGCCCGTGCCGTGCCTGGCCCGTGCCGTGCCCGTGCCGTGCCTGGCCCGTGCCGTGCCCGTGCCGTGCCTGGCCCGTGCCGTGCCCGTGCCGTGCCCGTGCCGTGCCCGTGCCGTGCCTGGCCCGTGCCGTGCCCGTGCCGTGCCCGTGCCGTGCCTGGCCCGTGCCGTGCCTGGCCCGTGCCGTGCCCGTGCCGTGCCTGGCCCGTGCCGTGCCCGTGCCGTGCCTGGCCCGTGCCGTGCCCGTGCCGTGCCTGGCCCGTGCCGTGCCTGGCCCGTGCCGTGCCCGTGCCGTGCCTGGCCCGTGCCGTGCCCGTGCCGTGCTTGGCCCAGCATGGTTCGGCCCATGGCACGGCACACCGGCACAGGTTCGTCCCGTGTCGGGTGTCCCTTGAGCCTGACCCCGCGATGGCCCCTCTCGCAAAAAAGACCGTGGGTCGGGTCTAATTCGACCCGACCAGTGGTCCCCAGAATTTCGAACCGTACCGACAGGCTAGCCCGGGCGGGCCAGGCAAGGTCCGACAAGGCCTGCCGTGCCGGGCTCGACTATTTTAGACCGTGCCGGACCATGCACAACACGAAGGAACGCTCGTGCTAAAAAAAAAACGGGCCGGGCCAGCCCGGCCCGTTTGACACATTTAGGAGAAATGTAGGGATGGACCATCACATAGAAGCGAGTTTTCTCGGTATTAAATATTGATTACTGCTTAATCCTATCATATTCTGATGCTAAGAATCTTGATATATTACAATGGTGGAAATCATATGAGTTCATCTTTCCTATGCTATCTAGGATGACACGAGATCTACCGACTCCACCAGTGTTGAGCGTAACATCGGAGTCTGTTTTTTCTGTTGCAGTGAACGTGATTTCGGATAGGAGATCGAGATTACGTCTAGATATTGTTGAGGCATTGGCTTGTTTGAAGAATTGGGAGGATTCTAGGGTTAGCATCCATGATCGTGCTGGAGCTGAGATTGGGACAGGGACTGCAACCGCATTCACTGTGAAAGTGGAGGAGTTTGTTGCTGATGATTTTGATCCATATTATACTGATCTTGATGTTGCGGCCAATGATGCTCATGATATGCCGATTGACGATTGATGATGATTTACTGTTTTTTGATTTTGATGTTTTATTTTTTATTGATTGTACGCTTTATTTATATATTACGTTGAAACTTTAATTTGTTTGGTTCGGATTCTAGGGTTAGCTCGACCAGGCATGTTTGAAATCTTTAGGTCAACCGGGCCACATGCCTGGCCAGTCAATGTCTGTTACTATGGCCCATGGGCATGTAATTTTGGCACGAACTGAACCGTGCCTCGACCCCACCCCGACAGTCGATGCCCGACCTCGAGCTTGACGGATTCGAAATTCCATCGAGCCTATAACCCGAATGACTTGACTTGCAGTCTTTTTTTCCTAGCCCCCCCAACCTGAGCCTGATAGTTCCAAAAGTGAAGCTCATGGAACCAATGATTGTTTGGGTCGGTTCGATGGTCTAACCGACCCAACGGTCCAAAAAAAAATTAAAATTTCAAATCTCAACTATTGGAATTCAACTCCAACTTCTATTAGCCAGAATTCGACGATTTTAAGGATTCTGCCTAATTTTTTATTTAAAAAATTTTTTTATCAAAAAAATAATTTTTAAAAATTTATAAACCCCCATCCTTTCTCATTCAACTATTTATGTTTTCAATATATATATACATATATATATATCTCATATTTTCTCTTTTTCAGGCTTTTGTTTTTGGTTTTGCCTTTTGGGACTTGGGGGTCGTGTGGATTGTGGTGCACGTGGAGTACAAACTTCAAAAAGGCAAAATTTATGTATTTTGAATTACAATTTATATGTATTTTTTTATTTATTAGTTTTTAAGTTTAAAATTTTAAAATTTTTATTTTAGTGTTAAGTCTAATCTTTTTCGTTATTTTAATTAATTTTAAGTTATTTATCAAAATACATTATATAACACAATATAATTAAAAAAATAAAAAATAAAAATGACAAATAGTAATTTTTATTAAGAAAATGAAATTAATTATAATTTTGATAATGAAAATTTTACAGAAAGGCCTGAAACAGTCAAAACTTTAATTACTCTGGTCACCTCGATCTAAAAATTTTAAAAACAAAAAACTAGAAGAATATTAGTAGTTTGAAATCACTTTAATATAATAAAATAAAAAAATATTAGGGGTGCCAAAGAAGAATTAACACAGTATAAATATTATAAAAAAATTTTAAGCAGTAAGAGTTCGTGTGTGACTGGGTCACCTTAAAAGTTTTGCTGAACTATATACCAAAAAATATGAAGCATTAAATCCTTGGCAAACCCAACTCATCAGTGAGTTCTTTGAGGCTAGATCTAGTTCAGTCTCAAAGTTGATCCCCCTCATATACTGCAACCAGTTAGAAAGGGAAGATATGACCAAACTGATCACCATGATAGGTCTTCCGATTAAACTTTCGGAGGATCAAAAGGTAGTTAGTATCATGTAAATTTATTTTTAGCTTGCATATCATAGGAATACTAGGTTTATATCTAGGAACGATACACTAAAATATTATAAGTTAGAAAAAGAAATAATAATTAATGAATTTAAAGATTATAGTGGAGTGATGTCCGATATTTGGACTAGTCATGATGATTCATCTTATGCATGTCTCATCACTTACTATGTAAATTTTAAATGGTCACTAAATAAAAAAAATATTAGGATTCTTAGAGATTCTCTATCCTAATGATGGCCCGATCATTTTTGAATATATGATAAAAATCTTTAGAGAATATAAAATTCAAAATAAAATATTTAATATCACATTTAATAATGTATCTAATAACGAAGCAGTGATTAACATGTTTATTATGAGTATTAGAGATGAAACATTAGGAAAAATTTTTCATGTTAGATACATGTGTCATGTCATTAACTTGATAATACAAGCAGGGATTAAGTACGCGTCCTCACTTTAGAAAATATACGTAATTCACTAAAATATTTTCGCATGCCTTGCATATAAGAAGTTCGTTAGTCTCTGTTTGTTTGTGGGTCTAAAGAAGATATTTCTATCGGATGTGAGACACTATTAGAATTACATATACTTTATGTTGGAGTCTTGTTGGATACGAATATGTGATATCCGACTATGTCAATAATAAGAGTGACGAATTTATTATTGATGATAATAACTGGGCTACAGAAATTTTATTTATGAAATTTCTGAAGATTTTTTATTACACGATAAACATGTATTTGTTAGCTTATACTTCCACTACTTTCATTGCACTCAGGTACATATGCAAAAATAGTTGCATTTTTAAGAAATTTTGAGATGACCCTACACTTAATAATAAGGTTGTAGAGATGAAAACTAAGTATTTAAAGTACTAGTCTACCATTTTATCTCTTTATTGTTTGAATGCCTATATGGATCATATGGTTAAAGTGGAAGGGGTAGAGAACTTATTGACATACATATCCTCGTACAAGAATTAGGAAGACTAGCCTGAAGGGTTTATTCATAAGAATTTGATTGAGCTTTTTACATACTATGATATTAGGTATTATGGTAGTAGTAATGAGACTCTGAGTATGGACATTGATACTATATTATGAGACGATAATTTTTTCATTCAGGTAGTGAGGAGGAAACGATGAGGTGAACTGTCGAATAGGAACGAGCTGACTCCGTACTTACATACTGATTACTGCTTAATTCTATCATATTTTTATAATAATAATTTTGATATTTTATAGTAGTTGAAATTATATGAGTTTACCTATCCCTTGCTATCTAAGATCACACGTGATCTACTGACTCCTCCGGTATCGAGTGTATCATCGAAGTCTATTTTTTCTGTTGCAGTGAATATGATTTTGGATAGGAGATCCAGATTATGATCAGATATTATTTAGACATTAGCAATTTTGAAGAATTAGAAAGATTCGAGCTTTGATATCCATGATAGTTATGAGATTGTTGCAAAAGCAGATGAGTTAGTTGCTGATATGATCCATGTGATATTAATGATGATTTGATGATTGATGATGATTGAGAGATTAAGACACTGATAATTATCTTATATTATCATTTATCATATAGTGCAATGCTGTTGGCTGATGATATTTTTTATTTTTATTTTTTTGTATTTATATTATTTTTGTTTATTTTTTTATCATATTATTTTAAGTTTGAGGCTTAATTCTTTTATTTTTATTTTTTGTGATTTAATTTGGTTGTATTAATATTTAAGTTTTATTAATTCAGTTTTTGTTAGTTTTTAAATTTTAGTTATTAATTATACTTAACTTAATGTTTTATTTAATTTAATAAAATAAAAATTTAAAAATAAAGTTTTTATTATAATTTAACAATTAACTATAAACTATTTAAGTAATTACGTATTAAATAATTAAAATTAAATTTTATAATATTTTTAATATTTTGGATTAAATATTTTTAAAATAGTCAGAACTAGGTCCGATCCTGGCCCAAACCCGAACCAAATGGCAAAGCCTGGCCTCCTTCCCAGCCCGTATGGGCCAGAACTGGCCTATTCATGCATGAACCGTCAAGGGTTCATCACAGCCGGGCCAATGGGCCATGCCAGGCTGACTATGGTGAAGCCTTGCCGGGCCAATCATGGCCTAATGGCCCAGTTTGGCCATTTAAAACTGGCCCACCCGTTTGACATCTTTAGTAATTTTATGTTCTTTCTTATGCAATTATTTAATTCATCTCTTATTTCTTTTTCAATAATTTGTTTATTTAAATTCTTCACAAGTGTTAAAAGTATTTAGTGATGCTCTAGTTTACAAGCGATATGTATCACATGGTTTAAACATTTATATTTAATTATTTTTATTTTAGTTGTTTTTTATCTATTAACTTTTTTCTTATAATATTAAAGATTTTATCTTAGTCACCTAAATAAGAAATTCTTGAATTTGATAGTGATGTTTATAATGAATTTAATCTATTTGAAGATGACAAGACTCCTACCTTCTCCAGTGCACCTATTACTAATCTTCCCCAATGACATTCTATCGGAATAAAAAATCTAGGGTTAATAAATGTACATTAATATTATGAAATTGTTTCACTATGATAAATAAATAATATACTAGAGACATTAATATGTTAGTTAGGTAATTGCTTACATTGAAATGATTTCTATGATAATTTTTTATATATATTTTTGATACAATCTTATTTCTTGAAAAAGCAAATGTTAATTAATTATTTTGAGAATCAGGAATGTAGATAAAGTGCATAGATAGTTAATAATGATGACAATAGTCATTAGTAAGATAATTTGGTCATGCAATTGCTTTAAAAGATCAATTATTTACTCTATTTTTATTGTTATTGCTATGATAGTTCGATAACTTGATATATAATCTTTAATCTAGTTTTTCATGTGTGAATAAATCACAAAGTGGTGAATTTTTTCTTTTTTATGAAGAATATGTAGGATGAAACAATTTTTATAATTTATATTAAGACAACATAATATGTAACATATATTTTAATGAAGATTTTGAAAATGTCTCATCTTTCATTTTTTTTTTTTGAGGTTTGATATTCTTGAATCTTTATTCAACATCTTGAGAAGTGTTGTGATTTATAACTTAGCTTTTATTTTGTTCTATGTTATTGCATTATGGATGAGACCACCCAACTTGTGGATTCAGGATTACGAATTACCCCAATTCAACGTGTCCCTCATATAAGGGTTTTTTGTAAATATTTTATAATTGAGCTCTATAAATGTTTAGTGGGTGTCTTGGCTTAAACATGAATACTTATGATTCTTCTATAAGTAGTTGAATCAATTAGATAATTCTCATCAGATAATAAATTAATATTTAGGGCAATTGACATATCTATTGGAGGGCAATCCAGAATATCAATTTCTTTAAGTGTATCATAAAGGTGTCAAATAGTTTGAATTTTTGTGGTTCAGTCGAGTCATTGTGTCGTGCTAGACATGACACAAGATCTCAGTCACTTTGTACAGCATGACTCGATTGCCCCGCAGCTAGGCACTTTTATGCTGGGTTGATTACAAGTCAGCGTCGTGCTTGCTATGGGTAGTTTGAATAACCAATTAAAATATATAGAAATTTTAATTTTTATTTATTAGAAATATATATTTACATATCAAAATAATATAATTAAAAAATACATTGCTTTAGAAATTATAAATAATTAAAATTAAATCAACAATTAAAAAACGTTTTACATTCGACTTAACTTGAAAACTAAAATTTCATATAAAAGAATACAATCTAAATATGATTTATAATATAAAATAAAGTAGAAATAAATAAAATATGCTTCACCATCATATATTGTATGAGTTATCAATTCATATCTATTGTATGCTGGTGGTAATCATCCTAAATGTCACATATTTCATCATTCACTATTAATTTTTTTGCTTTATTTTGAATGTTCAATCTTGAATGTTCATTATTCAAGCATGCAAATATCTCTATAATATAAGGTTACAGTCTAGATTTTCTATTTGAAATAATATTGGAAGCCCCAAAAAAATAGATTCTAATGCTATGTTAAATATTATATGTGTCAATAGATTACATATCATTTTAGATTGCACGAATTAGATGGATTTATATGATTTCTATCAATTTAAAATATTTAAATTCTTATTATTATCATGTGGTATAATAAAGTAATAATTGATATTTAAGTAATGAGATAACTCATTCTTATTTGATGGACTACTTCACCATCTTCTCTAGCTAATTGAATAGAAAATTATTTATCTTCAAATATGATTTTAAAGTTCATACTAAGAGCATCTTTATAACTATCATACATAGTATCATAATCTATAAACATGTTAGTTAATTTTTTGTGAATAAAATCTTTAGGTTTTTTTGTTTGGTTTATGCAAGTAGATATATATCTTAATATATTTTTACTCCTTATAATTGAACCTTATTATTCATATATTCAGCCAAGCAATACAGAGTTGTAATGGATAACTAATATTTTAAATACTTAGGACCTAAGAAGCACGGACACGGACACGGGGATACGACATGACAGGGTACGGGGACACGGCAAATAATAAAAAAATAGGATACGGATACGGCTAGGATACGGCATGATAAAAAAATAAAATTAAAAATAAAAATTATTTTCTTTATAAATATTAGCTATTTTATAAAATAAAATAAATTAAATTAAAATATTTTAGTTTATAAAATAAATAAATATGTTTTTATTTTATAAAATAAAAATGTTGTATATTATTTTATTTATAAGATAATATTTATAATTATTTTATAAGATAATATTTTAAAATTATCTTATATTATATAAAAATATATTTTTTTATTTTATAAAATAAAAATATTTTATTTTATTTTAGCGCCAGCTTGCCTCTTCCCTCAATTCTCGCCCGCCTGCCTCCCCCCCCCTCCTACCTCCCCTCATTTCCTGCCCGCCTGCCTCCCCCCATTTCCTGCCCGCCTGCCTTCCCCCATTTCTTGCCCGCCTGCCTCCCCCCCTCAATTCCCGCCCTTGCCTGCCTTCCCCCCTCAATTCTTGCCCGCCTGCCTCCCCCCCCCCCTCAATTCTTGCCCGCCCCTGCCTCCCCCCCTCAATTTGTGCTCGCCCCTGCCTCCCCTCCTCAATTCGCGCCTCCCCCTGCGTCGAGTGGACAACATCGCCCATGCGGCGACGTTGGCCACTGGACGTCCGATAGGCCACGTAGCATATCGGATACGGATTTATCAATGATACGCCACGTGACGTATCAGACACGTATCTGTGCTATGTCCGTATCCTATCCAAGTGTTGGACACGTGGACACTGCTGTAGGGAGCCATGTCCGTGCTTCCTTGCTTAGGACTTATTTATTTTTTGGGCTGAACATTGAAAGTAATTTACTTTTAGTGTTAAACTATTTATTTTTCAAAAAATTTATGACTTAATTCTAAATTTTTTTAAAAAAGTTATGAATAGAAAAGTTAAAATATTTGACTTTTTCTATTCAGGAAAAATTATTTTTTACCAAAATAAGAAAAAAAAATCATCATTACTTAATATGCAGGAGAACTAATAACACTCACTATTATGGATGATAATGGGAGGTTTGGTATGAAACTACCTCATCTCGACCCGGCTATTTTATTTTTACTTTTACCTTGTTATTATCCATACTCATTACCTAAAATTTAAAAATAAACAACTTAATGCTATTAAGCAACATTTAATATTAAGCTCAAAAAAAATTCTATTTAGTATTAAGTAAAAAAAATAAATACTATTTTAGTTTCTTTCTCAATAGTCATGTCACTAAATAAAAAATATTTTTTATATTTACTAAACATGCTATTAATATTGTATATGTGTACTCAAGTGCAATGCAATTAGTTGGAGTATACATAGATGAACACATATATGTCATGTCATAAAAAAAATTTCATAAATTTTATAAAATAAATTTATGTATCCTAATTTGAATTATCAATAATAAATTTATTATTCTTACTATTGACATAGTCTTATAATATGTGTTGGTGACAAATATATGATTCTAATATTAGATAAGTATAATTCAATGGTATTTCACATTTGTTTGAAAATTTTGTAGGTTCACTGATAAAATAGACTATTAAATTTTTTTTGTTTGCTAGGTTTCATGGTCTCTTAGATTTTTTATTTTTCTAATGTTGAAAAAATAATTTTTATTTTCGCTAATAGTGTTGGTTTAATTATGTGACACATATATATAACATAAATTTTTTTCTAATAATTTATTTCTAATATTTTTGACAAACATATCAATTATGACTCTATTATTCGAAGTATTATCGAATTAATACTAAAAATTATATTCTAAATATCATATTTTTAAAAAATTCTTGTCATATATTTATATATGATAAAATCATCATAAGGTCGTAAGATATAGAGCTGTCAACTAGGACGGGAAACCTGGGCATGGCTCGTGACATGACATAGTTTAATCGTGCATTGCATGACATGGTTTAATCGTGCCTTACATGACATGGTTTAGAATTGTGCCTGAAAGAGTCCCGTGCTTGCCACGACATAGCTCAGGCCGTGATGAGCCAATGATTTTGGCAATAGAGGCTTGATACATCATAACTCGGCATGACAACTCATGTGAGCCAGTTTTGGCCCGACTTGCTTTGTTCTAATCTAGACTTGTTTGGAATGAACCAAGCTAGCTTGACCTGACCCATGCTTTCCTAGACTAATATGGGTTAGCCTCTCTAGGCTTGACTTGGCTTGGAAAACTCGACACGACTCGACATGACACACCCAAAAGTCATGTCAATTAGTTCTGTCGGGCTGTCCCTTTTTTGAATTGTGCCAGTACGACATGACCCATGATAACTAACATGCCATGCCCGACATAGCATCGTGGCTCAGACGGGCCAAAGAAAAATGAGCCATGTCAGCACATCACGATTCTTTTGACACCTAGAAAACCTCGGAAAATTTTAAATTTTTTTTATTAAATTTTTTTGACGCCAAAATACCATGATAGCTACTATGCCATGCTCGACAGTGTACCCAATTCGACTCCAAAATACCACATGCCATTTATAAATAACTAGTAGGAAAAGTCAAGTTGGGACACATCAATTGTGCCCGACTCGATTCCAACACTACAATGGTCTTTTAAGCCAATGTTAGCCATTAGCCCATGCCCAGGCAGGCCTAACATGAGCTCAAACTAGCATGTCACAACCCTAGGCTAGCTAAGGTGAATTGGGCTATCAAAACGGGCCACACCACTCCACATGGTATTCTAACATGTGGGCCAAACATATTGGCATGATATGGCTCAAGTCTGTTCCATGTATGTGTTTGGCTGTATTTGTCTGAGCCTGATCTGTTTGGCACCCATATAGGGTTCACCCACACCACATGCCATGTACTATGTTCCTTCAACACTCACTCACACGGTGCTTCCTCACTGCACACATGGTTCACCATGATGTCAGTGTAGTGAGCATATGTGCAAAGGAGGGGAGCACTTATGTGCGCACCTTTTTTCTTCAGCAATCCGCAGTGCACAAACATACACTAATGCACGTGTCATTGTGGTGCTATAGTGTACGTGCCATTTTCTATTTTTAGAAATAATATAATTTGCAATACAAAGGGTTTTGGTTCTTATACCATTAAGAAATTAAGTCAAAAATAGTTAAATATCAATCATAGACTCAAATACCAAGTAATATTTTAGACGTGCTCTTATATAATGAGCTAATTTGATTGAAATAACTTATATATTTGGTGCTCTTTTCAATATTGAAATGAAAAAAAAAAAGAATAATAATAAATTGTAAACTAAATTAAGTTGGTAATGGAAACTACAACAAAGGTTAAAATTTATAATTTAAAATAATATAAGAATTTACATTTTAATTTTTTTAGTTTGCAATTTTAAGATGGTTAATATTTTTTTTAAGAAAAAACTTTTTATCGATCTATGTAAGTGAATGTAATACAAGTCAAATTAATTATTTCTTTGTTGAAAGATAAAATTTAATTGTAAAAATCATAAAATTATATGATGAGAGTGCCTAACAAATGAACCTAAATTATTTTTTCTTGTTTTTTTTCTTATGATTTAGCAAAAATTTCTATATAATTTAAGATAAGTTAGATTGATAATTAAATAATTAATATTAAAAGGAGGTGCGTGCTAGTAAACTATAAATAAGTTCTTGAATTGTTAATAAATTCTATATAATCATAAAAATTTTGGACATAAAAATAAAATAAATAGCATATAATTTTGTGAATGCATAACATATTTATATAACAAATGAGATAACAAATCATTGAGAGCGATAAAAAAAGATGGTAATTATAAAAAAGAGTCATAGTGGTAGAATAATAAAGTGTAGAAAATTAAGAAAAATAGAAAAATATTTTAAAATCTAATGGAGTATAAAATTCTTTAATCTCGTATTTTTGATGGGGATGCTAACAATGAATGATATGATAGGAGTCACAAAAAGAATAACATATGATGATTGATGTAGTAAACTAGATGTTAAAGACGAGAAAAATATCTTTTTTTTTTAAGTAACTGAATATCCTATTAATTATAAGTTAACTCATGACTATTTGGGAACAACCACATTACCCAACTAACCGAGCTAACCCATCAAAGTTATAGAGAGAGAGAGAGAGAGAGAGAGAGAGGAAATCTTTATCTTATCTAACATGGGTGAACAAAATTTAGATATCTAAGTCATGTTAGATATAATAAAGATGGTAATGATAAAATATTTATATAGAATAAATTTATTTTTAAAAAATAGAGTTTATTTGGCAAACATGCTCAATAATATATATACATATATAATATAATTATATTTAGAGGAATCTATTTATTCAAAATTAAAAATATTATATTTTTTATTACATTGTTTATGTGGGATAACATAAAAATTAATATACTAGACCTCAAAACAATTTTTAAGTTAAATATTTTGGGCGGGAATACTATTAAATGATCGATTATCTGGAAAATCTATCTGTTGTATGTATCTGTTGGTGGTCATGCCTTGATAGTTGATACAATGATAAATGTCTTTATCCAAGAACAATAAATCTTGGGTTCGAGACTAATCAGATTCAGTTTGTTTGAATTTCAGTAATAAAATTGTTAGGATATTAATTTGTTTTAGATCTTGCACTAAGGTAGTAAATAGCCTTGGCCCTTGTGCACTGGGTGTGATTTATTTCCAACTCTATTGTATTGCTGATGTAAAAAAGTTAAGTAAGCTTTAAGAAAATGAATAAAAAAAATAGTTTATTAAATTGTGATTCTAATTGAAGTTTAAAAATATGTTGGAGATATTAGAATTTAATCATTAATAATGCTATTTAATATATTTAAAGATAATATAAAAAATATCATATTCATGAAATATAACATTGTGATATCAATTAATAAAGATAAATATGATACTAAATATTAATGAAGCTATAAATACATAAAATTTATGTGTCATATGATAAATTTTTGGTAGGAGAAAATAAAAATAAAACAATCATAAACTGCATTACCTTGTTACTTTTTGCCTGTGTGAGGAGTTGAATATTATGACAATTTTGATTTGCTAAGGTTGGCTGAATGTATCATGCATATATTATAAGATTGTAGTATTCCAGCTGGTATAGAATTTCACCACAATGTGGTTACGGGATCTTTGATCCTGACATTATTCATTGTTCATGATTAGCTAGGATTGCTCAGTGGGATATTACCTTCTGTTTTACTTATTTTTTTTTTTTTTTTTGTAATAGACTTCTTTCATTGGGATCCAATGTCACGATGAAAGTTATCCGAAATTGCAGTTTGTGCAATGACAATGTTGCATGCCATTCAGATGGTTTTGGGTATCTTCAACTAGTTCCAAAAGATAAGCCAAACGCCAAAACAAAGGGCCTCAAAGTGCTTAATATTATGTCTCGCTATTTGGAGACTATTCGAAAGATGCAATGTCGACTACGTCCAACATTTAGAAATCCTTCACTGGTATTGTGGTTGTGTGCATGTGCACACGTGCTTGTATGCATGCAAGTTTGTTTCTGTGGAATTGTTCTGAATTATTTGCATATTTCTGCTGCAACATTTTTTTTCCTTCTATCTCACAGGTAAGTCCCGAGGAGAGTTCTAGTTTTGTTGATGCAGAACAAGTGCAGGATGAGTATCAGCTTTCAATTTCTGTAACAGATTGGGCATCATTGGATAAGTCATACCAACAGAAGAAATTGACTTGTGTATCTTTTTCTGCTGGATCTATTGGTGTTGGGTTCCCAATGACATCTTCTAGGGGTAGTCTGGATTCTGATTCCTCTTTGGTTGATGACCCAGTAAAAGAATCTGTTTTTGTACCACTTGAAAATTCTAAGGAGATGATTGTGCGTTGGAAATCAGAAAATTTGAACTTTGAAGCCATGGTCAGAGATGCTTTGCTCTCAGATCGGCTCCCATTAGCTGTTCTCCAGTTGCATCTCTATCAATCTAGACATTTAGATGATGACATTGAGCCTGTAGATTCTTTCATGAAAGTTAAAGATATCGGATTTACCATTTCGTATGACTTATTTTCAAAGGTTGTATTTTCTTATTTTGGTAGTTATTATCGTTAAATATGACTTTTATCAAAAAAATCTCTGAGTTGTTATGGTATTAATATATAGCTTAAGTTCACTCCCCGTTTGAGTTAGCTTTTCGAGATGAGTTTGACACAAACTCAATTTCTAATTAGATATCAGAGGTGTTGTGGACCACATGTAGATGTCAGTCCTACAAATCCTATGCTCCAGTTGTCCAGCCCTGGGCACGGGGGAGAGTTTCAAAATATGACCAGCATCATAAAATTTCTGAGTTATGTTGTTAATATATGACATAAGTTTTCTCTCCATCTGTGCATACTTTTGGAGGTAAGTTTGGTTTAAACTGAATTTCTAATTAGATATCAGAGATTTTGTGGTCTAAATGTAGATGTCAGGCCTACAAATTCTATGCTCTAGATGTCCAGCCGTGGCCATGAGGGAGAATGTTAAAATATGACCAATATCAGAAAATTTTTGAGTTATGGTATTAATATATGACACGAGTTTTCTCTCTATCTGAGTGCTTACGTTTGGAGTTAAGTTCGGCTCGAACTCAATTTATAATAATAATAATATATATATATATATATATTATATGGTCTGCTAAGTGGATTCTTTTTCTCTATTCTTGTCAATGTTTTCTGATTTATATAAATCAAAGAACACATCCCATTCATAATATTAATTCATCATACTATTAGGATGTGCTATGTTAATTGGGTGTTTTGTTACTTGTGTTAGGACGTGTTATTATAATTCTTTCAATATTCAGTAATCTGTTGTGATATTATTTTTAATTTGGCATTCTTTCATCTTCGTTAAATTTTGGGATACAATGTGGAGAGGTGTGTTGTGATGCTAATGTTTTATTGTTGATATAACATTGTGTATTTAATCTTTTGGAGGTCTTTGGGGTTTATTGATCATTTGTACAAATTATTATTGTTCATTTTGTTTACATGCTGCAGATGTTTATATGTTGCATGATTTCTATTCTTATTCGAGATGATATTTCCATCAAAATGTTGCTGTTTTTTCATAATGTAAACTATGAACTATTCACACTGATATGTGATGCTAGGCTTATTTGAACGAATATTGACATCATGAAAATTCACTATTGTGGACAATTATATAGTTTTTCATTTTCAGTACTACATTTGAGATGATTTGAGACCATGCAATATCTCTTTTTTTTTCAGTACTGTATAAATTCATGGTATTATTATATAATTGTTCACTTTGAGACAACTAGACTAGGGATAGTCATAGTTATTAAATATGTGCCTCAAGCGTGCCTAATGCTAAGGCACCTCCATGCCTAAGCAAAAGTGCCTTGCCTTGCTTTAGTGCCTTCTCTCTTATCTCACAAAATATATTATTTCTAAAGCTCATTCCCATTATTTATATTATTCCTAAAGCCCTATTCCCCTAATTCTCGAAAATTATAGACATATTTTTCTTAGAATTTTATATGTTGGATTATTGAAATATTATTATTTTGTTTTAGAATTTTGAGTATTTGCAATGATGAGAAATATTGATCATGTTTGATTTTTATATTTGATATCATTTATTTGATTTTATTTCATTAATAGATCAAAATTATATATAATATTTAGTAAAAATATGATATATATATATATATATATATATATATATATTAGGTGGAGTGTGTCTCACAAAAAATATTCATACCTTAATTAAATCTTGCTCTTCAAAGCCCCAAAAGAATTTTACTCTTCAATGTATCTTGCATCTCAAATAATTATGGAGATATTGTTTTAAGTTCATCTCTTTCTATTTTCTATATACTTTGTTGGTAACTTAGTTTACAACACATTTCTTGTTGAGATTAATTCATGGTTGATGGAAAAATAAAGCAATTAGATCTTAAGCATGTTTTACTTGTATTCTCTTGGACATATTACTTGAGGATTATACATTCTTTGGACACATGCCAAGTCTTCTATCGTAAGATGTGTCATTAATTTTGAAAGTTTTAGAGCTGGGATGTTAACAACTGATACTTCAAGAGGATTTTCACAAAGTTCTTTCATTGATATAACTTTTGTATCCGAAGAATAATATATCAAATTCTTCTTCATATCTATGTCTAGCTTCTCCCAACCTTCATGTACCATAACTATTTGGTAGTGCACTCTTACTCAATACTCTTGTTGATAGACTTAAAAGTGAATAGTCTTGTTACATATTTTCACGCTACGGTCTCCATTTTTTTGTTATCAATAGGTGATGATGCTGCTAATGTTGGCAACTACACATTCATTAAAAATGAAAATGTCAAGTTGGATTTTTTTTCTCATATTTTGTTTATATCTGAGTTTTCTTATTTTTTGATTCTAGTGAGGTGTTATACAACACTAATATTATATTTTTTATTTTTTTATGTTGATTTTCAAGATTAGTTTGATTGGATGATTCATAGGACGAATTTATCCGGGTTTAACCCTATATAGTTGTCTTTATATTAATTTTTTGTTGTACTTATTTATTATTGTTGTTAGTGATGAGAGCATCAACTAGATGGGTCTCCTCACATATTTTATTTTCTATATATACATGTTTTTTTTTTGTATGAGAGTTAAGAGTGTATTTATTATGTTAAAAGTGTTTGAGCTAAAATAGTATTAGTATGATTAATTGCTTAGGATGTTTTTATGTTGTGTATGTATATATTGAAGATTATGCTTTGATGCAATGATAAACATTTTCATTCAAGGATAATAAGTCTTAGGCTTGAAACTTATCAAACGCAACATCTTTGATTTTTGTAAGTAAGATTGTCTAAATATTAATATTTTTATGCCTCTCGCTAAAACAAGAGCTTCATGTATTTGATACAACTTACAGAATTTGTATTATGTTGGGTTGTTGATTCTAAATATTTTTCCTCTACTTAGTAATATTGTTAGTTATGAAAATATATAATTGTGTGTATATTGTATATATTATTGTACATATACTATAAAATGCCAACACAATGTGTGATAATTGTGTGCATGTGTATACCTATGCTAACTTATTGCTGGTTTCATGATAATTAGGAAAATGTTGATGCCCACTCATCAATAAATTAAAGTGGGAGTTTGAGACTTTTTTGTGCATTGTAAGTGGGCACAAGGTTGCTTGAGGTGTGCATCATTGTGATCCCTGTGACACTAGGTTTTTTTGCCTACTATGTGTGTTTGTGTGAAACAATGGGCAAAAACCCTAAGCTGGTCCTATGACCCAACCCAAGTAACATCATTTTGGGTTGGGTTTTAATTTTTCTAAAATCAAAACACTCTAAAATAATGCCGTTTTTGGGTTTCTTTTTTTTCAAAATAATCAGAATACCCCAAAACGATATCATTTTGGATTTTTTGATTTTTTTTCCTAAAAATAACCACTAAAATGATTTCATTTTGGCCTTCTAGCAGCCAAAACAATGTTGTTTTGTGTTTAAACTCGTAGTCTTATAAAAACTTCTCTATTTCTCATCTTTCATCTTAAAACCTTCAATAAGTTTTATATGCACTTTCAAAGCTACATTGAATAGGAAAGTTGTCGAAGAAGACTCAAATAGGTATTTTTCTTATTTTTACTATTTTTGTTGATATATTTTTAAATAGAGAAATATTTTTAGAAAATTCTGAAAAACATGAAAAAAATGTCATAAAAAAACTTCGAAAAAATAGGAAAATTTCAGAAATTTATGTATAAAAAAGAAACAATCTAAAAATAAACGAAACCATATAAAAAATTATCAAAAACTCTGAAATAATTATAACAAAAATTTAAAAATAATTTTAGTTATTTGATAAACATTGAGTATGATTATAACATATAGATTTATACAATATAATATATTATGTATATGTTTTTATTTTTTTCTCAAAGTAAAGAATTATTTTATTATTGACGTGTTTTATGTTACACAAAAATAGACAAATAGAATGAAATTGAACTTAGTCTGCAAGTGGAAAAAAGAAAAGGGATGGAAATATGCTCATTTATTAAATGAGAAAGATGCAAGTATATTCAATTGTATTTTTTGTGATAAAGTAATTAAATATACAAGATTTTTTTTCATAAGATATTATATGAAAACAAAATATTATCTTATTGAAGTATTTAGAAATTTTAAAAAATACAAAATGTTTCGAACATACGAGGAAAAATAGAAAATTATATACTAGCCAAAGAAATTTTTAAAAATCAAATGAGCTATTGTAGTCATAATATAAATGATGATATGTTTGAATTTTAAGATTACATGATGAGGACTTGGAAGCTTTTAGCAACATGGGAGAAAAAGATATTTTTAGTAGTGCTAGCAATGAAATGGAAAGTGGTTGTAGCAGCAGTTGCTTAAAGAGATCATGATAAAAAGGTCTTATGGATCATTTATTCATTCATAAACCAGAAATGAGTATTCAAAATAGAAAAAAAACTTAAACTTTATATATGTATACCTATTTGAAAGAAATCAAAAAGAGAGCTAATATTTTATTTTGTAAATGTATGAATGATGCTACTATTTTATTTAATGTGGAAAATTATTCTTGAATTGGATGTTTTGTGGATGGGGCACCTAGTTTTATATATTTTTTCTTTTTCTTTTTAAAGTATTATGGATAGGGGCACCAAACATGTGAGTTGCCTCAATCTAATTTATCCGCTATATATGAATACATCATGTATATTTTAAATATAGTTTTGTTGGATGCTTTGTGAATTTTGATATAATTTTGACATAATTGGCTGTAAAAATATGTCAAGTTGAATATCTTATGCCAAATTAATGTTCTTATTAGATATTTTAATGAGCCAAACTAATCCTTAACAGCCAGCTTAAAGAGAGAGGGAATCCAAACTATATATTAACATCATGATAATTCAGAAAATTTTGATGTGATTCATAGTTTAACACCCCTCTCATACTCAAGGTTAGACATCTAGAGCGTGATATTTGCTTGATTAAACTCAACTTGTGCTTGGGACATAAATCTTTGATACCATTTTAGAAATTGTGCTTAGGACAAACTTATCCACAAAAGTTAATTCAATAAGAGAGTGAACCCAAATCATATATTAATAATATAACATGTCAAAAATAATTGTATGAGTCATATTATAACAATTCTAATCATCTATATCTATTTATCTTTGATTATATTGAATTTTTTTGTAAATGTCTTATTTGCTCTATTCTTGATTATGTATATTATGAGATGTTTATATTTTTGTTATTTTTATTTCTCATCCACAACTCAATGTTTTTCATCTCAATTTTTTCTTTCTTATTTTTTTTTTCTTTTTTTGATTTCTTTTCATTTTTATTTTTTAGTTTTTTTTTTATTTATTTTTTTCTACTTAATTTTCTTTTCTTATTATATTGTTTCTCCTCTTCCCTTTCTCCATTTTTTTTTCTATTTTTCTATTATTATCTTTTCCTCATCATTCTTATATTATTATTATTATCATAATATTCTTCAATTCTTTTTTTTTTAATTTGTTTTGTTCTTTATAATCATTTTTATTATTATCATTCTATTTTTGTGCTCTTGTTCTTTATTACTTATTTTTATTTTATTTTATTTTCCTGTCGTTCAATTCCTTTTACTCTCATTGTTTTTTTTTTGTTTTCTTAATTCTTATTTTTCTACTTTTTTTTTTATTTTTCTACTTTATTTTTTTTGCTTTTTTTATTGTTTAACTTTTTTTTTCATATTTTTGTTTTTTTTTCTTTTCACTTATTATTGTTTTTTCCTTTTTATTTTTCTTTTTTATATTCTTTATTTTTCTTTATTTTTATTTTGTTTTTTTATAATCTTCTTTTTCTTTTCATATTTTTTTTTATTAATTTTTTTCTACTTTTATTATTATTATTCTTCTTTTTATTTTTTTATTTTCTTCTCTTTCTATATCTGGTTTATATTCTATTTTTTTATTTTTTTTTGTTCTTTATATTATTATTATTATTATTATTATTATTATTCTTCTCATTTTACTTTTTGTTTTTATCCGCTATCATTTTTTTATTATCTTTTTCATTTTATTTTATTATATTTCTTTTTCTTTTTATTTTTTTTATTTGTTCTTCTTTTACTTTTTCTTCATTTCCTCCTCATCCTTCTCCTCCTCATCCTCCTCCTCCTCTGACCTAATACATGTTATTACAACATATCAACTAATATATATTTTTATGAATGTCTCAATGAGGTTTCAACCTACTTTCCTTCCTCGAAGCATCATATTTTGAGTTTTTACTCATAATTTTGAAAGGTGTTAGAGTTTACAACTTGTTTGTCATAACTTATAATTTATTTATTCTTTATTTCATTTTCTTTTATTTTTGATACATTATGGATGAGATCATTTAATATGTGAGTTGCCCCAATCCGAATTACATTTTTTAAGGGCTTCAACTTTTTCTTTGACATAATTTGAAATTAAAAAAAAAGAAATATGCTTTCTTTGAGTTGATTTGTATGATATAAAGCTTTGATATAATTTCATAACTTATATATCTCATATTTTATATTAGAAATATCTCGACTAAAATAAAATATTTTCAATTTGGTCAGTGATAAGTAAATAAGTTAAGAATGTACAAATAAATTCTTTAACATACTCAAAATATTGAAGTAATATTTATTGTAAGTTGAGAATCCACCTTGTTCAATCCCAAATAAGTTTTTTTTTCAGAAATTTTTATTTTTACAAATAAAAATTAATAGATAAAAAATTCTAATCAGAATTGAATTCATTAAAAAATAACTTACTGAAAGTAGACTAACAATACAATCAAGAATAAACATAACTTGATTAAGAAACAAAAAACTAAATTGAATGTTGTTATGTCCAATGATTTTAGAGAATTTATAATTGATTATAATAATATTCTTAGAAAAAGTAAATGATAGTAAATCAGAAATGATTACCTGTCTAGTAAGTATTAAATTTTGTATTAATAATGCAAGAGTCTGAAAAGCGAGTACAAGTGATAAAATGAGTTATGTTTGACTAAAGGGAAGTGCTCGTTACTAGCTTAAGGCTATATCTTCTATACTCGTATTTGATAAGTATTACTATTGATTAAATTCTGTGATGAATTGGATGATTTAGGTAGTTAACTTATTTTTGCGTATTATCTTCGGTCTTGTCTTAGGAAATAAAATATAACAATTTTTTCTAATATGAATTATCTTTCTGCAATCTGTATATTGAAATAGGACTCCTGCCTTTTATTCCACTTCAAGAATCTCTCTTCATACATAATACATTATCCAAGACGGAATTAAATCAAATAACACTCCAAATTAGGGTCTTTGAGTCTTAATTTGTTATTAACAAAATTTTAAACCCTAATTTTTGGTATTCTGAATCTACATATCTGAATTAGAGTTATAAGGGCTTAATTTGCTGTAGTCAAAATTTGGAAACCTAATTTTCGGTGTGCCAAATCTATCTCACCTTAATTAGGATTTTGTGGGTCAAATTTACTGCTGCAAAAATTCAGAACCCCCTTTTTTTTTTTTTGATTCCGAATCTATCACCTCTGAAAAATAGGGTTTCTGACCCAAATTCACTGCTGACACCTATTACTGCTCAATATCATGTAATTTTTGAGCCAAAAAATAGGGTTACCTCCCAAAAAACTATTGTGCTACATTGTATGTGACTGCTTGCAAATCAAAAGTTTTGCACTTTTAGGATTTTTTTGCTCTGATACTATGTAAAATATTAATTCATAATAAATTTCTATAAATCTCAATAATAATCAACAATATGCATTGCACTGGTTTGATGAGCCTGTTGATGGGGGTATCGGGCATCACATATGTTGGGTGCTCTCATCATAACACTGAAAAATAATTAAAAACCATAATCTTACAATTGTAAACTATAACATGTAGCATTAAGAGACCGATATACTTGCAAAATGATGGTTATCTATGACACACTAGTTGGCAATTTTATTAACTATCAAAGTACTTGAATTGTCAGAATAAGATGTGATACTCAATGAAGGGAGTCCAATGCACTCTTCTTTAGAGATGAATTGCTTGCTAGTTCTAGAAAAAAGTTAGTTGTATTTTACATTGCTCTATAGCATTCCTTATAATTTGGGCAGCCCGACCAACCCTTTTGGGATGTCTTAGCTGGGCCACGCTGTGTCCTGCCTTGGTAGCTGGGATAATGGCATATAGACCCAGCTGATCCGTGTCTCATAAAATGGCACCCAGCTTGGCTCAATGGCTTGCCTGGTATAGGTCTACCTACAAGGGAAAAAAACAATTGGGCTGGTTCAGCACAGCTCTACACTTCCAATTGTAATTTATGTATTCATTTTTCATTTTTGATGTACAGCGTGAAACTCATCTTGCCATTGAGATGTTGCAAAAGCTTGGTGAGCCAGTTGAAGCCTGCTTGAGGCAGCTATTATTCGGTACAGTCAGGAGATGTATTCGTCTACAAGTTGGAGATGAAATGAAGACTCGTGGTTATCTTGCTCCATATGACCTGAACATTATGGATAGCATATTTAATATTGAGGTATTATGCATTATATAAATTTCGTGATATATATCGTCCTTCCAGCCACCTTTGGTTTCATTTTGATTTTTTGTTTCTTTGGAAAGAGCCTGTATCCTAGCGGCATGTTTTGGGAAAGTTTTCTTCATCGACAAAAGATGTCAACGGGGAGTAAGTTTCCTTCAGATTGTTTGGGTGGAATTAAGCTGCATTTATCACATCCATATCTCCAAAATTCACTGGTAGAGTGTGGTGAAGTTGATGGAGTCGTCCTAGGTTCATGGGTCAACGTGGATGGGAGATATAGTGATCCAGTTTCTGATGAAAGTGCTGCTGGTTTGGGATATTGGTCTGCTGCTGCCGTGTGGTATCGTGGCTGGGAATGTAGGACAATTCAACGAGTATGATGCTGCTTTTATATGCTTTGTATTTTGTTGTGGTATCTACATCTTTTCTCTTGCTTCTTGTTCCTTGTAGTAGTTTTAAAAATTTAGGTTTTTCTGTTTCTGTTCGCTAGAGTTTCATTTCTCCCCTAAAGTTGTTGAAATCCTGAAATGTTAGAGGCCGTGCTCGTGTCTTGGTGTAATGACAAGTGCCATCGTCCAAGGATAACGAGTCTTAAGTTCGAGACTCAATAGACTCCGTCTCTCTAATTTTTGAGGGTAAGACTGTTAATATATTAACCTCTCCTAAACATCATCTCAAGCTGGAACTTTATGTGCTTGGTACGACCTTTTTATATGAGGGTACTCTATGGATGATGAATGCATCTTTAATCCTTTTTCCATTTCATACTTTTCCAATAAAATTGTATATGAGTTTTATTTGTTGTTTAATTTTTTTTTTTTGATATTTATTTTCATTAACAGAAAGATTTTGAGAAAAATATTCTTTAGGATTAAGTAAAATATATTATATATTTTTTCTCCTATAGTAAGTATTTGTGATATATGTTTTAGTATATTAGGTTATTTGCTTGTTTATTTTTAATTGGGTTATTTATTATTGATTAAGTTGAGAATATTTTATTCTAGTCTTAAGTATCTTTGAGTGTAAGACATGTTAATTTGAAAATTTTTTAATAGTTTTTTTAATTACTTGTTATATAAGTGTGAGTAAGAATTTATTCAATCTCATACTTGTAAACGTATGAGAGCCTAGTAAAGATGTGATCAGATATAATTTTAGATATTTGATTATTTTTATTAATAATTTCTCATATCATGGATGCTTATTTTTTATATGTTAGATTATATGTGTTTTTTATTTTTTTAGATATTTCATAAAATAAAAAAATTAATTTGATAAAAATAATTAATAATAATATATTAAAATATATCAAATAGATTCAATACTTCCTAAATAGATCGTAAAATTATATATCAGCTTTTTAGTGCTGGCTTGTTCTAGCAAAATGAGGTTGCTACAAGAAAAAATAAATATTTAACAAAGATAACCTTGACATTAATAATTGGGAGAAGTATTGCAAAATATATATAGGGAAATATGATTTTAACCATAAACTACTTAATCAATCAGATATGTTCTTATATAGTTTCTCATTATGTGCTCTTTTAGATTTTGTTTTATAGACAAATATCATTTAACTTGTATTAAAGTTTTTGAGATTAATTATTTTCTCTATGATTTTTTTTCTCATGATGAAAAAAGTTGTTACACAGTCTTGAGATGCATATTCAGTTGATTGATGAGATTTTATTGAGTGATGATATTATTTTTTTTTTTGGTGCATGTGTTCTTTAGTAAAACTCATACACCAAATCTCTAACTAGGAGAGAGAGTCATGAATGTATCATATCTAAATATATTTATTCATATTATGATTATTTTCCTATTGAATCATTATATGTAACAAAAAATACAGATCACGTTGATTCTAGAGAGATCGATGTTTTCTAAGAGATGAGATTTCTCAAGTCTAGACTACATGGTAAAGAGTGATTTCAGTCTCTTTTTGCAAATCTTGTATCTTGGAGAGAGATCATTGCTATGCCTTGTAAAAAATTTGGAATGTCCTGCTATGTTTAATATCTTTCTCTAGGGGCTAGGATGTGATATGGTGATACATAGGGATATAGGGTACATAAAGATTATTATTAAAGTGGTGCTTATAACTCTACATTGAAATTGCATCGGGTAATTTGGTTAAATCAATTTAATTTTGCTCAATTAAAAACCATTAACTAAAGAGATACCTAAATGGCACCTACAATAATTTGTATTAGAACAAATTTATTTGGATGATAAATAAGTCTATATCTATCTAATAAGATTATAATGGGCCTTCTCATTTTGTTTAACAATTTTTATTTGATTAGTTACATGATAACATCATATATATGTGATGTTTTTGATATATATGTATATATATATATGTATATATATAAAATAAAACTTTCAAATCTTAATGCTTCTTATAGTTATAGTGCTGAAAACAAATACTGTCAACTATGTTGCACGGATACGCCTAGAAATTGCCGTGTCGCCGTGTCCGACCTGTGTCGCCGTGTCCATGTGTCGGATACGCGTCTGATACGCCATGTGGCGTATTGGATACGCGTCAGAGACATATCCGACGCGTTGTTCAGAAATAGTGGTCATTAACAACAGACGCGTCGTTTACCTACAGACGCGTCGTTTACCAACTGACGCATTTTTACGATTCTAACGCGTCAGAAATACACTATATATTAACTATTACTCCTACATTTCCAACAAATTGAGGAGCACACCGCCGACAGTGAGTTTCCGACAAGTCGATTGCGAAAAATAGTTGTCAATTATCATTGCGTCAAACGGGGAGGGGAGGAGCACACCGCCGAGGCGCCGACAATACCTAAGGTAACCTAATTCTATAAAGGGAATGGGGGTTTTGGAATCTGTATCGGGAGGGAAAAGAGTTTGAAAATTGAAACTGTAAAGGGAGGGTGGTGGTGGGGTGTTAGAGGGTTTAAATTTTTTTTACATTTTTTTAAAATACAGAATTTTAAATTATTTTAAAATACCTAATATTTATAATTAATAATTTTTATTTTTAATTTTATTTTTTTTATCATGACGTATCCTAGTTATATCCGTATCCTAATTTTTTAAATTTTGCCGTGTCCCCGTAT